>JAODUO010000264.1:27500-152500 GCA_025642075.2 Ridgeia piscesae
CAGTGTTTGCAAATAATAAACTAATGTGCTATATCAATATAATGCACCGTTCAACGTCTGGAGAGAATCATAAAGCGGTGGCCAGTGACCGTAGACCGCGGCGAGATCAACGCTGCGAGATAAGACGGCGCGATCTGTTGGCGTGATCTGTTGTTGGGCACTTTGCTTAATTCTTAGGAAAATTGAGGGCGGGCGGGCGGGCGGGCGCGCTGGCGGGCCGGCAGGCAGACAGGCAAGTAGGCGAGGCAGGCAGGCGACCATACTGTATGTAAGTGATGGTAGACTATTATCGCTGCTCGATTAAACCGAGCGTCAAGTTACAATGGACCAGGAAGTAAACTTCGTGCAGCATACCCTTGTTGTACCCGCATTACGGCTGAGGTCAGTATTAGCTAACTGTAACATCGACTATTCCAAAAAACATACATACAGGCTGTGTAACTCACCTGATGTATTTTTATACGTTAGTATCGTGACCAGTAAAACCATCGTTATCCACCTCGTCATACTGCGGCCCATACGGTCAAGTCCGTCTGGCCTTTAGTGTAAAGGTTCCGTCGCCGATCAGACAACTTATGTGTGTCCTATCCTAGCCACCCGCTGGGTCGCACTCGAGCAAGGCTTCGTACCGTATCACGTGTCCTGTTCTACTTGGTCACTCAACCATGACAAGCCGAGAGTGGCCCCGCTAAATAGAGCCACCGAACTGTGTTATTTTCAAAAGCTGCAGCTCGTAGCGTGGGCCGCTAATTGTGTACGTATTCACAGGGAAAGGAGGAATATCAGCTGTTTCGTTAGTCGTCTCAAAATATGATTATACTTGTTCGTTGTCAAAGTATGATCAAACGTAATTCAAACTGTCTGAAATATCTCAATTAAAATGATTGACTATGTTGTCCCCGTAATATTATTTGAGTATTATATGAGGGGAGTGCGGTTGTTGATTGTTTGGTAATTGGGTTGTTTGTCCTGGAAATGGCGTTAGGCGGCTAATGAGATTGATTGAAACTTGGCTCTGAAAAATGATGCAAGAAGAGAAACTGTTTCCACTGCCCTCGAACCTAAGAGGGTTGCTGCTTTTAATCATGTCAACGAGCAACTGATTTTCCTCAAGTGAAAATCTTCCCCAGCTGAGTGTTGCGGACACCCTGTACGATGTACCACACTCTACTGGCCTACAAGCTGTTCACATGTAAACTCGCTACCACCTTTACAACTGATGTGTTAGCAGAAGTTCAAGAATATTATATCACCTTAGTAATATCTCAGTAATATTGACTTCCATCTACATATTCTCTTGATAACCGTATTTGTATTGAGTTTTGCAATGATGTAATCGGAATGTTTCAAAGAAAAAACAATGTTGTCAGATCAACTGAAATCATGTTTACAGTAACCAACGATCACAAGAATTACTGCGGTGATCACAAGCCACCGGTTTTATCTAAGGAATATTCTAAAAATCATCGGTTTACGTCGGTTATGAGTGGTTGTGTGGTGCCCTTACATCGGATATGAGGGGATGTGTGGTGCCTTTACATCAGTTTTGAGGAGATATGTGGTGCATTTACATTGGTTATGAGGGGTTGTGTGGTGCCTTTACATCGGTGATGAGGGGTTGTGAGGTGCCTTTACATCAGTTATGAGGAGATATGTGGTGCCTTTACATTGGTTATGATGGGTTGTGTGGTGCCTTTACATCAGTTATGAGGAGATATGTGGTGCCTTTACATTTGTTTTTAGGGGATGTGTGATGCCTTTACATCGTTTGTGAGGGGATGTGTGATGTCTTTACATTGTTTGTGAGGGGGTGTGTGGTGTCTTTACACTCGTTTATGAGGGGATGTGTACTGCCTTTACATCGTTTGTGAGGTGATGTTTGGTTACTTTACATCATTTATGAGGGGATGTGTGATGCCTTTACATCGTTTGTGAGGGGATGCTTGGTGCCCATACATATTTTGTGAGGGGTTGTGTGATGCTTTACATCGGTTATGAGGGGATGTGTGGTGCCTTTACATCGTTTATGAGGGGATTTGTGGTGTCTTTACATCGTTTATGAGGGGATTTGTGGTGTCTCTAAATCGGGTTATGACAGATTATGCGGTGCCTTTACATCGGCTATGAGGGGTTGTGTCGTGCCTTCACGCCGGTGTCATCTCTGATTATGCTATTTCGTTGTATGTAACTAGGCTGCAACAATAATTGTAGTCCCACTCAGCCACACGTGTTTGTAGCGATACACGCCGATTTGTAATCGATAAGGACACACCCAGGAACATGCGCGCGTACGCTTGCGCTCTCACAACATAAAATACGATAGGTTAACAAGAGTCATCTTAAGATATTGATCGATGCAGATACCATACACATATAAAGTTATCTTATGTGAAGTAGTAAGCAAGACGGTGGTGCCGCCTAGCGGAGCATGCCAGTGTTATCCTAGCGGGTTAGCTATGTACTAGGGAGGGCTAAACGGTTACAGCCAATTTAATATGCCCCATTTGCCGTGGGAAGAGCTGCGCGTGTTTATCAAGCGATTTTCGTTATTCACAATTTCAGTTATTTGGTTTTACGGTTATATTTGGTTATTGTTATATGTTGTTATTTTGTTTACTTCGTTTGGATTCGCCTGTTGATATGTGGCTAGTACAGCTTCAAGTTGTATGGACGGCGACTTCCTTGCCACATTTCCCTCGCGGCGGGTTCGCAGCCATTTTGGACGCAAGCCACGGTAAATGCAGGGGATTTGCGTTGTGACAGTGGAGCGCAGTTTTGCGAGTTAAGTATTATTTTGTTTCGCTTTTCGGATTACGGTTTCGGGTCGGGTCCGTCCCCTTGCCTAAGGTTGGGTGTCCTTCCTGTAATAGTGGGTTGTGAAATATTATCTACAAGGCGTCGGGATGGTTCAGAAAATCATCACGGTTTTTTGCAGGCATGGATGCGTACATAGGATGGTTTTGGGGCTAACGGTTCGATCGTCAGTATACGATTCTGCTAGGTATTTAGCACATGGGATATCTTAGAAACATGGTGACAAACTTAGTGGTTGGCTGGTCAGACGCCTGTTCGTTTATACTTGCATGTGATCGTGCAAATTTTATGTTCATCCGTCGATAAAAAGTGTCAGTCATTAGACAGTAGGGGTAATCTATGTTTGACGTTGTTTTTGGAAATATTAATTGAGTTGGATTCGGCGGGATGCATACGTGGGAAACTATGTGGACGCTAGTATGATTGCAGTGATGGCATGCCAGTTGGTAGCACTCGCGTGCACGCACAAATTATATTGCAGCCCCTGTCTCAAAATACACAATAATATATCATAATAATAATAGCAACAATATTTATTATTTATGAAGCGCAATATCCAATATGCGCAAAATGCTGTACAATACAATATAACACTATTTATGAGGTGTTAAAATTAATATAATATCCTGATCGATAGCGGTTGTCTTTGATTAATGCTGTTCTTAGTAGGTGGCAGGTAGTTATGTTTGCACATGTGACTGTAAATCGCCACTTTTGCCTTGTTCCCCTGCGCGCAATGCGTTGTGGGATACAATGCGCTCGGATACCGACCTGGTCGATGGCGGTTATCTTGGATTAATACTGGTTTTAATTAATACTTGGCAGGTACTTATGCTTGCGTGTCTCGTTCCTAAGTAGTACTGGCAACCAAACCCAATACGGTTTCGTGTAGGCGTATTGCGTAGGCAACTAGCAGTGTAAGAAAACAATCTGATACTGGTTCTGCTATATGGTTACTGCTGCAGTTGTCAGTTACATGGGTGGAGATGTCACTTTACTTTGACATTTGTGCAACGTGCATTACAGTTTATCAGGAATACAGGGTTATATTATGTCATTTGTCTAATGTTATTGAGCATCTTGTTACGGTGTATATTGGTTGCGCTGGAGTGTGTATTGGCCTTCGTCATGGTTTACAACAAAACAGGGTTGTAATTGAAAACAGTAGTCTCCTTGCGATTTATGTACAGGGTCAAGTAGGAAAATCTGCGGAAACTATTTTTTTAAACAGTTTTGGTTTGTGACGTTGCAGTTTCATTAATAGTTTATATGTATGTGTTATCTCTGTACTTGAAGGAGGCACCGTTGCATTTTGGTTGGTCACTATTATCGGAAGGGGAAGTACAGGCATTTCAAGCGTACATCATTACTGGCCACATAATATCTCTCCGAGGATTGTCGGGCAATGTTTTTTTACTTTACTTTCATTAACTTGGTGTTTCATTTGCGTACATGTAACATCCCCCATTGCACTTCACTTGGTGATTGTGATACGAGGAAAATAATAATAATTATACATTACACGTATGTGGTTTCTCAGAAAAATTATAAATATTAGCAAACCGTCAAAACACGTCATGGAATGTGTAACTTTGCGCATTTTTAGTTTGCTTCATATTTCACTGAAGGGCATGACACAGCTACCGTTATGTTTCTTGCAGTGACTACTATCGGGGAACCTTTTTAACGAAGATTTCATTTTATTGCAATTTTTCGAATGAACCGCGCTGTGTTCATTTCATGAGTAATGGTTTATGTACGCGTATTGTACCTCGGTGTACAAGTGCAAGAGAATGTGACTGAACAATAACGGCTTATGTACGCGTATTGTACCTCGGTGTACAAGTGCAAGAGAATGTGACTGAACAATAACGGCTTGTGTACGCGTCTTGTACCTCGGTGTACAAGCGCTAGAGCATGTGACTGAACAATAACGGCTTGTGTACGCGTCTTGTACCTCGGTGTACAAGCGCTAGAGCATGTGACTGAACAATAACGGCTTGTGTACGCGTCTTGTACCTCGGTGTACAAGCGCTAGAGCATGTGACTGAACAATAAATAATCGAATACATAAATAAAGTCGTGTCTGATACATAAGTTGTACCAGCGACCTAAATCGATACGTTTTTATGTATAAACACAGTCGTGGCTTGTATCTACGGTGTAGAACTAAGTTGCGTCTTGTTCCTAATGTGTACCAGCGACCTAAATCAATACGGTTTTATGTATAGGTTTGTACCGACGTTGTACATCGAATACATAAATACAACTTAGTCGTGTCTGGTTCCTAAGGTGTACATCGAATGCATTTGTCAGTTTACCTTGATATTTGTGTAACGTGCATCAAAGTAATACACTGTGATCAGCGGTATGTTACAGTGGTTATTCCTTTTAATCAGATTATATGGGTTCTGCTGTTGCAGCATGCCTTCGTTGAGACAGTCGGCCAGGCAAAGGACCCGATCGGCAGCTCAAGGCCGTCCACCGCGGATGTTAGATGATGAGGTGACAGCATTGCCACTCATACGGCTCGGTTCACTGCAGCAGCGGCCACAGGGGTGGCCCAGCGACAACTTGCTGCGACTGACGCCACCGTCGCTGAACTCCGTCGCGAGATAATAATAACAACACAAGTTTTATTAGCAACTCAACTGAGTTGGATTGACATTACAATAGGTTACAATTAACTCATCAAAACATCATACAAATACAATAGAAATACATTTGATACCGCAAATCATACCGTATTAATAGCCTTTTTACCGACAGTTGTATAAAGCCCACGGTATAAAGGAGTTACGGAATCTATTCGTTCTAGTAACTGGTAACGGGTACACATTTTGTTGTCTAATATTATATTCGATATGTCTTTTGTCAGGCAGCAGAAAATGTAATCTGTGTGTGCTGACTTTAATTTTATCAAAATATTTTTGACAAATGCTGTCCCGTCTTACATTCAACGTATCCAGGTTAACACGTCTAAGTATTTCCGCGTAACCCAATCCAGGAACAATACATTTTAGTGCCCTTTTTGTATAACTTCAATATTGTCAGACAAATATTGGGGCAAGTTAGTGTGCCATAAAGGACATGCATATTCTAGAACTGGTCTCACCACACTAACATATACACTGACCAGATCTTTCTGTGTAATCCCTGCACGCTTTAACTGATATAACATGTACAAGCGTTTACCAGACTTTTTCACAATATTATCCACGTGTTTGTTTCATGTCAGATCCTGAGAAATGGTCAAACCTAATAGTTTGGCATGGCAAACGTGTGCTATATCCCTCCCATCAATCTTTATATTCGGGATAGTGCTTCTGAAATTGCCATTTTTTGCAAAACTAATGATTATTTCTTTTGATTTTTCCGAATTAATGTTCATGTCATTCTGTTCTGTCCATCTAGCAGCAATATCAACCGACTCTTGTATAACAGATACATCATTTCTGTCGCATATTTCAAATAACGTACTGTCATCTACATACTTATATAATGGAACAGTCGTTCTTAAATCATTTATGTAAACAAGGAAACATTTAGGTCCAGACAATGTCCCTTGCGGTACTCCCCCATTGGGATGACTGACCAGAATGGGAATACTCATTTCCTATTTTTACTCGCTGAGTTCTGTCAAATAGAAATGTTGCCATCCATCTTAAAATATGTGCGGGCAACCCATACGACTGTAGATTATCTAGCAACAAATGGTGATTAATAAGATCAAACGCTTTGCTAAAATCTAGCATTACAACTCTGACATAAGAATTCAATTGATCTGTCGCCTTATACCACATATGAACCAGTTCGACAAGAACGTCTGTTGTGGACGTTCCACTAATTCCCCCAAATTGCTTAGCATCAATTTCACCATCAAATGTTTCATCCACCCATTTCATTATTATTGATTCAAACACCTTGGCAGCTATTGGAGTTAGTGAAATTGGTCTAATGTCTTTTTCAATCGACACAGGGGGCTTGTTTTTGGCAACGGTATTACATTGGTCATTTTCCATTCCATAAGGAGTACACCTTCTCTTAGTGAATTGTTAAAAATAGCAGTTAATGGAGGGGCGAGAACATTTGCATAATTTCTTAACACCCATGCAGGGATGTTGTCAGGCCCAGTAGCCTTATTGGCTTTAACACTCTCCAAGGCTTTAAAAGTAGTACATACGCTTATCACATACTGATCCGGCAGTTCCTCGTTAACGTCAATATCAGCCTTTACTATCAAGCCTTCACAACCATCCCATGGTGCAGGCCACACTATTTGCATATATAGATGGCTCTCCAATGTTGCGAAAAGAATTTGATTCTTCGCTCAGATCTCTACTAGCGTTTTGTGGTCTTAGCAGTAGAGTTTTTAAAGAGCATAATTTCAGAATAGGTGCGGCTACATCGGCAGCGTTACGCGTTGAATCCGGTGCTCAGATTAGGCCAGCCGGTCGATGGGCATCGGATGCATTTAGAAAAGATATCAGGATTGCATAACAAAGGAGGTTCAAAACTTACATGAAACAGTTAAGTGTTGTCTTCCACAGTGGATGGAAGCTTCAGAGTAGAAACTAGGTTTAGGGGGTGGGAGTCGGTCACATTTAATTTCAGGTGACCTAGTGGCGGAGTGACCCCACCGATATGGTGTCGATGTTAAATATAGTGTAAAGAGAAATTATGTTATTAATACCGGTCATTGTTAATGTGTTAGAATTTGTAGGTCTTCTTAGCAAGACCATTCGGGCCGGCATACTTGCTGTGGAGATGTATGGATGTATGTATGGTATATCTATGTGATCCATCTGATTTATCTAATATAATAAATATCATATATTTGGCCAATTTCAGTCATCACTTGTCTTGCATTGCTGCTTTGCATAGGAGACTGTATGTGCAGTGGGGACATACATGTATTTATTGCCATTATTGCCATGCTATTATATGCGATGCTTTCTACAGCGGATCAATGTCGGTGGCATCAAACAAACAAACAAATAAGCGCAACACATCTGCAATGAATTGGTTTCATAATGGCTGGTTAATCGCGTTCAAATTATTAGTAGGCCACCTTTTCCTCGCACACACACGCGCGCACGCACACACGCACACACGCACACACGCACACACGCACACACGCACACACGCACACACGCACACACACACACACACACACACACACACACACACACACATTGCTACAAACCTACGTACTGAACAAAGATTCAACGCATATCAACACTGCAATACAACATTGTGCGGATATGACGCCATAGACGTATGGCACATCCGGCTCTCCTGGTACCCTACTTAGGTGGCCGTAGTCGGCGACATATGGCAAACACGAAAGTGTGAAACGGTGTGCATCCCACCTGTGCTACATAGGCACACAATGTCAGTTGTTAGTAGTTCATTACTTGTGGAAATTACCTTTAATTTCATATACATCCATTTTACATTATATTGCTCTTTTAGACATATAATACATTTTAGGAATATTTACCTGTTTCCATTTCTGCTAGGATTTATACTGGGGGCGGTTCTCTCTGGGAACCTTCGCTGTTAGATTCATAATTGCTAAACCGCAAATTAAAGTGAATATGTTATATTAATATTAAAAGTGACAATTATTTATTCAACTATAAATATTTAAAAACGTTATTTACCGTAATTAATTTGTTTGTCCTGCACCATTCAAAAGCAGTTGCGTTAAGACAATACCGCTGCCTATATATTCGCTGCGTTATTTAGTGTGGACATTTCGGTAGAACGTACAGTGAATCTTGTATCTAAGCAAACATTGTTCCACCAGTGTCGCTTACTCATCTCAAGACGGTTAACAAGACGACACTCAATCACAATGCCAATAAAGAATGTTACCACAGCAATTCCTATGCACGATCCTGTTCCCTGACCAGTAGTTGCAGCTTAATCCTTAGGACTCACAGCTAAAGCAAAGTGAAACAATCAGTTCTAAAATGTTACGTTCCGGGAACTTGTTACATTACGATTGTATGATGTATTGCTTGTACATAGACGTTTAACTGGGGGTTGCATTTGGGTGGTTGAACTAATAAAACACTGTATTTCTTGCATGTGTTCTTCATGTGTATGTATGTATGTATGTATGTATGTATGTATGTATGTATGTATGTATGTATGTATGTATGTATGTATGTATGTATGTATGTATGTATGTATGTATGTATGTATGTATGTATGTATGTGTGTGTATGTATGTATGTATGTATGTATGTATGTATGTATATGTGTGTATGTATGTGTGTATGTATGTATGTATGTATGTATGTATGTATGTATGTATGTATGTATGTATGTATGTATGTATGTATGTATGTATGTATGTATGTATGTATGTATGTATGTATGTATGTATGTATGTATGTATGTATGTATGTATGTATGTATGTATGTATGTATGTATGTATGTATGTATGTATGTATGTATGTATGTATGTATGTATGTATGTATGTATGTATGTATGTATGTATGTATGTATGTATGTATGTATGTATGTATGTATGTATGTATGTATGTATGTATGTATGTATGTATGTATGATGTATGTATGTATGTATGTATTGTGTATGTGTGTATGTATGTATCTGTGTATGTGTGTATGTGTGTATGTATGTATGTATGTATGTGTGTATGTGAGTGTATATATATATATATTATATATATGTGTGTATTGGGTGTGTGTGAAATGGCAATGCTGAACTACCAGGACTTTTGCAATCAGAAGAACAGACTGGACACCAACAACGATCAGTGATTTGTGTATGGCTTAAGAGAGGGTAAATTATCCGTGGTCCTTCCCAGAAACAAAACAAGATCATCGTGCATGGGAATACGCACTCGTCCAGACAAAAGATGACAAAGTTCATTTGGTTTTGGAAGGTCCATGTCATGAGAAACACGAACTGTTATGTTATCTAAGCAGACGTACTCGTGTTGGATGTGTGTGGGTTATGGTTGGAAAAAATCTTGATTTTTTCGAATAAATTGAATAAGTCAGATTGTTTAGATTAAAACGATTTATTTGAATTGTTCAACATTTGTACAACTTTCTCAAAATAATTCCACACAGAATCTAGTTGACGTGCCATGGTGACACAACCAGTCAACCACAATGTGTTCTGCCTACTAACGTACTAAACCAGATACCAGACTGTCCTGTGTGTGCCTTGCTGCCCTTTTTACTGGCTTCTCAGTAGGATTGGGAGTCCCTTCCCTCAAGAAATATGTGGCTTCACCATGTCCCCCCATATCAAGTGATTAAATGAAAGCATGCAATTAGCTGCAGTCAGATGGTCCCTGGCAGGTGACAATACAGATAAAACCCTCTTCCCAATCAGTCAAAGTCATGCCTCAGTCATTGTTACATGATTACGAGATTGCTTAATCCCATGGTTTTGTTACGCCACTGAGCTCGATCTTCGAACTTACTGGCGCAGAAGAAGTCACTATTATTATTATTATTATTAATCAGTGTGTTTACCTTACGGGGGACATAAATAAAAAAGGTACAGCGTGACGCTGTTTCCTCTTCACACACTTTAAACATGCCGAGTATTACATCACAACACGTGGCGCTAAGTTCAGATTGGGCGTGACATAACGCCCTCCATCGTCTACGTCTACGTCTACGAAGCGGCTTCAGAAAGAATGTTTTTTTCGATCATCGATCAATATGTTTGGACACCGTGACGCTGGACCCGCACGACATCGTTATTACCGGTGATGTGAATTCGAAACAACTGCAATGCTTACTTCACGGTCGTGTGTTGACGACACGTGCGTACGTGACCCGCATGTGAATATATCCGCTGACCATTGTGGCCTTCACGATTTGTGTAAATGCCATGAAGTTTTTTCGGCGTTTGCATCATGAGTTTAAACGTGGCATTATATGTGTGCATGATGAGAATCATTGCTGTGTCCGTTGGCGACATGGTTGCCGCATACAACGATAAGTTACGTCGCCTTGTTGGCAACCATGCCCCTCTGCGGACGATGACCGTAATGATAGGACCGGACTGTCCGTAATACACTGATGAGACACAGTGTCGACGGCGAGCTGAGCACAAGTGGCTGCAAACCCGTCTTGAGATTCGTCGGCAGGCGTATCGTGTTCAATGCGTGGTATTTAACAACATGCTGGTTAATACAAAGAAACCCTACTACACGACAAAGATTGCCGACAGCAAATAAATGACCAAAACAACTATTTTGCATTACAGGTAAGCTTATGGGCAATAAAGGCGTAACGGCAATGCAGTCGTATGTATGTCCAGGTGACATGGCCCAACGTTCTGATGATCAATTCATTGAGATAGAATATAACATCAGGAATGACAATTTCGACTCCGGTAATGATCGTTCGGACATAACTTCGGCTGCTATAAGCAACGACGCGGCTTTCATTGGTGTCCTACTAGTTTGCTTTGAGCAAGTCAATTATTGGACGTTGAACGATTAGTTACACTCGTTCGGGGTAAATTGTGTGAATTATATCCAATACCGACGTAGCTTCTAAATCGGTGTTCGGATGAGTTAGTTCCAGTAAATTCTGCACCGATAAAAGCGTCTCGTCAAATGTACCTGCTGACTTCAGGCACACAATTGTTAAACCACTCCTGAAAACAAACTTACGATTCTGTACAACTTCCGACCTGTATCGAACTTACCATTTGTGTCGAAATTGGTTTAAATAGTCGATGCAAAACAAATTAATACGCATATTGGCGAACCCGCTCTGAATGGCCCTTTTCAGTCTGCACGCCACAGAAACAACGCTGCTCCGTGTCCAGAATGACACGGACTGGACACTGGACATGAAATGTACAACAATTCTCACGATGCTTGATTTGTTGTTCCCGTTCGACTCAATCGTTCATGAGTTGACCATGACTCCACTAGAACGGTCATTCGGTATTACCGATAAGGCGTTTCCGTGGTCTAAATCATACATTACAGAGCAGCACGAGAAGGTTCCGAACCGACTTTGAAGTTTGTAAATTTGTTGTCTTATACTGTTTATCAGTATGTTGGACAGCATTGATTGATTTGATCATTCCTTTAATGACCGGATAGTTATCTTGCCTTTTCGAATTACAACTTATCACGATTTTTACTTTGTGACCTAATTCAACTTTCGTGCAGAAACATTTGGTGGTCCCAGATTCGGCCAGTCCCAGATTCGGCTAAACGCATACGTCGCATGCACGCGCAAGCGCATTCACGGTTTTATCTGCTCTGACGTAGTATTGATGACATACGTCACGCCCGGGCCGCGTTTCCTCAAAACTCTTATCGCGCATGCAGTTGTATTTAAAACTTGCGAATGCCAATCATATTGGAATACTTGGTGTATTACTAATAATCCTGGCCCGCTACCGTTGCGGTCCCATATTCGGCAGACTAGTGCCGAATCCGGGCCGGGCCTAATCTGGGATCGGCCGAATCTGGGACCACGACACCGGTTTGCCGGCGCTACTCCTTCCCAGTCTGATCAGACTCGTGTCGTTCGTATTGGGAACAGTTCCTCGGCCCGTCTTGAACTATTTCGTCGCGCCCATGTCAATGGTCAATGGTGGACTTGACCCACTTAGCATTTTGTGTGTGTGTTACTTCACGCCGGGGGACACTACCCAGCTTAGCGAACGACGCTGCCCCGTGTACATCCCTGGCCCACTCCACCAAGGCTAGTCCTAACCTCGGCGGCAATGATCTGAACATACTCGATTGTGAACCAGTGCAGTGAGCTCGACATTTGGTCAGAGCCGACGGCATTTCAATGGTGACAGTTTGCCAGTTATGTTACCGTCAAACCCCCCCCCCTTCCAGCACCGATATACCGTTTGCGGTCTAGATGCAATGTTTTGGTTGACGTAAGATTCGCGTCAGAGGAATTTTAACTATTCATGTAGTTGAGTTCAAATATTTGTCTTATTCTTGCCTTCTAACTTTGAGGTGAAATGCAAATTAAATAGGTATGCGTCTACCCAATAAGCCATACACTTCGTTAACGTTTGATTATTAATGTAAGGTCCCATGGGTAAGAATAATATGGACATTATTATAGGAGGAATCGCTGTGCCGCAGTGTCTACAAGGTCCAACTCGTTAGCAAAGTCACAACACAAGTCGAACAGCGAAAAATGCTCTCTCTCCCATACTACCATCGCACGCATATTTAGTTTAATTGTCAAAGATGATATATTATCTCGCTGGATGAGTCTTTGTATTTTGCCAGCGATGTTGCGTGGAGAACGATTCATTGTTATGAGGTTGATGTCGGAAAAACGCGAACTAAAGTTACAATAAGCAACGAAAAGGCAAAGTTCTCTCGTAATTTCAGCAGATATTATAATAAACAACAATACCAATTTGCATGGTTTTGCTCATCGTCAAACGCCCAATTTACAATCAAATAACAAATTGCAAACACCACATAAAATGGTCCAGCGGGATAGAAAATCGCTTCCCAAACGAGACGACCTCCGGTATACAGGTTAGCCTATGATGATGTTTGAGCCGGTGTCTCCCTTAGCCTGCTCCAAACCCCGGCGTTCCCGAAGCGGATCTTCAAGGTAGAGGGCCATACACTATATGACGTCATCGGGCTGCGCGCGCAACACCTCCCGGTAGAGCGACTCGAGGATCCCGTGAAACCCGTCGGGCACGCGCAGTTTGACGAGCTGGGAGAGCTTCACATTGTGCGATATGCTGCCCGGAACCTCGAGCTTGGTGACCAGGAAGGACATACTGCGGCCGTTGAGCGAATTACCACGTTCACGTCAACAGACGAATTAGTCGATGGCTTCGCGGCGTTTGACCTCTTTGCTGAAAAGAGAAGGCCGCGGAACGTAAAATGGGTATAATTTGTTTTTAAAACTATGATAACAACAACACCGTAGAAACGATGCCATAATAATAATTGTTAATATTTACCTATTTAAAAATTACAATTACAAAAAACAAACATACCCTTGAAATGTTGCTCTTATATAGCTGCTATAAAAACAAGTTAAATAACATTGCCAGCTATTCTTGAAGAAATAAACTTGCGTACACCATAACTGTTCTTTTGTCTCTGGTAACATTTATTTGACCTGCGTGCATGTGTGTGTGTGTTGGTTGTGATCAATGCGACCCGGGCAAGCAGCAGCCAGACTGCACAAAAGGTATTCGTTATTATACTATAACACCCACACTGTACACCTTCTATGACTTTTAACAAGTTTCAATGTAAACAATTTTATATGTTGTATACTTTTGACATTTTATATATTTTCGTATGCGTGTGTTTGTGTTTGTGTTTGTGTTTGTGTTTGTGTTTGTGTTTGTGTTTGTGTTTGTGTTTGTGTTTGTGTTTGTGTTTGTGTTTGTGTTTGTGTTTGTGTTTGTGTTTGTGTTTGTGTTTGTGTTTGTGTTTGTGTTTGTGTTTGTGTGTGTGTTGTGTTTGTGTGTGTGTGTGTGTGAGTGTGTGTGTGTGTGTGTGTGTGTGTGTGGGGTGTGTGTGGTGTGTGTGTGGTGTGTGGGGTGGTGTGTGGTGTGTGGTGTGTGGTGTGTGGTGTGTGTGTGTGGTGTGTGGTGTGTGGTGTGTGGTGTGTGGTGTGTGGTGTGTGGTGTGTGGTGTGTGGTGTGGTGTGTGGTGTGTCTGTGTGTATGTGTGTCTGTGTGTCTGTGTGTCTGTGTGTCTGTGTGTCTGTGTGTCTGTGTGTCTGTGTGTCTGTGTGTCTGTGTGTCTGTGTGTCTGTGTGTCTGTGTGTCTGTGTGTCTGTGTGTCTGTGTGTCTGTGTGTCTGTGTCTGTGTGTCTGTGTGTTGTGTGTGTGTGTGTGTGTGTCTGTGTGTCTGTGTGTGTGTGTGTGTGTGTGTGTGTGTGTGTGTGTGTGTGTGTGTGTGTGTGTGTGTGTTGTGCGTGTATGTATGTGCGTGTGTATGTGTGTGCGTGTGTATGTGTGTATAGATGTATGCATGCATGCATGTATGCATGCATGCATGCATGCATGCATGTATGTATGTATGTATGTATGTATGTATGTATGTATGTATGTATGTATGTGTGTATGTATGTATGTATGTATGTATGTATGTATGTATGTATGTATGTATGTATGTATGTATGTATGTATGTATGTATGTATGTATGTATGTATGTTTTCGAGGGGGCTGCCCGATTTTAATGGCCAAGGTCAAGGTCAGGTCAAGGTCAACAATCAATAATTATATAATCATATAATCATATAATCATATAATCATATAATCATATAATCATATAATCATATAATCATATAATCATATAATCATATAATCATATTGTCCAATATCTCGATATTTTAAAGATATTTGTTAATGTTTTCAAAAGCTCATTTAAGTACGATCCCACATCTTTCCGTGGGATAATTGTTTAATTTGCGTCAATTCAAAACTGCCGACAAATGAGCAAATATATAAATATCGTTATTCTTTATTAGTTCACAAAGTTTCCAAAATAAGTATTTTGCACACATATATCTTATGGATATTTACAACTTTTGAGATGGGGCTACCCGGATTTAAAGGTCAAGGTCAGACGAAAATCGAAGTTAAAAAAATGTTTATCAGGAATTTGTCTTTTTAAGCTTGCACTATGCCCAGATGAAACAAACTTTTTATGTTTAAACAAACATTTGTAGGTTCTAGGAATCCACTTCAGTTGTGAATATACCCAGTAGTGTTGGTCGTGTTGGATTTAAATATGGCCGCCATAGAAACATTGATTTTCATTTTGACTTTTATAATGATGCTTATAATCGCGATAGTAAACATTGACTCCATACTGTGCTGCCATCTGCCCACTAACAGCTACACGACATGTTGTCACCTAGTGGATACTAACTGATCAATACAAAGTGGAGAACAGCTTCGGACACGATGCTCGCGTCTGAAGTTATCATGTTCGCTACGTACAAGCAATATGTTTACACTTGTCTACAAGATAATACTAAATGTAATATAACTAGTATATCTTTCTGATAGCTTCGCTTTAGTGTTTGAATGTTTAGTGTAATATTTACGATTACCGAATAGCAAAAAACACTGTTCACGACAAGTCACTCTTTCCCAGTTTGATGTGGCTCGTGGTTATTGTGAACATATACGGAATAGTTCAGCTATGGCGACTTTATGAGAAAAACGATGGAAACGCACACGCAGAAAAGTGATGCCAAATTGCCAATGTACTTTACGTTTTTTTACAAGATGCCACAAACAAGGAAGAACTGTTCAAACATGATTACCCACCAAGTAAGCATGTGTACATTACCAGTGGTTCTCACGTAAATCACGTCAAGTCATGCTCAGATATCGATGTTGGCGAATAACCACGAAGAGGCAGACGTGGTTGTCATTTTGCTTGGAATCTTTCACGATCTTATCCAGCTCCATCCAAGAATGCAGTTATGGGTCGGCTTTGGCACAGGGAAGCACTTCCGCTACTACCGCATCGACTCAATCTGCCAAATACTTTGCCTTTTTTACGCCTTCTCGAGTTATGATGCAACGTTCTAGTTCAGCGGCAAAGGCACAAAATCAGCATGGAAAGCATGGAAAAGATATCCGGCAGCCAAAAAATCAGATTTAAGAGCGCCTTATCAAAGTTCGTGAAATGGTCCTCTGATACCTTAGCAGAGTGGTCGCACGTGAGTCACGCATCATATGATATTCAACCGACCATGTCAGTCGCAGTGATCTATGTATGCATATATATATATATATATATATATATATATATATATATATATATATATATATATATATATATATATATATATATATATATATATATATATATATATATATATATATATATATATATATATACGTTATAGATATGTAGTCATTCGTCGCGGTTTCCGAATCGCTGCGGTTGTTATTTTCCATTGCTTCTCCTTAACAACGTTTACACCGATGCAGCTATGCTGCGGGTTATTCTCGTTATCTCGACATTTGCCTACGCGGCTTCATTGAGTCTTTCACGGTAAGTTCTACTTAATGGTATATACGAAGTTGTGTTAGCCTTTGGGGCAAGTTTGGGACGTATGACAGTCGTTATCTATGAGTTGAGCATCTTCCTGTAAGGTCGCTGTGGGCCGGTGAAAGGCATTGGTCTGTTGGGACTAGCGTGTTCCTTTCAACTATGTACTCTAATTGTTACGGCTGTCCAACAAGTACTTAACCTGCAAATGAGCTTGACGAATATTAATCCAGTGAAATTGGACTACACTTATTGTTTCTCCTGTATAATAATACCAGTAAGGGTAATTCACCAGAATCAACATACGTGGTCAATTGTTCATATATTGCTACGTGTTCAATGGTTTCAATCTGTCGATTCCTTTGCTACCGCTTCGAACTTTGATCAAATCCTTTATTTATTTATGTTTCTCCAGATGTCTCATTTGTACGAAGGAGGTGTGGATTTGGAGATAATTAATGAAATTGCTGGCGCTGCTCTTTAGTATAGCTACATTTTAACGCCAAAACGAAAACACTGCCTACTCGATGTAAACACCAACTAGACATGTATATGTTGGCATAAAAACATTCCACGAACGGTCAAGTATGCTGCTCCACAAAACGAATGGAAATCCGTGGACACATGTTAAATTTATAACTGCGAGCGTAATACCACTAATTGCCAGTTATTAGCTTGAGTTAATTACTTCATGGTATTTGGCTGGACGCAGGCAACAAAACATAATTGATTACTTCGCAGCCTTTACAATGTGCTGCTGTCGTACCCCATTTAAGTCCCTCGTTCACGACGTGATGCCGACTGAGTTCTCGCCAACCGATCGACGTATTCAACGAAACATAATATCGAAATATATTAATTAGCATAACACATACGATTTTACCATATTGCAGCGTTTACTTAACTTGAACAATAATCAAAACTCTGTTACAATAGTTGATCACGTTTAATGTTTATTTTATCTATTTACTTATTGTCATATATTTTTGAGCCTAATATTGATTTTTACATAAATCTCTTGGCTTATTGTTTTTTTATAGGAATATAATAATAATAATATGATATTAATTATTTTATTTGGAATTTCACATACACACAGAAATATATATATATAGGAATATATATATATATATATATATATATATATATATATATATATATATATATATATATAATAATATATATATATCAATATATATATATATATATATAATATATATATATATATAATATATATATATATATATATATATATATATAATATATATATATATATATCATTATAATTTATTTATTTAACAACAACTCAGTACATTATACATCATACATACAGTGCATACAATACAAATTGTTGAAAACAGGTTAAACGAAGTGCAATACTTATCATGTTTAATAATTAATATTATATATCGGATAAGAGAAGAATGAACGAACTGAGACTGGCGATTGGCGGGATCGAAATTTTAAGAAGAAACTGGTTAGGAGTAGGCTGAAGTGGGCCGGATGGTAGGTGAAACATTGGCAAAGAGAGCAGACGCAAGGAAGTTGGAGGGTAAAGGTTGCGAGGAAGACCAAGATTACGATGCGTGGACTTCGTTCGTTATGAGAGATGTGGATTGAGAAGGAGAAGAATAGAGAACAACAGCAAAAAGATAGAAGGAGTTGGAGCATTGAGAGAAACGCGAAGAGAGGAAAGAAACGACGAAGAAAATGTGACAGTAACCGATGGCCAACGTCACCCCTGACGACAGGGATAACAAGAGTAGAACAACAGACCCTCACTTATACAACTGAGTGAACTGTGGCCTCGTAAGGTGAACGAAACTGTGTACCTTCATAACTCGATATATGTGTCATATATTATATGGTCACACCTACTACAGCCAATAATTATCTCGCCATATAAACAACGTTGGTGTAGACCTTTATAGGGTTACGAGGTTTCCTTCAGTGACTGTACATGCAGGTTCATTTCGTTGTAATCGCTGATTGATTTTTCGTGATGATATATAGGATATATACATGAGGTCAGTAGTCGTTAATTCGACACAGTTAATTTTTATCTTTGTGCTTGAGAGCGAATCAGGAATTGAACACCGCTAGTCTGTTGTATATATACCACATTATGTGTAATTAATGGTGTGCGCAGCCGAAGTAAGCCGTAGGTACTATGTTGGGTCATTGTGATACACCTAACGCTGTGTTCAAACAAAGTTGCTCTGCTGTGTTTGAGAACATATGTGATATAGTCAAATGATGCTACGTATTCGTTAAATCTTACTGAGAGAACATTTTATGGCCGATGTATCGTACGTGCAGCCTCTGATGAAAAGCTTAACTACTGTAAATGTGCCAAACCTTATGCATTGTTAAAAAGCATTTGTTTGCTGGTAAACGTAAACCTAAATATATCGATTTTATTTTTGTATAACCTGCGATAAAGAGCATATCTGTGATTATAAATGTTCACGTATAATTGATTTCAGTTGAATTTGCCCTTAAAGAAACTGTATACCAGATCATGTATTTTAAGACGAAGACTGATATATAATACTGCTTATCACGGTCAACCCGTGCAAAATTTGCAATATGTAATTAATATATTGTACAAACAATATTTGCATATATTTAATGGTGACGATTGTCGGCAATTTACTAAATATATCTTAAACAGGTCTAGATATCGTTTTTGTTCCAACCAAAAATGTAATAAGCGAGCGGCACAATAATTACTAGACAGTTTCATACCGATAACTAACTATTAAATCGTTAACCTAAATAGACTAATCAATACATAATACCCAGAGATGGGCGTTTTCTGCACGCCTAGGCTGAACGTAGTATGTTAATTTGTTCTATATCCAACAGTAAGTTGTGTTAATTATGCGTATTACTTTATCCAACGCACAACAATTTGTTAATGAATTTCAATACAGACTGGTGCATTAATAATTCAGCGGAAATGACAATTGAAGAAAACTGGTAATATACCAGCGCAATTGTACACTTGCTCAGACCAGTTTTCATTTATTTGAAAAAAATCACAATGCAATTTTATTGAACATTACTTTGGACTATGATAGTACTGGCTGTTATCTCGAAATTGATTAATGGCGGTTTTAATTATGTATGCATATAATGTAATATAATGATAACGTAATAAACAAATATACGATATTTGGGAGATACGGTGTCTTCCTGATAAAACAAATATGCATGACTCACATAAAACAAAAAGCGAAAACATTTTCAAACCTTTAATTGTCACAAATTCTTCTTGAATAACATATTGCGTCAAGTATGTGCAAACAACACAAACTCTCACATGTCGTTACATGGAAACACGTATGTCGTAATATAATAACTATCAAATGAGCAGAGAAGTATATAACTTGGTGTTGACCATGCAAGACAGATGTCACCACTATTGAGAAATGTTACGAAATGAAGTTATGAGATTTTAATTCTCAAAATTTACCGTATTTATATTATACGTCCTTAGTATTTGCAATAATTTTGTTTGGTAACAACCAATGTAATTTTAACTGGCGTGGACATGAATTAATAAACTGTATGACGTAGCGCATTCAGTGAAGTAAAACTATAATCGTATACTGCGCAGTGGTCTGTCATTACAGCTGCAACCAGTAGGCGAAGACTATTCATCCACGTACACTTATAGTCAAATATCCATTTATACTACGGAGCAACGTAGAATGAACGAACGTTGCGATGTTTCGACACGACTGTATATGATTCGAACCGAGGCCATCTCTCTAGAGTGGCCAGTGTTCCACCCACTGCGTCACACGGCACAATATAATCATTAACATTTTGACATTGTATGTACCTTAATACCAGTGGATTGCACACAAACGGTACATGAAATATTGTACAATAACAATACAGTGCAGTCAGTATCTTGCAAACAAATATATTTGAATATGTATGACTACATTAAAACTGATAAAAGATCGGTGAAAAGCATACATAGTTACTGTTAATTATTGTTCTAACGAAATGAGTCATATATCAAACAATTAAAACACTGAGTTAGTAATACCATCGGAAAGAACATTTACTACACTTTCAAACAGTGCACAAATTATGGAGCTAGCTCACGCACAGCCAAAGTTATTTGACACTGAATATGCCCGGGGTAGAAAGCTTCAAACTGAGAAAATCGCATTTGACGTTCGCGGTCACGCAAGTACATGATCGAGTGCGTTGTCATTCCTAATTCAGCTGTTTTGCTTCTATTTCACCTTTTGATGTATTCTAAACCCCCTCCCAAGTCGCGCTTATTGTCGAAGATATGTCTTGCAAGTTGTTTATTATGGTTATCGCAACATAATCCGAGTTTTTAGCAGTGTTTCGCAAATATGCATGGACAGTTGATAGAAAAGACATTAAAGTGTGTTTTGGTGACGAAAAGTCAAAATCGTTAAATATCGCCGTGCAATGTTTATACGTTTTCTCGAAATCAAGTTTGCTGACATGTGACTCATTTCGTTAGAACAGGTCACAATTTCTTTTTTACGCATTTTGTTTTGAAAGTGTTCAAAATTTAACAACGTAACACAACAGTGTATCCACCTATAAATAACATATATTTGTGCGATCTTTAGACACAAATAAACAACTTAAATGTCGGGCACTTATTCTAAAAATGTTAGATTTAAATAGGTTCTCTTAACAATTACATTATAATAAATAACGGATACACTCTTTTCTTTATAATTAATCGAAAAGTGTTTTTCTAAACAGGTTTGGAGAAGATTAATTTAATTAATTAATCGCATGTATAATCATAGTTGATGTTGCAATTTATATACCTTAACACCAATGTATTACATACAAATATAACACGAAATATTTTTAATAAACACTATATCCAGTAAGCGAAGCTGTCTTAATATTAAATAAAATATTAAACCCAAATAATAATACATCAGAGTGATCGGGATACAAAGTGAAACATTACTGTAATGAATGGGTGTATATATATATATATATATATATATATATATATATATATCAATGTGCAAATTCATCAGTGCAGCTACCGTCGAAACAGAATGTTATGGCATCAAATACAAACACACAAATACACGAACAAAACAGTTTGTATGCCGAAAATAATTGTGCAATTAAACAGAAACATTATTCAAGAACACGTAAGTTGTTTATATGTATATATTTGCAACAACACAGAAAACTAACCCAGAGACACTCCGTTGTATCAAATGCACACGCGTGCATTATTATTTTCATTATCTTCTGTGGCTTTCTGTCACTCGCTATGCATTCCAAGAATGTTGTAACGTCGACGAAACATATGCACGAATCGCTATTTTATGTGACCACATATACATGAATCGCTATATTATGTGACAACCGGAAGCAAGCATTCAACAACAGGCAGAAACAAACATTCAGTGACAACCAGAAGCAAACGTTCATTGTCAACAAGAATCAAGTATTCAGTGTCAACGAGATGCATACAGTCTACAGTGGCCAAAAACAAACATTAAGTAACAACCAGAACCAAACATTCAGTGACAGATGGAAATAGATATCTCATGACAACCAGAAGGAAACATCGTGGACAATTAGAAGATTACGTTTTGTGATAACGAGAAGCGCACATCTTTTGACAATCAGATGCAAATGTTCAATGACGACCACAAGGAAACATTGAGTGACAACCAGAAGCAAACACTTTGTGACAACGACAACCAGAAGCAAACACTTTGTGACAATGACAACCAGAAGCAAACACTTTGTGACAACGACAACCAGAAGCAAACACTTTGTGACAATGGCAACCAGAAGCAAACACTTTGTGACAATGACAACCAGAAGCAAACACTTTGTGACAACGACAACCAGAAGCAAACACTTTGTGACAACGTCAACCAGAAGCAAACACTTTGTGACAACGACAACCAGAAGCAAACACTTTGTGACAATGAAAACCAGAAGCAAATACTTTGTGACAATGACAACCAGAAGCAAACACTTTGTGACAATGACAACCAGAATCAAACACTCATTAAATCAAATATCCAGTGACAAATATGAAACATCGTATGACAACTAGAAGCCGTCATTTTACCACAACGAGAAGCAAACATCCTGTGATAAATAGAAGAAAATATTCAACGTCAACCAGAAAGATATATATATATATATATATATATATATATATATATATATATTAAATATCTAACGGATATGAAGATACATTGTTTGTGTGTGTGTGTGTGTGTGTGTGTGTGTGTGTGTGTGTGTGTGTGTGTGTGTGTGTGTGTGTGTGTGTGTGTGTGTGTGTTGTGTGTGTTGTGTGTGTTGTGTGTATTGTGTGTGTGTGTGTGTGTGTGTGTGTGTGTGTGTGTGTGTGTGTGTGTGTGTGTGTGTGTGTGTGTGTGTGTTTGCGTTCCGTGTTTATCCGTATATATGGGCGTGTGCATGCTTATTTTTTGCGCGCGAATATGTTTCACTATGCATGTGTTTGATGTTGAATTATGTAACGTTGTTTGTAATACACGAAACATTGGAATCTATTCGATTTCAAGTTAGGTTTCGGACACATATTACAGTGTACTATTCATGGAAACGTCACCATTATTATTTAAAATAAGGCTTGTGTCCACGTTCCAGCCGTTATGTATAACATGACAGCGTCCTCATTGACAATATAATATATATTGTAATGTTAAATGTTGTCACCCACTTCATTCCAATCAAAGTACGGTGTACGCTGTACGTTCATTCAAAAGTTCCAAGTTATATTACCTGGTCTTGATTTAGAAACCGTTGTTGTGATGCCATATTTTGATCTAGAGTTCGTTGTTGTATTGTCCACTATGATCCAGATTTCAGTGTTGTATTGTCCCGCCATGATCCAGAGTTCAGTGTTGTATTGTCCCGCCATGATCCTGAGTTCGGTGTTGTATTGTCCCGCCATGATCCAGAGTTCGTTGTTGTATTGTCCAGCCATGATCCAGAGTTCGGTGTTGTATTGTCCCGCCATGATCCAGAGTTCGGTGTTGTATTGTCCCGTCTTGATCGAGAGTTCGTTGTTGTATTGTCCCGCCATGAGCCAGAGTTCAGTGTTGTATTGTCCCGTCTTGATTCAGAGATCGTTGTTGTATTGTTCCGTCATGAACCAGAGTTCGTTGTTGTATTGTCCCGTCATGATCCAATGTTCGTCGTTGTACTGTCCCGTTATTAGAGACAGTTTGCCGATGTATTGTCTTAATACGATGTCACCTGTTCCAACAACACATAAACATAACACTTCATTTGTTCCCATTGGTGGCTGTCAGTAGAGGTTCAATATAAATTATTCTCCGGCACCATTCAAAATAATCGACCTCGCCTTTACTGGTTCGACAGTCCGTGCTGATGCGAATATATTAGTAACATTGGTGACACACAATACAAAATAATGTCGTTCCAATATCGATATATATATATATATATATATATATATATATATATATATATATATATATATATATATATATAACGAGATGAATAGACAACATTTTTAACTTTGCTGTTTAGTTTTTATAATTTAAAGTAACGTTATCTGCGACGACACAAATACACTATTGCAAAAAGCAATTGTTGTAAACATAACCTTAACGCACACTCGACTATAGTTCGCTGCTTTACGAAATGTCCAAATTTTGGTTTCTTCAAAATGTTTCATTTTACATATAATGTTCAACGTAGCTATTAATTATGTTATTAGTGTATAACTGACAACTTGTTTTAAACAATATTTATTTACTTGTGTTAAAAGAATTACTTCAATTGTATAGTCAGTGTTTAAAATAGACAACCTCGTTCTTTTTCGACCTGAAGATGACGATCGCAACCACAACTGTAATTAATGCAGCGCTACCAATCACCGAACCCACAATGACTCCAGTCTTCGTTTTTCCTGACGAATTTTCATCTGCAACAAAAACAACCCAGTGATTTTACATAGATCATGAAAGGAAGTAAAACGGCATTACATTTCACTGGCGACACTTAAAAATATAAAGTTAAACCCACAGGAACTGCAGCAATACGCAACGGTATGTACTATGCTTTGCACTGGTTTCAACATGAGTGCCAATATCCTCGTTTCTTAACGATTTTCCTCTGCATTAAAAACAGTGATTCACATAAATTATAAACGCAAATAAAATGGCATTACATTTGATTGCCGACACGGAAAAACATAATTTAAAATACCACAGGAACAGCTACTATACGCAACACGTTATGCTTTGCACTGGTTTGCAACATGAGTGCCAAAGACAAGGCTTGACGGAGGTCATAGTCATTAGATAATTCGATATATATATATATATATATATATATATATATATATATATATTATAATATATACACCTGTATATATATATATATTATAATATATACACCTTATATATATATATATATATATATATATATATATATATATATACAAACATATATTTTATTCGTAAATTGTGTGTATCATGTGTGTGTGTGTGTGCTATGTGTGTTTCAGTGTGTGTGTGTGTGTGTGTGTGTGTGTGTGTGTGTGTTGTGTGTGTGTGTGTGTGTGTGTGTGTGTGTGTGTGTGTCGTGCGCGTGTGTGTATGGTGTGTGTGCTGCGCGTTGACCGGAGGACAGCCGTACTGGCTGGACACCGCCGGCCGAGCGTCAATCTGGAGGCATTGCGAATAAAAACAATTCATAACATGTTTTTAACATACAATAGTCTTAGTGGAAACTAATAAAAATTGTGTACGCTATTTAATTTATTTTAATCATTGCGTCAATATATACAACTTATTTTAATAAACGTATTTAAGGTATAATTTAATATGATTTTTATAACTTAGGTGGAAATTAAACCTCTTTCAAACACGATGTTTCTTATTTACGCAGGTATCAAGCTGCGTTGTCAAGACTCTTCACGTCATCTCCTCACATATGTTATTTCATAACTTATCTCTAGATTTTATGTTCGGACAATGTGTAGCATAATTTTATTTACATATATGGGTCAAATAAAAACTTCCGATTGTAACAACTGTTAGACAAAATAGGTAATTCACATCATTTTATTACCTTTATCAATATTGCTGAAAAAGACAATGCTTGACACAGGACACTCGCAAAGGTTGTAATGTGAAGTAAACAAACCTCGACACCTCAAATGCACTAGTTGAATGCATCTCACTGCCTCCGCCTCCACCTCCGCATCTAATCCTCCCTCTGTTCATCCCTCTCATTCAGCCTACGTTATGTCCATCACTCCTTCCTTTCCTACTATTGTCCCTCTCCTTTCCCCGCTCAACTGTGCGTATCATTTTTGGCAACATTAAAATTGTGTAAATGAACTTTGAAAGTGTACCTTCGCAGCTTCCCTCGTACAGATTGTAGCGGGCGTCACAAAGTGTACACTTTGTTCTGCCGGTCCTGACGTAAGTACAGTTCGTGCAGTTGGCGGGGCATACTGCACAAAATAGAATTAAACGGTGGTAATGTATTGAAAATGCATTTTCAGATGCTACTGATCAGTGGCTCTTACCCTTCCACTAAGACATCAATTACAATAATAATAATAATAATAATAATAACTGATCAAATTATTATTAATAATATCAATAGTTTAAAACAATAATCGGAATTCGTAGATTTTTTATTATCGTTATCAACATGAGTGCCAAAAACAAAACTTGACGGATGTCATAATCATTAGATAATTCATATATAATATATATATATATATATATATATATATATATATATATATAAAATATATATATATTATATATATATATAAACATATATGTTATTTTTAAATTGTGTATGGTGTGTGTGTATGTGTGTGTATGTGACATTGCGCTCACAATATAAAACTCATTAGAAACAAACATATGTGATTAGTTTATAATTCAATTGTTTGATAACTTAGGTGAAAGTTAAATTTCTTTCAAACACGATGTATCTTATTCACGCGGGTATCAAACTGCGCTGTCAATACTATTGACGTCATCACCACACGTATATTATTTCATAACTTAGCTCTTGATATTTATGTTCGGAAAATGTGTAGCAAATTTTGTTACATATATGGGTCAAATAAACACTTCCGATTGTTATTTCACTAACACTAGTCAAAATATGTAATTCACGTAATTGAATAACCCTTATCAACATTGCCGACTAGGGCAAAGTTTGACGTAGGACAATCGCAATTTTTTTATTGTGAAGTAGACAAACATCGACACCTCAAATGCACTAGTCGAATTAATCTCACTGCCTCCGTCTCCGCATCTAATACTCCCTTTATTCGTCCCTCTGATTCAGCCTACGTTATGTCCATCACTCCTTTCTTTCCTACTATTGTACCTGTCCTTTCCCCGCTCAACCTTGCACAACATTTTGGCAACATTATTATTTTGTAAATAAACTTTGAAAGTGTACCTTTGCATATTCCCCGTACAGAGCGTAGCGGGCGTCACACAGTGTACACTTTGTTCTGCCGGTCCCGAAGTAAGTACAGTTCGTGCAGTTGGCGTTAATTTGTTAATTTGTGTAACTTAGGTGGAAGTTAAATTTCTTTCAAACACGATGGTTCTTATTCACGCGGGTATCAAGCTGCGCTGTCAAGACTCTTGACGTCATCTCCACATGTATATTATTTCATAACTTATCTCTAGATTTTATGTTCGGAAAATGTGTAGTATCAGTTTTGTTACATATGTGGGTCAAATAAACACTTCCGATTGTAACAACTGTTAGACAAAATAGGTAATTCACGCAATAGTATAACCTTTGTCAACATTGCTGACAAAGGCCAAGCTTGACACAGGACACTCGCAACAGTTGCATTGTGAAGTAAAAAAACCTCGACATCTGAAATGCAATAGTTGAATGCATCTCATTGCCTCCGCCTCCCCATCTAATACTCCCTCTTTTCACCCCTCCCATTCAGCCTACGTTATGTCATTCACTCCTTCCTTTCCTAGTATTGTCTCTCTCCTTTCCACGCTCAACCGTGCATAACATTTTGACGACATAATTATTTTGTAAATGCATGCTGAAAGTGTACCTCCGCAGCGTCCCCTGTACAGATCGTAGCCGGCGTCACAAAGTGTACATTCCGCTCCTGTATTCTTGGAAATACAATTCGTGCAGTTGGCGGGGCAAGCTGCACGAAACAGTATCAAAGGATGAAATCGTTTCCGACTTACCAATATAACGACGATGAATGGCAACTCGAATAATTTTAGTACTTCTTATATTTCCTCAGTTCCTCACTATCCATGACAGGAAATAGTAACTATAGTTAAAATAACAATTGTACTACTACAACAACAACTACTACTACTGCTGCTGCTGCTGCTGCTGCTGCTGCTATAACAACAAATATGTCATTTATGTAATGCTGGCCAGTAAATTGTTCTACAGGACAATAATATAAGCCAACATTTCCAAGTGACAATTGTTTGGTGCGGAACAGTTTGGTTTATGAGATCTCTTACTGCAACAGTTACGCAATTCACCGATTTTTACCAACGTTATCAATATTTGTGACAACGGCAAGGCTTGACGGAGGTCACTCGCGAAATTCGTACTATGCTGTGAATAAGACAAACCGCGACGTATATATCAACTGTACTGGTTGAAGCACATCGCTCGATCCACCTCCATCCCAACTATTCCCTCCACTTCCTCCTCACTACCACTTCCTACAAAGACACTCAAACCTACTATCCCCCTTCCCCACCAACATTGCTATTTTGTAAATTAATTATGAAAGTGTACCTCTGCAGTCTCCATTGTACTTGTAGGTGCCGGCTTCACACACTGTGCACAGTGTTCTGGAGGTGTAACTGCTGCTGCTGTACGTACAGTTCTTGCAGTTGGCTGGGCATGCTGCTCGAAATGGAAATAAAGGGTGGAACAATATCCGAGGTATAAACATGATGGTAATATAGCACAACCGCATTACGAGATGCAACTGTTCTATGGCTCCTACACTATCTCTAAAACATCGACTAAAATATTACCTTTTTATGATAACAATAGTAATAGTTTAACTATATTCAAATCTTATCATGTTATCATAACAAATTGGATGCCGAACACGTGGTGCAAATAACACATGTAGCTACGAGTATTTGATATAAGAGATCTAATGCAGCAGCAGTTATATTGTTCACATATTTTATGAACGTTATCAACACTGATGGCAAAGACAAAGCTTGACGGAGGTCAAACGTAATATTAGTATTTAAAACATCCACATTCCCTCCTTTCCATCGCTTCTTCCCGTCCAACTGTCGACATTATATATATATATATATATATATATATATATATATGTGTGTGTGTGTGTGTGTGTGTGTGTGTGTGTGTGTGTGTGTGTGTGTGTGTATTCCATTTGGAAAATTTGTAAAGTTTTATGTTTTATGTGGTGTATATATATATATATATATATATATATATATATATATATATTTGCGTGTGTGTATGCAATTCACCGATTTTTACCAACGTTATCAATATTTGTGACAACGGCAAGGCTTGACGGAGGTCACTCGCAAAATTCGTACTATACTGTGAATTAGACAAACCGCGACGTATATATCAACTGTACTGGTTGGAGCACATCGCTCGATCCACCTCCATCCCAACTATTCCCTCCACTCCCACTCTCATTCCCGTCTTCCCTCCTCACTACCACTTCCTACCAAGGACACTCAAACCTGCTATTCCCCTTCCCCTTTCCATCACTTACCTTACCATCAACATTGCTATTTTGTAAATTAATTATGAAAGTGTACCTCTGCAGTTTCCATTGTACTTGTAGGTGCCGGCTTCACACACTGTGCATAATGTTCTGGAGGTGTAACTGCTGCTGCTGTACGTACAGTTCTTGCAGTTGGCTGGGCATGCTGCTCGAAATGGAAATAAAGGGTGGAACAATATCCGAGGTATAAACATGATGGTAATATAGCACAACCGCATTACGAGATGCAACTGTTCTATGGCTCCTACACTATCTCTAAAACAAGGACTACAATAATAATACCTTTTTATGATAACAATAGTAATAGTCTAACTATATTCAAATATTATCATGTTATCATTAAAAATGGGTGCCGAACACGTGGTGCAAATAACACATGTAGCTACGAATATCTAATATAAGAGATCTCATGCAGCAGCCGTTATATTGTTCACATATTTTATGAACGTTATCAATACTGATGACAAAGACAAAGCTTGACGGAGGTCAACCGCAATATTAGTATTTAAAACATCCACCTTCCCTCCTTTCCATCGCTTCTTCCCTTCCAACTTTCGACATTCAAACTCTCCCCCATTCCGTCCCACCATGCATAACATATTGCAACATAACTACTCTGTAAATTAATTCTGAACTGTACCTTTACACTGTCCTGTTTGGTTCACGTAGCCGGCGTCACATGTGTCGCAATACGAGCCTCTACATTCCGTGCAGTTACTGGGGCATCCTGCTCAAAGGAGATTCAATGGGTGAAGCAATGTCAGGCGAACACAAGTGAGGGCATTATTAGTTATTACAATTGCAGTAATAGCATCATACATTCAACATGTTTAATCCTCCCTCACTCCATCTGAAATTCATCAGAAAACAATATCATAGCATTAACTTATATATATATATATATATATATATATATATATATATATATATATATATATATATATATATATATATATTATATTATATATATAATCGAACATCTTCGTGCCATCATATGTCAGATGCCGCAGATGTTGTGCATTCGAGCATTACATTCCTTTATGAAATGTAAAATCGAAGATGGCTCCGGGGTTCACATCCCAAAGAAGCCAGACGATTGCGGGTAGGTCACAATAAACTAAGGAAGGGAATGTTGATGCTTTCACACAATGACGTATCTTATGCGATGCGGCGAGACAATGATAATAGTCACCCTGAAAACATTTAATGTTCTCCACTAGTCCTGTCAATAGTCCTCTTCTCCAGTTGTCCAGAATCACTTCAGATGTGCCTTTAGGTTGTCCTTATACTTCTTTTTAGGACGTTCTGGTTGACGGCTGTCATGTTGAACGAGATAGTATTGTAAAAAACGTGAGAGTGAGTAAAAGAACAGTGGGGAAAATGACACTAACGGAGCCATGGCCAAATCACCACTAACAACAAGGTTTCAGGAAGAGTTCATGTATCGAAATATTGTAGCTGTTTGAACTATCTTAGCTACACTGTTACTATGTTAATAGTGTACTCGCGTTATATTGCTACGTTTAGTTATTTACCCACTTTCGGCGGCTATTCTTGACAAAAACTATTTTAGCACCTTGCTCGTAACCTTTGCTGCCCATGTCTGCTTGTGGTTACAGACTGTCTCAATACTGCAGCTTAGGATAGGGCGACCGAAATTTCTCTAATTTTGGCACGGTGACTGTATCAGTACTGACCACCGTCTGGCCAGTATAAGAATTCCGCTGTCCCCCTATCGACAATACGACACTCTTAATCATTCGGCCACTGCGACTTAGTTACGCGTTGATATCACGCGTAATCACGACAATGCAGTTGAGACGCTGTGACCCTTGTCTTCGGTGAAGACATAGCGACACCAGTACATGGTGTCGTTATATCTTCACCGAAGCAAGGGTAATAATACGAACTTTGTTATTGAGTACAGACAAATTATTGCAGGATTAATATGTCGTATATTATATTCCGTTATTTCTAATTTAAGAAGAATGGAAAATTGCTTACAAATTGTGTGCAAATTGTGTTGAATTGGAATATCAATTCCAAGCACTTACATGTTCAAACTTCCAGTCAGAAAGCAACATCATTCGAAGAGGAAAACGAAGAATTTACGCACAGAGATGGAAAGGCAGAGTGGATAAGACTAGAGCTAGGAGTTGAGGGGCTGGAAGACCGCAATAAGAAGCAATGACTCTTACATTCCTGGCCGACACCAACACGGGTAATTATGACAGGACAAGAAAATGTTTAAGAAATGTAGTTATTTAAAATAGGTGAGTCACCTAACGCTTGACAATTTGTTTGTTCGCAACAATTGTCTGCAACGTAGTTATGGAAACTGTTGCAGATCATTTAGATGGGAAATTCGGGCACAATTTCGAGTGTCTATGACACAGGACACAAGTGCAACTGTGAAGGAGGCTCATTGTTTGTGTCCATATTATTCGCACAATAATGCGACCTTCCTACTGGTGCTTGAGATTAATGGTGTGTACTCTGTCGTCACAAGAGTTGCGCATTACTAAAAATATAAGAACATAAAACACCGACACCAAACATCGTGTGGCTTCTATACATTAGTGAAGGAATTATAACAGAATAAGATAATATCTCGTGATTATTATACCACAGTAATCATACGAGACCGTACACAAATATGGTTATTTTTCTATAAATGGCAGCCATATGTTCTGTTTTGCCACGGTACCTGGGCGTATGAGCAAATCCTTCAAATCATCCAAACCCTCCATCCCAGCTAGCTACCCTCCCACGCAGGTGCCCGCAGATACACATACGGTCATACAGCTTGCTAAACATTAGTTAGAATATGAACATATATAACCGTTCAATTGTTTGTTTGTTTGTTTGTTTGTTTGTTAATTTTGTTTGACAATTACCCAACAAAACCGTTAGGTTTGCGTGTTTAAGTCGAACATTTTGCATGTGACGCAGCGGGCTCATTGGCGTCGTTAGTAGATTTGAACTTTTATATTCGAAATCTGTTTGGGGAGGTGATCGAGGTATTGAAATATTTCAAATACTGTACGCAGATATCCAGTGACGCATTTGTATATGTTTTCTGTAACACCTTAAAGCTAATTAAGTATATGACAGACACTGACTTGTTTAACTAATTTATTTGTTATCAATGGTTGTGAATCGGTTATTTATACCCCTTCGATAAAGAATGATTTTTTTTAAATGTATGTTTGTACACCAATAATCGAGTTTGCTAGTGGTTTATTGATAACGTTTATGATGGATGCGTTGGAATCGGAAGTTGCTGGATAAAGTATTGTAAACCGTCAGTGTGCCTGCATTAATTTAATTGGACCAATCTTATTTATAATTAATATCAGTGATATAACTAACTCTACGTCTTTAAATTTATTATATTTTGCTGACGACACAACTGTATACAAATCAGGTCTTGATGTTGATACTTTAATTTACAACATAAACCAATAATTAAAACATGTGTACGACAGGTTGTGTGCTAATAAATTGTCATTAAATAAAGACAATCGTAGATTAAGCCCACCGAATAAACTATCAGGTAAATAATTGGATCAAATTTAATAATGAAAATATGAATTTTATTCGCAAGGATAGCAAAGAAGAATCAGTCAAGATTTTAGGAATATATATTGATAAACACTTAACGTGGAAAACACATATAAATATAATCAGTTATAAGATATCTAGAGCAATATTTGCAATTAACAGAATGAAAATGTGTTTGCCACATAATGTTTTAAAAACTCTTTATTATACTTTAATTTAAAGTCATCTAACTTACGGTATACGAGCATGCGGAAATGGAAATACAGTAAAAAAAAGTAACAAACTTTACAAAAACGCGCTGTACGAATAATTAACAATAAAAGATATAGAAGTCACACGGATCCTATTTGTAAATCTGAAAATATACTTTAAATTGCTGATATACACAAGTTACATGTCTCATTATTTATGTATGATTATCACCATAATACACTGCCCATATCCTTCGAACAGTATATACCAAAACATAAGCTAGCCACTAACACCAGAATTACGAGACAACATAACCTACTACGCACAGAAAAAGCCCTGAACTCGGTTTTCCTCTAAGACTAAATTACCTAGACACCGTTTTATAGAACTATGGAATAACCTTAATTATAACATTCAAAATCTCAAACCCAGACGTAAGTTCAAATCTGCACTATCTAAACAATATTTATCTAACTATCTTAACCAAGTACATTGCTTAAATCCCAGATGTGTAGAGTGCAACTAATTGTTTTCATTTAAAAAGACACGCTTCCGGTACGGTCGTTGCAGGTTAATAGCCTCGATTAACCAGACTCCGTGAGGTGGCAGCACTTTTCAGTCCCTCAGCTCCGCCTGAGGAATTAATGGGATCCTTAATTAAGGGTAGAGACGGTGATTGGCTCTCAGGCCGAATTTGAAATAACAAATTAAATAAGGACACCTTTTTTTATCAGATAATACTGTGGTATTATAAAACTATTCAAAATTATACTTATATTAATACAAAAATAATAATAAAAACAAAATTGCAGTTGTTTATAAAGATCACGGCAGAATTAACCATTATCCGTGAGGTGGCAGCATTGTTTAGCCCACACTGATAATATTCAAAAGCCGGCAAAATCACCAGACTGTCTTCTCGGTGTAGTTACGCAGCCGACCGACAGTCGCATAAGCGAGACGATGCGGGTTAACGGTCCTTCGAGACCGGACTAGTTGTGTTAGTATTAGCCGTTCGTATGGATTCCGCCAAAAGCATATCGTTTGTAAAAGTATGCATAACTAATGCATTATGTAGTTGTACAATAATTGTGTTGTGTCAGTTTAGGATCACAGCTCAAACCACGTTTATATCCTCTATGTCTGCGAAAGCTTGTCGAGTAATTCGACAGCATCAGTATTTACATAAGTTATTTGACGATGAAATTTCCCGTTTGTTCGAAGTAGGCATTACAACGTCCTAGTACTGAATAACGTCTATATTAACGCCTACCGGTTGAAAGTTGGCATTACAATCTAAGATACAATATCCAGTATTATTTAGTTTTATAAATACCAAAAACATTGTCATTTTTGTCGTATAAATATGTGATTAAGGCACTGAATGACCACGTCTGGCGTGACCATACCAGATAACATTGCCATTTACCTTTGCATACGTTCGCGACGCTGTCCCACGCGTATGATGCGGAGCATGTGGTGCATTTATGTGTCGCCACTTCGCACTTGTTGCAGTTCTCCAGGGTTGAAACGAACATACTGCAAGCTGCCACAAATACAAATACAAATACAATCAAATGAAACTTGACACAGCACATCTTTAGAAAAAACATGTATATAGTTTATTTTACAAACTACAATTATAAAAACGATGTTTAATGCGGATATATATATATATATATATATATATATATATATATATATATATATATATATATATATATATATATATGTTCTAGTCAATGTAATTTAACTGACAGAGGCGCGCAATGTTTCGAAATCAAGGATATACCACATCCATGCGATCTCCATTAAATCTGTACCCATCTGCTACAGGGTTCACACACGCAAAACTCCGTTGCACTCGACCCTTTGGTTGTAACATAGAAGACCTTAGGCATTCATCTCGGCCAGAAGTTATTGGTGTGTCTGATGGTGTAGGTGACGAACATGAACACATTCACAGACATCACAGTGATGTTCAAATTCTAGTTGTTTCAAGCGCTCCAAAACTTTCTATTAACTGCACAGTCTGAATTGATTCCGTTACAGTGGTTGCATGGGTTTTGTTCAACTAGTCAACGTTTTAAAACACTACAGCAAAACAAAACTTACTATGCTTGCATGGCGGTTAGTCACTGCCAGGACGTTTGTTATTCTCACATCTAGTATATGTATGTCTCATATAAATAGATACATACAATGATATTGTGGTGTTCATTCAACACACCTCTTCTTGAAAATACACATCGTATAAAAAGCACACTATTTAATTGACAAGCATATAAGTAACAGATAAAGAATAAATAGTGTAGTTATGTACTACAGTGTGGATTCATTACCTTCACATTGATGATTAGAGTTCATCGTGTAGCCTGCGTCACACTCTGAACACTGCATACTTCTACTGACCCGGGAGAAGTCACACTCCTTGCAGTGATAGGGGCACGCTGCTCCAAATAGAAAAATTTGTCGTAAGATGGTTTATCATAATAACAGTAGACGTATAATATGACAAGGCAGTTTCTGGATCCGTGATTGTGCCAAATAATAGCATGTTTTTACATCATCGTAAAGAAAATAATGCCGTTTACAAGACGGTTGCTGAATGTCGGAAACATTTTGGTATTTTTTTAATTAAAACTCGTCACCACTTAACATAGGCACTTGCTTTTCCTGGCATTCGGTAGCAGTTTTTACGTCGCACGTATGAACACGTGACCTACACGTGTTTCAATGATGCTGCCGCGCTTACATTTTTCCGGCCGTTATAAACTGTTTTGTGCGCATGCGCGATTAATGTAACATTATCAATGTGCAGCGAAACGCAACGCTTTTATGAGATCAACGCCACTGGCTATTCGTTAACTCTCCTGTGGTGTTATGATTGTGAATAGTTACTTAACAGTGAGTAAAATTCCGTTCAATACATTACAATGTTACGCTTATTTCGGATAATGGCGCAACGTGATTTGCGTTTCCTATCAAAACATGCCTCAAAACGTATTTGCCAAATGATGTTGCTAAAAGGTTATATACGTCCTAATGAACAGCCCGTGGTATAAACACCATAAAAGTTTTGCCTTTCGCTGCATATTGATGAGTTTAGATTTACCGCCCATGCGCAAAAACGCGTTGAAACAATGTAATGCAATCTTCGAACGAAACAGAGGATTTGAATGCCTTTTGCCCCAAACATCGCTCGATACGCACGCAAACTATGTCATCATGGCAAAAATATTACTTACAAGAATCAGTTGCTGTGTATGTGAGACTGAATCCCATCTTTGTGGTCCTCAAGTCAGATTTGAAGTCCACATACAAATATCCGGTGGTGGTGGTTACGTCAGTCGGCAACGTTTGTCCACTGAAATTACCCAAATTGTGCGCTGATTTATTTGGTCCGTCGAACACGCTGATGACATCGTAATGCATTTCAGTATCAATCTTCCGAAACTTTAAGGTGATTAACTGCAAAATAATACAACAACAACAACGACTATTACAACAAATAACACTGAGTATTTGTGACATCTAGTGTGCCTATGTTGTAATATGTAGATATGTGGAAATTAATGTGCACTCCAATAGGGTAATGGTAGCAGGCTACAGAAAATGAAACGATTTTGCAGTGGTTTCTAAAATGTGATTAGACTGACTGAAGAGAAAGGACTAATTACACAAATGGTGCTCGCCTAGCGCTGGCATCCCGTAGTTTATTCACAGATGAAACACTATCGATGCATACAATGAAACGCGATTACCATGTATACAAAGCAGTTCTATAAAGGGAAGTTTGTTCCTAAAGCTAAACTGTTTTGTTTATTTTCATTTTAAGTACAAACACAGTTTTCACCTCGTACGAAGGGACGTGTATCATCCACCCACATGTCATGTTGTTCACATACTGCTCCTGATTGATGCCAAACGAACCTGAACGTTCATTCAGTGTAGCTGGACTACCATCGCACGGTGTTGCATCTTCGAACACAAGGTATATAGCAGAACACATTATAATATCGGCGGGCGAGGCTAAAAACACGGAGCGTAATACAGAACACAATTGTTTTCACAAAGAAAAACAGGAAATGCTACGCCTAACGTTAAAGAGTATTTGCAAGATACTTAAGTTTGCAATGAATGAAAACTGTCCTTTGATGATAAGAAAACTATCGATTAGCTACGAGCGTGACTGGAAATATACAAACATCCCCGCAGGTACTCACGCTCACACACTCACACATACACACACACGCTAACGAACATTCTTACGTACACATAAACCGTGTTTGACAGAAACAAAGTCCGTATGAGTATGTCTGTAGAAGTAAAAGTACACAAATGCAAAATTAAACGAATGTATGCAAAGTTTCGGTTGAGTAAAAGGATTCTTTACAAAATCTCACATGTTTCTGCCAAGATCATTGGTTTACCTACACCAAAGCTCTCCGAAATAATCGACCATGCAATTTTGAAGAAAGCTCGAGCTGTCGCTACTGAGTCTGATCACCCGCTCTCTACGTTCTTCCATGTACTTCCGTCTCAAAGGAGATACCGTTGTATAAAATGTAAAACATGTCGCTATAGCAGGAGTTTTGTGCCGGTGGCCATTAGAATGTTGAATGCTAAATGAGTCATATTGATGTCACCCGATTGAATTGTTCTTGTAGTGTATACATCTGGAAATTCATTTGCATTTTGTTGAGACCATCCCATATATTTTAGATGTGATCATGAGTTGTAAAATGCATATCCTTTTTAAGGACAATAAAGTAAAGTGAAGTGAAGTGCTAGAGTAATATCAGACAAATTATATAAAACAGTCATATTCTACTTTAGAAAGTAAATCACTGATCGTTATGTTCGATGTATCGTGTGTGTATGCGGGCGTGCGCGCGCGCGCGTGTGTGTGTGTCCCTAAGCAGTGTGCATGTGCGAGTGCATATGAATACCTGGTGACGTAGCAATGTAGCTGACCAAGAATTCGCCATCAGTCCACGTTGATTGAGTTTCAAATGAAACATAAACGTATCTACTATTGGAAAGGATGTATTCCGGCAGGATTTGCCCTCTGAACGTTCCCAAGACCAGAGATGACGTGTCTTTCCCGTCACACACTTTCACAACGCCATGCATCACGTTAAACACCAAAAACGTCACGTTGATTACCTGCAACATCATATGGCAGGCGAAGCTACTGATAATGTTAAATACCTGACAACCATACAGCTCAAGAGAAGTACAAGGTCATATAATGGAATATATATATATATATATATATATATATATATATATATATATATATATATATATATAATTAGATATACAACAACACAAATGTACACATTTTACAAATTGATAGTCATCACCAGCTCTGTACTGTAAAATAAATATATACTAAGTAGATTGTTACTGGTGATATATACTCTATTTATTGCAAAGAACGGATTAATAATCGTTTCGAAAAGATTATGCTATGTGGTCTTTCCATATTAAATTCATGAATTTCACAATTGTACGTGCCATTCTGGTTAACACAAGTCTCTACCTCATTGTTAGTAGGCGAATTCAAACTCACATTTATTGTGATGTGCAAACAGTTAGAAAATATTAAGTTATCTGCGTAATACTTCCCACATTTGAGATGAAATGTCATGATTGGCAACAATAGTTATATATACATAATTATATATATATATATATATATATATATATATATATATATATATATATATATATATATATATATATATATATATATATATATATATATATATATATATATATATATATATATATATATATATATATATATCGAATATTAAATTTGCATACCTTGGATGCGTCGACCTGTATCTTCCATGCACATTTCGCATACTCGTCATACTCTTTCTCGTTGACGCCAAGTGTTGCGTTAGATCCGGTCAGCAGAAATGGAATGCCGCGACACGCCGGAATCACAGAAGACCCATCCGCTGTCGTAGCATAAATGTCATTTTACTATTTGCCAAAACATGTTTTCAAGAGTGAATAGAACATATAAGATGAACATACTTCGTAATATGTGAAACGAATTAGTAACAAACTAATCATGAACATGTCATTCTAGAAGCAGCACCATTGTAGCGCTCATTTAGGCCACAACAAGAGCTCGGATCTTAGATATTGTTCTTATATTATATATATATATATATATATATATATATATATATATATATATATAATATATATATATATATTATATATATATATATATATAATATACATTGTCCAACCATCGGCGGACATAGTAATTTAATTACATCTGTGTTATCTTACTTTCAGAATGATTATCCAATTATCAATCCGCATAATGTTGTACGCCGCTTAAATTGGGGACATTCACGTTTCTGTTATTTTGATTACATGATGTGGGACGCCTTCCCCGAGGCAGCCTCGCTGACCCAACCTTCACCACTTTAACATTAAAAGACAGACAGACAACGTTTTGTTAGAAAATAAACGTAAAGAGCATACATGCTTTGTGGATTGTAACAACATGGACAGTTTCTATTTTACATTATACTTACTTCGGCGCACTGCCGTATACTTAATCTTGAAGGTGTTGCCTCTCCCACAGTTATATCCACACGTGTATGACAGATACAAGGAATGCGTTTTTGAGGTGAAGGATTCCGGCAATGAGCTTCCACAGAATGCACCTTGCTGTGTAGCTCTGGAACGCGTTCCTTCATAAACTGTTAATTTGTAGGAGCACTGCACATCGAACGTGATGTATTCCAAATGAATCAACTGCAACCAGATAAGACACAGTAAATGGACATCAGCATCCGGTTCATTCGTAGCAAAATTAGTCACGTATCAGTGCAGTTCAAAGTAAATGTGCCCGCTTACACGAGTGATCCAACTTTACACGGGGAAAAAAGCACAGAACAAAACATAAAACTAAGATGTTGTACCAGGTTTTTTGTAATAACAGAAGAAGATTATTTTATAATCTACATACGATATATATCAACTGTTACCTCAAATTGTTCTACTTGAATTAACCAACTACAGCTGTTTACAACATTGCGACCTCTCGACCAATTCAAGCCAAACATTCCTTTGATTCCTGTGAGCACGGCCGCATGCTGGTGACACTCTGGAACAAATGGAAACACGTCATCAAGTAAGCTGCTGACCATGGTAACATATAGCGTACTTTCGGTACCATCAAATAGTGTGTGTGCACGTACGTGCATGCGTGTGCATTTGCGAGAGAGAGGGGGGGGAAGAGACAATAATCTGAGTTTTGGTCAGGCAGCACTGGTAGTCCGCTGGTAAATGTCTAATAATTCAATCTTGTCATGTTTTTGGGAATAATCTTGGCAACAGGTTTTAAAATCATCCAAATAGTATATAGAACCTGAAAAAAGGTGTTGCCATTTTTCTGCTTGGTCGCTTAATAATATTTTAAATGGCCGCGAAATTTTATTTCGCCGTACGTTAATAACTGTTTCATCTAGAGAAATAATTGTGGTATGTGGATATATGTTCTATGGGACAACGATTTCAAATAAACGATTTTTGGAATTTTGCGCGACTGCCATTTTTAAAGATGGCGGTCGTCAATAGAAATGTCACAGTATCTCAAAAACTACATCACATTGGGTGGGCAGTAATGTTGATGAAATTGGATAGCTTGGTGGATAGGCAACATCAAATATCCACTGCACGTATTCTAGATTCATAAAATGTAGGGTTTTTAGATATGATTATTAAAATTGCATTACTTTTGACCTTTACTGAATTTCAAATAGTCGCCATTTTGTAATATCGACCATTTTATAAGATGGCTTCCGACAAAATCTATTATTTTCATAGCTGAAGTTGAGGTCAAAAAGTACTTTATTTAGAAGCATTGATATGTTGTATTACGTTTGAATTTCAAAGACATTCAAATGCTTGATATTGCTAAAAAATAGCGCCCACCAAATCATATTATTTCCAAATCTTAAGAGAGCGTATCATCGAAATCTGAAGCTGATGTGAAAATATAAATGTCTTCAGGCGACGTTTTTAATGATGTCATCTAGATATTCTGTATAACGGACGGCCAATTCAAATTATTAATAACAAAGAATCCATACTACGAACTCCCGAGTTGTTCACCACCCGCCACCCCCCCCGACGTCCACAGACACTGCCCTATTCAACCTGTTATGCATCCACACTTGCTGATGATGGACATGCACCAAAATTAGAAAGATTTTTAATGCACAGCTGCATTGAGTCAGCTGCAAAACTGAACCAGTCCTGAATTCTGGAGATGGTGTTTCCTTGGTTTGCACTGACAACAATCGACCACCATGCTGGTGCTACCCAGGCTCCAGAGATTTGGGGATTTTTTAACAAGATTTAACAAGATTGCCACCTAGAGATTCAACTCTAGATGGCAGGTGGACTAGGAAGCCATTTGGCTTATCGAGAGTCCAACCTATCTATCTAAGTATACCGCCCTTCTTAGGTATATGTCGATTTTATTTTTAAATATATTAACACTACTAGCACCTACACAATCAGCTGATAATCTGTTCCATTCGTTTACTGTTCTTTGTGAAAATGAAAATTTTCTAATATCTAGTCTACACTGCTTCTTTGCTAATGTAACTCCATGTCCTCTAGTCCTTCTCTCTTCCTTGACTGTGAAAAAAATATTTCTGTCAATATTTTCATATCCATTCAATATTTTAAACACCTCAATCTGATCTCCTCTCAATCTTCTGGTTTCTAGTGTTGTTAAACCACATTCTTTTAGACGCATTTCATAACTAATATTCCTGAGTTTTGGTATCATTTTGGTTGCTCTCCTTTGTACTCTTTCTAGCATATCAATATCCTTCTTGCGATATGGCCTCCATGCTTGTATACAATATTCTAAGTGAGGCCTAACTATTGTTTTATACAGCGGTATTATTAGTTCTTTTTCTTTGTACACTATATTTCGCTAATTAATCCAAGAATTTGGTTTCCCTTCGCTGCTGCAATTCCACACTGCTCTGATACCTTCATGTCAGCACTAATAGTTAACCCTAAGTCCTTTTCCTTTAAGGTAGTATTTAGTACAGTATCACCCATTGTATATTGTGCATCTTCATTCCCATGTCCTGTGTGAAGGCACTTACACTTTCCAAAATTAAACAGCATTTGCCACTTCTCAGACCATTCTATCAACTTATTAAGATCATCTTGTAAATGCTGTCTATCTGCATCACTTTTAATTTTCCTAAACACTTTTGTGTCGTCCGCAAACTTCAACACCTTGCTTGTTATGTCATCATCCAAATCATTGATATATATTAAGAATAAAATAGGTCCCAGTACTGATCCCTGCGGTACTCCACTCAAAACCGTTTTCCAGTTTGAAACCTCCCCATCAACTACTACTCTTTGTCTTCTATCAATAAGCCATTTTTCTATCCAGTTGATCATTCCATTTCCTATGCCATGGGCCTTTAGTTTAAGTAGTAGTCTTTGGTGTGGCACTTTGTCAAAGGCTTTTTAAAATCTAAGTAGATTATATCTACTGGTGATCCCTCATCTAGCCACTTTGTGACATCTTCCAAAAATATAACATATTTGTTAAGCATGACCTCGCTTTTAAAAACCCATGTTGAGATGGGTTTATCAATTTATTTTTAACAAGAAAATCAACCAGGTGATCTTTAATTAGTCTTTCTAATAGTTTGCAAATCACCGATGTTAAACTCACTGGTCTATAGTTCTCTGACTTGTTTCTCGAACCTTTTTTAAATAATGGTATAATGTTTGCTTCTTTCCATTCTAACGGAACTATTCCCTCCTCTAATGACAAATTGAACACTGTTGCAAGCGGTATGCTGATTTGTTCTACAATTTCCAATAGTAATTTGGGAGGAATCCCATCCACTCCAGGTGATTTATTATCCTTCATATCTCTTATTTTCATAGCTACCATTGTTGGGGTTACAATTAGTTGTCCTAAATAGTCAAACTCTCTCCCTTTGAACTTAGTCTCAAGTACTGGTAATATACTAATATCTTCCCTGGTAAACACTGAACTAAAGTACTCATTTAGGTTTTCTGCCATTAAGAATCCCTCTGTTATTATGTTTCCATCACTACCTTCTAGAGGACCGACCTTATCCTGAACTTTCTGTTTACTTCGAACATACGCATAAAAACTCTTGCTGTCATGTTTTATATTAAAAGCTATTTTTTGTTCGTAGCTTCTCTTTGAATTTCTAATTTCAGCTGTAGCTTGATTAAGTGCTTCTTTATAAATGCTATAGTCTTCTTCACTTCCGGTATGTCTATATGTCTTCCACATCATTTGCTTGTACTTGATTTTTCTAATGGCTTCCTTCGATAAGTGTTTCTTCTTTGACCGTTTCCCTGTTTTTTCAAGGGGACAAATTTGTCAACGACGCAGTCAATTTCACTCTTTAAAATATTCCAGCATTCTGTTGCTGTCTTATTCTTCAGTGTGTTATTCCAGTCTATCTTTGCTAAATATTCCCTCATGTCCTTATATCTTCCTTTGTGAAAATTTCTCCTGTACCTTATTTTTCTATTCCGTTCTCCCTTTACTTTGATGATAAAATGTATCTGGTTGTGATCACTACACCCCAGTGGCTCACATATCTTGACATTATCAACAAATTCCTTTTGTGAGCTCAATACTATGTCTAACACGTTCTCGCCCCTGGTTGCTTCTAACACATGTTGAGAAAGGAAACTATCTTGTACTAAATTTAAAAACTCTTGATCCTCTCTCCCGGTACTCTGTAAAGATGTCCACTGTATATGCCCATGGTTAAAATCCCCCATAATAATACAGTCCCGTTTACTCACTTCTTTGATAGCGTTATGTATTTTTTCATTCTCTTCCATGCTTATGTTTGGACTCCGATACACTAACCCAACAGTTAATGTTGATTTTCCTGTAACTATGTTACACCAGACAGCTTCTTCACATTCTGCTTCTTTTTCTAATTTTATTTCATAAGCTTGGATGGATTCTTTAATATATAAAATAACTCCGCCTCCCTTCTTCCTAATCTATCTTTCCTAAACATTACATACCCTGTCATTCCTAATTCGGCATCTGATATATCGGGTGTGGCCCAAGATTCAGTTATACCTATTATGTGAGGGTCAATATCTTCTACCATAATGTTTAGTTCATTTCTTTTGTTTACTATGCTCCTTGCATTTAAACAAACACATTTATAACCAAATTCCGTAGGGCTTTCCAGGCTGTTCTTTGCTGATGTCTTTTTGCTATCTTTATCTATGCCTCTAGTATTTGGCTTCTCTGTGTATCCCCCCTGCGAAACTAGTTTAAAAAGTTGCAACCTGTTCCATTATTCATCGATCGAAGAAGGTTCTCGGAGAACACTGCTGCGCCCTTTCCGCTTAGATGGAGGCCATCTCTCATAAACATGTCTTCTTTACCAACAAAATATCCCCACAAATCTACAAATCCTACTCCTTCTTCTTCACACATCTGCTCTAATAGTCCGTTAATTGCCATCCTCTTGCATTTTCTAAATGTTGTTCCCCTTCCCCTCATCACTGGCAAGATTCCTGAGAGTATGATCTGTTCAACTCTCGTCTTATTCAGTGTCTCTACCAACTCTCTGTATCTCTTTACTATCCTGGTTGTTCCATCCCTGTCTGCATTGTTCGTCCCTACATGTACTAATATAGACCCCCCTTGGCCATGCCCCAATACGTTCTCTACCCGTTCAGTCACATGCTCTATCCTAGCCCCCGGAAGACAAACAACAACGTCTTCTCCTTTGCTTAATGTCCTGTCTGTCTTTCGCAAAATGGAGTCTCCCATAAATACCCTTTCTGTTCTCAGTGCCCCCTCGATCACTGCTTCAGAGTAGCTCCTCCGTTTTGCATCACCCTGGTTGCTGACTTTTCCCTGCCGCTTTCTCTGTTGTTCCTTTCTTTCCGGTCTCTTTTCTTCCTGTCATCGTCCTTGTTATTGACTTCCGTTTGGTCACATCACCTCTCACTTCCTTTCTTCCATTCGTCTTACCTCCTGTCGCATCTACTTCTCTCATCTCCTGTCCCCTTGTCCCTCCCTCCTTCTCTACTGTCACTTTCTCCCCTGTCACCTTCCTGCATGTCATGTTTCCTGTTGTTCTTTCTCCATTTGTTGTCCTTGCAATCACCCTCCCTCCACTCTGCATCCCCTTCACAATATCCGTTAGCCTAGCTAACTCTGCTGTCAGACAGTCCACTTTCCAACACCCTAAACATTGGAACGTAAACCTTCCTCCGTTGTCTCTGACCAAGTTTTTCCGCACCCCGATACGGCAAAATCCACCAAGCTGGGGGCAGTGGTTACATACCAAGTGCCTCCTTGCCTTCACTTGCCGCTTGCCAGGTGCCATATTACGATTTGTCAAAATCAACTCTTAGTTTAAACCAACTTAGTCTTTAGAAAGACTGTTTGTTTATTGTGTACAGCAACTGCAGCACACTTTATGTTATAAACACTTACTACCTATACTACCATGAACAATAAGTTTAGTCTGTACTGGTACCGTTCCCTAGCGGAAACGTTGGACACTACCTATATAAACAAACAAGGGTTTCCTACTAAAACGCTTGTTTATTTTTAATAACAATGATACCTATTCACAGTTTTATCTTACATATGTAGTTGTTACTCTTATTGCTTTATCTCTTATATACTATATCAAATAAAGAGATTTGCTCAATCTTGTTTACAATTTGTCGAAGCCTAGATTACCCTTTTATCACCCACTATACTAATCTGTTCAAAAATACTGTTGACTAACAAACTTTAACCAAAACTACTACTCAATATATGTCCAGTACCACTTTATGAATAACCTTAACACAAGAATAATACTTATCAATCAATATTTCCGCTTGTTTTTTTTCAAATTTTATACACCACCAATTTCAAACCTCTACATCCGCCAATTTTCCCGCCACAAGCCCCAAGGGATGATTGGGTCTAAGACTACATCCCGTGATCAATCATTCGCCTGCACATGTTCTCGCCTTATACGTTCCAACCATGCATCACGGGTAGATGGGAATTTGTTTAATCCTTGTTCATGTCTCCGTAATTTGAAAAGTACCACCATACGTTTTTCACATGGCTAGTTTAGAGCTATCCATGGCATAATGGTGTGCACAAGAATTCTTCACAGCCCTTGACCTCTTCAGAGGACTGTTCTGCTCCTTCTGCAAACCTAGCCAGTGCATCAAGTACAGTTCGTGAGTGACCTGAGTGTGTTGGGAGTATAGGTAGACTATTAATATGTTTCAGCATCTTCCACAATACGTTGAATCGTGCGACTGTGGGCTTCTTTGCTTCTTTGGGTATGCTCATATGTGTAGACACAGAACAGTCGGAGTTGGTCTTGACATCATTGCGTGTCACGGTCACTAGGTTCTCAGCAATTCTCATGTCGAAGACACTTTGAGCCAGGTATAGAAGTCTGATGCCCGTTGAATCATCTAATGTGTTGGATCGTATTCCCTGGAAATTGCCTCTGCACGGTGTTGATTCCTTCGGTGAGGATACTTTCGTATAACTGTCAAAGACAACCTTCACGTGGTTATGACCTCGAGCATTTGATTGGATGAGTTTAATATAAGATTTGTCATCGTCTTTTTAGTCACTGAAGTTCCTGATAGCTATCGTCATCCTGCAAGGCTGTCATTCCATCGATTATGAGACAGCATCTCTATTGGATGGATTTATATAATAGCTTATGGGGTTGTGCCACTTTTGGCCTGCACAGCAACTGTTACTTTCTCATTTGTTAGATGGCTAGATTTATTTGGTACCATCAACATTCAGTTTCTCTATGCAATATCATGAGTGCCAATTATTGCTTTCAAGTCAAATCTCCTTTTGAAGATTGTGTTACTGCTAGCATCCTGGGAAATAGTAGTGATGTTGCCTTCAGAATCTCAATTTTTGAGACATCGTTCAATTCCATCTAATTTGCAGTTACTCTCCACGACAGCAAGATTTCCTTTGTCCCTTGTCATCTTATTGCTTATCGTATGGTTGTCAAGTGAAAAGTTATGATGAAAGTTTCCAGAAGACAGGTGAAATATGTAGAAGACAGTTGTCATGCATAAAATCCAACATGCGCTTCACAATGCGTGCAATTGCAGTGGATGTTTGATGGTGGTGGGTATGGGGGTGGAAACATATTGGGAGTTTTCAATATGCTACGGCATAATTTTGAAATCAATAAATCAATATTTAAATTGGCCAACTCTGTCCGTTTTACAGAATATCTAAGAGCCAGCATAAAAATCGTTGCCTCCAAACATCTATATTTCCACATCAGCTTCAAGGTTCAACGATAAGTAGATCATAAGATATAGCGATAACAGGCTCTCTTAACATACAGAAATAATCCTGTTTGATAGGGCCATCTTTTAGAATGACGGATAAATCAAAAGTAATACAACACATAATTACTTGTAAAACAATTGTATTTTTACATCAACTTTTGATCTCTAAGCCACGTAGTTCTTAAGCTATGGGTATAAAATAAAAATGAGATTTTGTCGGGCGCCATCTTCTAAAATGACGGATATTACAAAATGGCGGATATTTTTAAGTCAGTAAATGTTAAAAGTAATACAATTTAAATAATCAGATGTAAAAACCTTACATCTTGCCATAAATTTGTTGGCTCTAGATTACGTATTTCGTAAGATATCGTTAAATGGCTGAGCCGGACGCCATCTTTAAAAATGGCGCATATATACATATATGGATGTTATTGAAGGTGAAGTGTACATTGGTGTATATCGCTATCCACCAAGCTATACAAAGTCATCAACATTACTGCTCAATGTTATGTAAGTTTTGAGATATTGTAACATTTGTATTGGCGACTGCCATCTTTTAAAATGGCGGGCGCGAAAGCCGTAAAATTAGAAAAATTGTTTATTTGAAATCCTTGTCCCGTATAACATATATCCACATCACACAATTATTTATCTAAATGAAACAGTTATTAACGTATAGCAAAATAAAATTTGGCCGCTAAATCACTATGGGACCAAATAAAAAATGGCAACAAGGATTTTTAAGTTCTACATACTATTTAGATGATTTTAAAAGCTGTTGCCAAGATTATACCAAAACATATGCTTCATTTACATTACCCGACGGACTATGGTGTGGTTAACGTGCAAGATACGACATGTTATCAACAAAGGGTAGATACTCACCTTCACAAGATGTGTGACCTTCACTATAGACATAGCTCTGATCGCAACCAATGTCTGTACACACAGCCTTTTTCTCCACGTCATTGTAGGCGCACAAGGAAGTCATGTCACAGTCCGTTGGACATGCTACGAGAAACATGGTCAGGAAAACGATGTATCCGTTTAACCAAATAATTTTTCATGAACATATTACATTTACACATATTTTGGCACACACATTGTCGTAGGCCTATTACAAAATTTGTAAAAGTGTAGATCTGTCGCTTTAGCAAATATAATAAGTTATTAATATCATCATCATCGTTATTGCTAAAACTAATATATTTTCTTAGGTAAGCAATTCAGGTCATAATGAAATATCCCCACATTATAGATGTGTGTAATATTAATCGATTAAAACATTAATTCAACTTCAATCCATATTTTGAGTATATAAAAAAATACTTTATATATTTAATCAACAACAAAATAATAATCCCTCACATTCTGTTACGTCATATTTATGAGAGAAAAAGCAATTGAGATCATTTTAAAACAGATAGGGCCTATGTAAAATTAATGGATACATAAATCTAATTAAAACTGCGACAGGTAACATAAATCGTCCTAATCATTCATTCATCAACCAAAACAGAATATAAATCGTGGCTCGGACGGTAGGAATCACAATGATAATTGTTATTGTAGACAATAAAACGAATTGACATCCCATTACTCTATGTGGACAATGACAATTGTTATAGCTGCAATGTATGCGTGCTTAGGTACATGTTAAACTACACAACCACCAAACAGTCAACAAATCGACCAACCTATTCATTATATGAATTGCACACAACGCATGGGCATATACTACCATTAAACCTGCGTCTCCAGCACTAGCTTGGCTGGCCGCCAAATTGGCGGAAGAGTTGTTCCAAAAGGTACTCCATTTCGAGCACTTCCGCGTGTCTTGCTTTTAATTATACGGCCTTTGTGTTTAACTAACTGCATTATTAAGCTTGTTATTTTAACTTTAGATTACTTCGCGATGATGTATGCGTATGTTTTTTTTCGTGTGTGTGAATGTGTATGTGTGTGAGTGTGTTTATGTGTGTGTATGTGTGTATGTGTGTGTGGTAATGTGTGTGTGTGTGTGTGGTGTGTGTGGTGTGTGTGGTGTGTGTGTGTGTGTGTGTGTGTGTGTGTGTGTGTGTGTGTGTGTGTGTGTGTGTGTGTGTGTGTGTGTGTGTGTGTGTGTGTGTGTGTGTGTGTGTGTGTGTGTGTGTGTGTGTGTGTGTGTTGTTTATGGTGTGTGGGTCTTGTTTATGGTGTGTGTGGTGTGTGTGGTGTGTGTGTGGTGTGTGTTGAGTGTGTGTATGTGAGTGTGTGTATGTGTGTATGTGTGAGTGTGTGTGTGAGTGTGTGTGTGAGTGTATGTGTCAGTGTGTGTGTAAGTTTGTGTGTGTATGTGTGTGAGTGTGTGAGTGTGTGAGCGTGTGAGTGTGTGAGGGTGTGAGTGTGTGAGTCTGTGTATATGAGTGTATACGTATGTGTGTAAGTGTGTGTGTTATTGTATATGTGTGAGTGTGTGTGTGAGTGTGTGAGTGTGTGAGTATGTGAGTGTTTGTATGTGTGAGTGTGTAGGTATGAGTGTTTGAGTGTGTGAGAGTGTGAGTGTATGTGTGTGTGTTTTTGACTATGTGAGTGTGTATGTGAGTGTGTATGTGTGAGTGTGTGTGTGAGTGTGTATGTGTGTATATGTGTGTGTATGTGTGAATGTGTGAATATGTGAATGTGTGAATGTGTGAGTATGTGAGTATGTGAGTGTGTGTATGTGTGAGTGTGTGTGTGATTGTGTGTGTGTGTGTGTGTGTGTGTGTGTGTGTGTGTGTGTGTGTGTGTGTGTGTGGTGTGAGTGTGAGCGTGTGTGTGTATGTGTTTGTGTGTGATTGTGTGTATGACTGTGATTGTGTGTGTGTGTGTGTGTGTGTGTGTGTGTGTGTGTGTGTGTGTGTGTGTGTGTGTGTTGTGTGTGTGGTATGTGTGGTATGGGTGTGCATGTATGTGTGGTGTATGTGAGTGTATGTGTTGTGTGTGAGTGTGTGTATGTGAGTGTGTGTGTGTGTGTGTGTGGTGTGTGTGTGTGTGTGTGAGTGTGTGTATGTGTGTATGTGTAACATAAATCGTCCTAATCATTCATTCATCAACCAAAACAGAATATAAATCGTGGCTCGGATGGTAGGAATCACTATGATAATTGTTATTGTAGACAATAAAACGAATTGACATCCCATTACTCTATGTGGACAATGACAATTGTTATAGCTGCAATGTATGCGTGCTTAGGTACATGTTAAACTACACAACCACCAAACAGTCAACAAATCGACCAACCTATTCATTATATGAATTGCACACAACCCATGGGCATATACTACCATTAAACCTGCGTCTCCAGCACTAGTTTGGCTGGCCGCCAAATTGGCGGAAGAGTTGTTCCAAAAGGTACTCCATTTCGAGCACTTCCGCGTGTCTTGGTTTTAATTATACGGCCTTTGTGTTTAACTAACTTCATTATTAAGCTTGCTTATTTTAACTTTAGATTACTTCGCGATGATGTATACGTATGTTTTTGTTTCGTGTGTGTGAATGTGTATGTATGTGAGTGTGTTTATGTGTGTGTATGTATGTATGTGTATGTGGTAATGTGTGTAGTAATGTGTGTGGTGTGTGTGTGGTGTGTGTGTGTGTGGTGTATGTGTGTTGTGTGTGTGTGGTGTTGTGTTTGTGGTGTGTGGGGTTGTTTATGGTGTGTGTGGTGTTGTTATGGTGTGTGTGTGTGTGTGGTGTGTGTGGTGTGTGTGGTGTGTGTGTGTGTGTATGTGTTGTGTATGATATGGGTGTGCATGTATGTGTGTATGTGTGTGAGAGTGTGTATGTGAGTGTATACGTATGTGTGTAAGTGTGTGTGTTTTTATATATGTGTGAGTGTGTGTGTGTGTGTGTGTGTGAGTGTGTGAGTGTGTGAGTGTGTGAGTGTGTGAGTGTGTGAGTGTGTGGTGTGAGTGTGTGAGTGTGTGAGTGTGTGAGTGTGTGAGTGTGTGAGTGTGTGAGTGTGAGTGTGTGAGTGTGTGAGTGTGTGAGTGTGTGAGTGTTGAGTGATGTGAGTGTGTGGTGTGTAGTGTGTGAGTGTGTGAGTGTGTGAGTGTGTGAGTGTGAGTGTGTGAGTGTGGTAGTGTGTGTATGTGTGAGTGTGTGTGTGGTGTGTGTGTGTGATTTGTGTGTGTGTGTGTGTGTTGTGTGATGTGTGTGTGAATGTGTAGTGTGTATGTGTGCATGTGTGTGTGTGTATGTGTGATGTGTGTGTGTGATTGTGTGTGTATGTGTGTATGCGTGTGTGTGTTTGTGTGTGATTGTGTGTGTGTGAGGTGTGTGTGTGTGTGTGTATTGTGTGTACTGTGATTGTGTGTTGATGGGGATTGTGTGTGTGTGTTGTGTGGTGTGTGTGTGTGTGTGTGTGTGTGTGTGTGTGTGTGTGTGTGTTGGTGTGATTGTGTGTGTGTGTGTTGTTGTGTGTGTGTGTGTGTGTGTGTGTGTGTGTGTGTGTGTGTGTGTGTGTGTGTGTGTGTGTGTGTAACTGTGTTGTGTGTGTATGTGTGTGTGTGAGTGTGTGTGTGTGTGACTGTACTGTGATTGTGTGTGTATGTGTGTGTGTGTGTGTGTGTATGTGTGTTGTGTGTGTGTGTGTGTGTGTGTGTGTGTGTGTGTGTGTGTGTGTGTGTGTGTGTGTGTGTGTGTGTGTGTGTGTTTATCTGACATCCCCATCCTTGACTTGGATTAAGATGCATATGACTGGCTGGTCTGACGCCTGGCTGTTCACAAGGTCTGCAGCATCTGCACCAGAAGCGCCAAACTCGTCAGTTTTGTGTGTCTATGGCTAGATATCTCCGATATAACGCGAGAACAAAAACATATCGCTTGCAAACTCAAGTTTATCACATACTAGTTACTGTTAATCAAATCCACAACCATGTTGGCGGCGTCACGCAAAGTAACATACCACACACTAACGAAGGAGACCGGCAAACGACGTAGGACCTGCTCATTCCCGAGAGCTTATCCGTTGTTTTGAAAATACAGCGGTTCACAGAGCGAAATCACTACAGAAACTTACCAATGCATGACTTCTTGTCCGGAGACGGCGCATACCCGCGTGCACAGGCAGTGCATTGCATGCCTATCACCGGACACTGGTCACAGTGGTCAAAGGCAGTGCACGTAGCTGCAATTTGATGGAACCGCCATATATCTGAATCTGTATCCGAACTTATTTACTCCGGTCACAAATATAAACTTATCAACACATATACAGTATATAATGTGTCAATATATATATATATATATATATATATATATATATATATATATATATATAACTTTAGTCGTAAACGTAGTTAATATTTACAAAAATAACACCCACTGTGCATAAACAGAACAGTTGTATTACTAAATATGCGACTGGTATGTATCTTACTAGTGCTGGTGGTATCAAGTCATTACAAATTCCAATTTACCAACTAAAATTTAATAATAAGTGAACAGAAATATATATCTTATATTATAAAATATCATTAAGGATAAGTAAAATTTATATATTACTTTATAAAACATGATTAAGAGTAAGTTAAATGAATAACATTTTCTTACAATATTAACTTAAACATCACTGCTACAATACTGGAACATTAACAACTACTACTACTACTACTACTACTACTACTACTACTACTACTACTACTACTACTACTACTACTACTACTACTACTACTACTACTACTACTACTACTACTACTACTACCACTACTAATGTGGCAACTATGAGACTAAATGCGCATAAATGATGCAATCGTCTTGAAAACTTTATTAAGATGGATTAATGTGTGGACTATGCATATTCTGAATTTGTGATATGTTAAATCTATATTTTCTTAAATGAAAACAACTATACAATAATGGTGTATTCAAAAGTCTGTATTTTGCGATATTTACACTATATATGCTGTGATGTCAGTATATATAATCATTAACTTATTTTGAGATGAGCGTCATAAAATCAATTATTCCAGTATGTCGTATTATCCTATTTTTATGCTTTAATGTTATGAGGTAAATAATGTGTTGTTTACGATTGTATATTGTGGCGGTCCTCTGTATAAACTTTGAAATATATCTAGAGGATGTCCACCGTTGCAATATTTGAGTTTTTACTATTTGCTTTTAAAAGTCACTATAGGCCAAAATCAGTTTAAATTACTTACTAGTGCGCATTTATATACGCAGTTGCCGTAATTGTGTTGGATGCGAGCCAAAAATGTCTTTCTAATAAACATTCCACCTAAAGCTCGCGCGCCTTTGTAGGCAGGTGAGATCAACTACGCAGATAAGAGCGACCCAAGACACGTTACAACTGCCGACGCATTGTGCTATTCCTGCATACTAGTAGCGCGATAAATAAATGTCCGCTCAGTATCATAGTTAACTAATGTCCGTCTTAACGTGATCGTTCTTAATTGTTATTTGTTGTGTTCTGTTACCATCAACTGCATGCATGACCCTAATATACTTAGTAGGGTTGCTCGTCAGCTCGTTTCTGGGTCTCAGTTCAGCCCGCCATTATGCACATTATAGTTTACTCGTGGTTGCGATAGTCTGGTGTTGTTCGAATTTGCCAAGTTATACATAAAACCTTTGTCGTTAAATAAAGAAATTTGCATTGTTATTCGTCTGCGACTATGCGGTATCTACGTGTGCTCAAGTGACCCAGGTGGAAACATTCCTCATACTCAAATACCACCAGTAAAGAAGATAGTATTCAGGAACAAGACTTACCTGACACTTGAACCAGACAAACAGCAACGATCGCCGCATTCAGCCACATGCTGCCTTGTAGGGGTGGGGGTGGTCTGGAGAGCGACAATACCCGATGTGATCTCGTCGTCTACGTTGACATGAACCAGACAATAACAACACTGTGGGATGTTATCACCTTATCGCTGAATTCAAAATGGTGAATGAAAGGTACAATAAGACAACAGCGGCAGTGATGTCGAAGGTGAAGGCGAAACATCGGAATACTCTGTAGTGTAAGACACGGATGTGAGACCCCTGATTTTCATTTTGATGATAACCGTGGAAAGGTACTAAACCAAGAAAATGTTAAGAAGAATCTCTATGCAGACGATCTAGCAATAATAGAACATATAAAGTAACTGCAGAAAGCATTGCAAGAATGTAACAATATCTTCAGCAAAACAAGGTCTCGAAATTAATCTAGAGAATCCTGAAGTAATGTGGATCAGTGAATAGGAGGTAGACCTGCATATAGTTATTGGTGTAAAGACCATTAAACACAAGTAAACAGTTGTGCATATAATTGGGTGGCATGGTTTGTAAGGGTGGAGCAATTAGTAAAGAAGGACAGGAGATATGGTCAGTAGAAGCGGAAACATGGAAGAGGGTAGAAGGCATTATGTGTGAGAGAATGCTTAAGAAACAACTAATCCGATACTTGTTAGAAACATGCGTTATAACCGCCTGCATATATGTGTAGGGCAACTGGCAGTATCAGAAAGGCAGGCGAAGTTGTTCTATGTAGCAGAAAACAATTTGGTTAGAATACTGTTAGAATAAGATGAGAGGGCAGAATGAACATCAACGAATTGAGAAATGGGGACTGCAGTTAAAACAAAAGCAAAGCAAAATCTAACAAGAAAAATACCTGGAACATAATGATATGAGCAGTGCACGTTCAGAGAGTGGACGATGATACACGGCCAAAAGAGCGTGGCAAGGGAAGACGAATGTTGAGAGTTAAATTTAAAACGAGAGATGGGGAAGGCTAGCATGAACAGCCGTAGATGGGTGTCAAGGACATAAGAAAGGATGACATTGAAAGAGGAAAAGAGGATGATGCAAAGACGTTACATGGAGAGGGTGACTGGCACTAGCAGATAGGCACTGCTGTTGCAAGGACGATAGGGGATGAAGTATCACGATACATGTTTTTCAAAAATCCCAATCCTAGCAGGTATAAGATAAAATGTGCATATAAATGTATCATGGTAGATACAATATGCTTTGGCTTACCTTTTAGTACGTACTCCCATTGGTATTGTATTTTATCACCATTTATGACCACAATGTCTGATTCGTAGCATTGTAAGACAATTCATTTGGCACGCAGCCAACGGTAATATGCTCTAATATCTAGAGTGAAAAACGTTTATTTTAATTGCTCATATCAAACATATTTTTCAGTGTGAAACATGTTTCACAGTGATAAATATGTTTGATATGAACAATTAAGACAAATATTATATTACATATTGTAGAGTCGTTCACACATAAAAAAATACCTGACAGACAATTGGTGTCAGTGGTACCAACTGTACTTAATGAGGTGTATTTATACAAACAAGGACTACATAAAATGACAGTGGTGATGTGTCGATTGGTATTAAGTTTGACTAAGAAATACTAATTGAAACCACTTACCGACGTATTCGTTGATTGTCGTAGCTTGAAGTAGAACTGTGTTGTCTTACTGCGTACGTCACGGACACCACAGCACTTCTTGTGGCCTTATCCAGGACGTACTGGCTGTTGAGTTAGTCTGTGTAATGGTATATGTGTGGTTACGACCACCCGCTGACAGAGATAAGCTTTAATTACGAGGAACCGTCTGTAGACTATTGGTCATGAAAAAAGGGCGTCTTGCAACAGTGGTGAACATAATTATATTGCATACCAGGAAGTGTTCAGTCAGTTAGCAGCAATATAATTATTGCCAGTGATTGTAGACGAGTTTGTGAACAGCGATTGGGGCCACGCCACAAATGCATAAGTGATTCACGGACACTGTGCCTACATGTTTACAATTTAGACAATCTAATTTATACTACTGGTAAACGTAGTTAGTAAGCATGCTTGGCACATTGAATGTTTGTGTATTATTTGGAAGAATGACATATTTCAAGCGCACGTAGCTATGTTAGCAGTGACCATCCAAACAACGTATGGATCAACTAGGTGATAATGAATACTTCGGGCAAACTGTTAAGACTGATTTTAGGTGCATTTGCATAACATTTTACATATACAATAAATTACGTAATTATAAGGAACCTTGTTCAACGCGATTATATCATAATGATAGTGGATAATGTTATATTTCTGAAATGTAATGGGTTCAGTATCACGTATTTAAATTGCATATGTTTCTATGTATGGCTATACATGTAATCACGATCTGACGTTGACGTCACAATTTTCAAATATGAACAATTCATTAATGGTCGGTCATGAAAGGCACCTTACTGCAATGATCCATAGAGTATTTATCAAAAGTTCACAAGAGCTGCTAGCAATCAATTTTCAGCAACAAAATGTCAGTAGTTAATCCAAGAGTTCGATAACTTCGAATGGCAGCATATCACAGTTCAGAACCGTGGGATGGGCGATTCAGTTCAGTCTGAACCTAGTGGTGATGATCGATATTCAGAATATTATGACAGGAATGTGCATGTTATGGTGCATTTTGGTGGGGGCTGCAGATAGGGCAATCCCCGAATATCAAGGAAAGGCAGCGTACTGTGTCTGTTAAATGTGATATTCTTAATCTTGATGAGCAGCAGAGGGAAAGTCGCTGTCTTTTTTAGACAACCCGGATTAGAAAATTGGGCAAGTTAGTTCAGAGTAGTTGGCTTCACTTCGTCCAGCACAGCGAATGCGTGCACAGAGTGCGGTGGACATTTGCTCACGAAAAGCACATTGCCTGAAACGTGTAATGGATCCACTGTAGTTGTGAATTAGGAGTGGATAACGGTACACTGTGCGTGCATTTGCAAAACAACCAAAATCAATCGCGGGGAAACCAGATTGTTTTCAAGAAAAATACATTTGCTCCCTGTCTACTGAACATTTTCTATGTATTCACTGTCCAATTCTAGATGTCAGTTTATTGAATATATGTGATATGGAAAGCCAAACACAACATGTGTCTACCATTTTGCTGCTATGGCCTAATGATATTTATAATAGGTTGATTTATTAATGAGATATAGGCAATGGATCCTGGATGGCTTCGGGCGGCTGAACCACCGTTTTGTTACAGGGCTAGAGTTAGGATTATCCCCGATATTTAGAGAGGGAGGTTTTGGAGGGTGAATGAGTTTGGTGGTTCCAAAAGGGGGCTCAAAATAAACGTTTTTGTTGGAGACTTGTAAGTCGTTTTTCCCAGCCTGCAGAAAAAATGCTGTTTATAGTTTTCAAACACCTTCAGCAGACTGGTGCTGAAACTGAATTTCTGGTACGAACAATCTTCAACGGCATTTGAGATATTAATATTGATTTGTTTTCATGACTTAATGGAATGTTCGGTTTAAATTCGTGTTATATAGATGTGCTACGTAAGATAGAACAACATGCATCCATAATCGTGATTATATACGCGTCGTCTTTCGAGTAAAGTAATTGTGTCTGTGTCGTTTCATTTAACGCTACAATTAATTATACATCTTCAACAGCCAGCTATATTGCGTGGTTAATATTCAGAGTATATAATGGAAGGGCCGTGCGGTGGAGAAGCGCCGCTCTGTGGTGTTCTTAAGCATAAGCGCTCGTCTACTGATTAGACCAAACAGAACACGCCACAGTGTTTTGTAGCAGGCCGGGCACAGTACTATAATTGCGCACTGTCACGGAAGGCCGGTCTTGAACAACAGCGGTATTGAACAGAACTGTGATTAGTAAGATCGCTTGTTGCCGGCTCTCGGCTTGAGTTAACTACTCCATGGTATGGTGTGTTTAACCGGACACCGGCACCGAAACGTTAGTGACTAATTCACGATATTACCAACTTCTACTGGTGTCAGATCACAGTTAATTCTACCGTTCACGACGTGACGCGACACCGACTTGACTGTCACCGACCGATCGTTGTGTGAACTGCAACAAACACGTCGCGTCACGTCATCGACCAATCTGCACACACCCGCACGCACGCACGCACTCACACGCACGCACGCACGCACGCACTCACACGCACGCACGCACTCACGCACGCACTCACACGCACGCACTCACACGCACGCACGCACGCACTCACACGCACGCACGCACGCACACACGCACACACGCACACACTCATATATGTGTGTGTGTGTGTGTGTGTGTGTGTGTGTGTGTGTGTGTGTGTGTGTGTGTGTGTGTGTGTGTGTGTGTGTGTTGTTGTGTGTGTGTATGTGTGTGTGTGTGTGTGTGTGTGTGTGTGTGTGTGTGTGTGTGTGTGTGTGTGTGTGATGTGTGTATGTGTGTGTGTGTGTGTGTGTGTGTGTGTGTGTGTGTGTGTGTGTGTGTGTGTGTGTGTGTGTTGTGTTGTGTGTGTGTGTGTGTGTGTTTTGGTGTGTGTGTGTGTGTGTGTGTGTGTGTGTGTGTGTGTGTAAAGTACCACTGCAACATTAAAAACAGTCGCGGTAACCTGTCTAATTAGTGACCACATAAAATAAAAATGTTCCGCAAGTAAATTCTTATATAGCCACCTATGCTTTGAATACGAATACTACACATACCTGTCCAAACACGAGATCATTGTATATTAACTAACACACACACACACACACACACACACACACACACACACACACACACACACACACACACACACACACACACACACACACACAACCACACACACACACACACACACACACACACACACACACACACAAACAAACACACACACACACACACACACACACACACACACACACACACACACACACACACACAATAATATATATATATCATAAACTTCGTTTGCTTCACCTATACAAACTACACTATTTGTAATTAGTTTGTGCACAGAAGAAGTAGCAAATGCTGCCTGGACATTGTTGACTTCTCTCAGCATTAAATACACAACAAGTGGCTAATAAATGGGTCACCTAGCTTTGTATTGACAATAGTGATCATGTTCCGGTAAACCAATGGCGCCTGTTGTCGTCTGTAAGTTCACAAAGTGCCGGAAGACGTCAGGCGTTACACTACGGGAATTCAATCAATCAATCAGTCAGTCAGTCAGTCAGTCAGTCAGTCAGTCAGTCAGTCAGTCAGTCAGTCAGTCAGTCAGTCAGTCAGTCAGTCAGTCAGTCAGCCAGCCAGCCAGCCAGCCAGCCAGCCAGCCAGCCAGCCAGCCAGCCAGCCAGCCAGCCAGCCAGCCAGCCAGCCAGCCAGCCAGCCAGCCAGCCAGCCAGCCAGCCAGCCAGCTAGGCAGGCAGGCAGGCAGTCTGTCGATCAATCAATCAGTCAATGAATCAAACATCAGTCGATCAATAAATCCGTCAATACATCAATCAGTCGATCAATCAATAATTCGATCAATCAATCAATATGTTTATTTTCCAGCACGGAACATATTAGAAACAACAGCACATAATGTTAGAAAAAGGGGTATACTGAAGATATTATTATTGGCTGTCACCACGAACATCGGGCAATAATAGTTACAGTGGCGCCTTTACAGACAGTCAGATAGATCTGTTTGCTGGATATGCGTGTGCGAGAGTAGTTTGTTACGCGCCTGTTTACTTTTAAACTCGCGCGTGGTAGTGATAATACTAACATCCCACCACATAAGTTCCTAAACTAATCCGCAAGACGGCAGCATTGGCATAAGCCAACGCTACGAATACGAATACGAATACGAATACGAATACGAATACGAATACGAATACGAATACGAATACGAATACGAATACGAATACGAATACGAATACGAATACGAATACGAATACGAATACGAATACGAATACGAATACGAATACGAATACGAATACGAATACGAATACGAATACGAATACGAATACGAATACGAATACGAATACGAATACGAATACGAATACGAATACGAATACGAATACGAATACGAATACATTTATTTCAGGTAAAAACCCATATACAATTGGTACATACATTAGCACATCTAAGTAGCCTATAAAATATAAAATATGTTAAAAAATGAATAGATAAAAAATAAATAAGGTTATAAGTTAGATAAATGTAAAATTGTATAAAAACAGATAAAATAATGAGCAATATACAGGATGTGATTGTATAATAAATATGCAATTAATTCATGTAAATAAACACGGTTTGAAAAGTAATTTATATAAACAACTTGCTGACTTTAAAAATATATATAATAATAAATAAATAATAAAGTTATATGCGAGACATGATGACTATCTTACATATTTACTGTGTACAACGAATTGGCCCAGCTAATCCACATTGGGCCATTTACTATTTCAAAGCAATTGTACATAGCCCTAATCAAGTCATTATTTATGTTAAAAATGCGTTTTTTTAAACCATAAATGTTCTTACGCAATAGGGCGTCAAATGTATCAATAGCATTATTAGCAAACATGCTACTTGCGCTGTCCCGTCGGTTATATCCCAAAATCCGTCTATGCATATTGTTGTAAGCAACTTTAGCTTTTAAATAAGAGCCCTTATTGAAGTTAACCCATAATTGGCAACAATAAGTTGCATGTACAGCAATATGCATGAAACAGACGTAGAAAATTTCACCACGGAACAGTGGTGAAATTTTCTGATAATGCTATTCGACCTAGCATAAAAATTACGAAGATGTCTCAAAATATCTCCGTCATCTTTCAGGTCATTGCATATTATCACACCTAAATATGTTGCTTCTTTGACATATGCAAGCTTGTTTACGTTCATATATATATATCTGGACATTTCAGGTTAAAACCACGTGGCTACATCTCTCTCCTACTGGGTATGTTGCTGAGAACGCTCGACTTTCTTGAAGAAAATATTAATAGCAATGCACGCTTAATCAATAGTTGCGACTAATTACGTAGTATTAGATTATCTACACCTGTGCTGACTAAAGTATGTATGAATTATTGCAAATACGAGTTATGTTATGCTTCAGTTCTAGCATGAAGAACATTGCGTTTCAGTATTTTCGTAATCAAACGATTATGAGGCCAGAATTTAAATAAAATATGCGACGGAATTTCCGAATGGACAACATCTTCAGCATCCATTTTTTAAATGTTTAACTGACCTTGTTGCCGTGCATTTTGTAACAACACGACTAGTTTATTTTTAGTGACGACAATAATATGACGGGGTAGGTAGAAGGAACAGCGTGACATGAACACACTTATCTCCGGCAAGTACTTCGATAATTAATTTGCTTCAACAAAATTCATTAACTAGTGTGCTGGGTTGCGGGACATTTAATACGATCGTATACACGTCCACGTCCACAGGTTGTAGCATTAATTAACTCCATTGACTCCGTTAATCATAGCTTAACCAATTAACAATTTATAATTGAACAAACCGTCAGCAGTTGTACTCAGATCATTATAATCGGTAGATCCATTGCAAGATAAATTGCTAAGGCCATGTCACTATAATTCGAGCACTAGTTTGTAAAAACGAGCATTACCCTCACGTTTACGCTTTACAACGGACCATCCACAGTTGTTTATGTCGTGGATAGCAGAGATGGAGTAATCGTACTCGTGTACTTGTACTCGTACTCGAGTACGAGTACTTTTTGAGTACTCGTACTCGTACTCGAGTACGAAGGAAAGTAATCGTACTCGTACTCGAGTACATTACCAAAGTAATCGTACTCATGATTACTTCTCACGATTACATTTTTTCATATGAACAGTTGCAAGCACATTTATTAGACAGATAAAAATGGCAATATTAGAAGTAATCTAATAAATGTAATAATAATCAAGGTTTCATTTTATATTACTGTTGAGCATTTCAGTTAAATAAATATTCAGTCAGATTTCCCTAATTAATACCTTGTCTTCCCAGAGAAGCAACATCTCCTCACCCTCCTGCTTAGTCCCTGGGAAGCACTGCAGGAGATAAGCATCCCCTAACATCTTGCTTTGTAATTTTAGAAGCCAGGCCACAGCCCCACCTGTACTGTTTGCTCTGTCAGTATGGTGTGAATGACTGGTCATATTTCCAACATCCAGAATCCTGACTGGGTCTGGGCGGTTAGCTGCTAAATCCCTGTCTATTATGTTTAATTAAGTGCAAACTGTAAACCTGTCTAAATCCACAACGATTCTGTGTTTGTCCCATCCGGACATGGGTTCAAATACATTGAAATGTATTTAAATGCAAATATTATTGAGGGATTACAAATACTTTTTAAATATAAATGTATTTAAATACGAATACATTGAAAAGTATTTCAAATACTTTTTCATATATTTTTCAGATACTTTTCATTTTGTATTACTATATAGGTAAAAGAAAAGCAACATATATTGAGACATCTAGTTTATAGGCATAATTAGTGTTTTGCTCATATGATGATAGGAAGACCAGTGCTAGGGAGTATTGTTATTGCTAACTGCATCACAGTGACAACTGACTGAAAGAGGTAAAGGCCAAAATATATTGTTTGTATGTTAAGCCAGGAGGTCCATAATAATTATAACGCCTATGTTGCCATCAGAAGAGACACTGCTAATCATTGCTACCATGTTGTGAGGAAGGCTCGACTTCAAAGTCAGCCAGGAAACCAGAATAACCTGGTGCCAAATTGAAGCCTGACTAAAGAACAAAAGAGGATATTGACCTATGGTCACTGTTAGGTCCATCCTTTGGCTGTGAGCACACACAAGTTGTGGTCACTGCAGGGCCAGGGGGAAGCCTGCTGTTAAGTGTCTTCATCAGTAATTAGCACTGTTGGGTGAAGTTGCAGTGCATTAAGGTAATCAGTTTGGCAGGCATTACAAGTGACAGTGAAAAAGAAATGTTGATACTGACAAATATTTCAAAAAAATATTTGAACAACTCAAATACTTTAGGAAAGTATTTAACTACAAATACGTTTAATTCCTAAACATCAAATACAAATACTTTAAAAAGTATTTAAATACTTTCAAATACAAATGTATTTGAACCCATGTCTGGACCCATCTGATATACTATTCTTGAATATGCCCCCCTGGTTTTGAAGTGTTGTTATTGTAATGTATTTGATCATGTGTATTTGAAATTTTTAAATGCCTCCTATTTATATTTGATTCAGAAACCATAAATTAAATTATTAATCCAGCATTAATTCATCCAATACCTGAGAAAGTCGTCTAATTATTAATAATAATAACACTTGGATAGTGGATAGCAGTAATCAGTTAGAACATTAGTGACACAACAACAGAACAAGAATGACACCTAGGGATTCCATGAAAGTCGCCTTTATGTTAGAAACAGGATATTCATTAAAGTAATCATGAAAGTAATCATGATTACATTCTAAAGTAATCGTACTCGTACTCGAGTATATTGTAAAGTAATCGTACTCGTACTCGAGTACATTTGTTTTCTGAGTACTCGTACTCGTACTCATGCATGTTCAAAGTAATCGTACTCGTACTCGAGTACATTTGTATTGTACTCGCTCCATCTCTGGTGGATAGTAGTTACTTATTAATAGGAGTTCCGCGCGACTGATCCGTACTGAAAACAACACGGTCATAAATGCCTTCTCATAGGGCATGAAAACGTTTTATAATCACGCCATAGTTGTGGCATTGGGTGCAAACGGCAGTGTATCCATTCCGAATTGTTTTCGGATTTTCCTACAATGATCTCCCGGATTTTTATAAGAAAAGAGTACAACATAAAATTGTATCAACATGATTACATAGACTTGTCGCTGGTTTAAAGGCGTTCCTTAAGTCATGAGTAAGTCTTGGTGATCATCGGTGGCGAGTATGGTGGAGGTCTTGGAAGAGACTCAGCGGGTACAGTTGAAGGAGTTTGTGATCCTCAAGGGACGCAGTTGGGTTCTTGTTGAGTGTTTATTGGGAACAACAACTGGGTACAATTGAAGATTTTTGTAAGCCTCGGAGGGGAAGTTGCGGTTGGCAGTTTGGACGAATCTAAATGGTAAAGTTTTGCAATGAGCCTACAGTTGGTAATAATTTCTTTATTGTCAACTGAAATTAGTGTTGTTGCTTGTGACCTGACACTATTGCCATGGACGATGTCACCGTCCGCTTGGTGTCGTTTCTGTAGTGAATTTACTCATATGATATGCTTATGCATTAATGATGAGTAAACTAGCATCGTTTCTTCGTGACGTAGGTTTCATTGCTCCTGAGAGCAATGATTCATGAAATGCGTTCTTGTTGCTGGTGTCTTGTTTTCTTTCAACTTTGCTGATAGTCGGGGCTTCCTTCAGAATAGGTGACTCGCCACTAACCATGCTGGCTTCTTGTTGACAGTTCAGTCTGGATTGTTATATTATTAGCATGCGTTCTACAAGGTCTGCCGACCAGTAGTGTATTTACGAGGGGACATGTGATCATACCCCCTTTGGTTGTGTAAATATATTTGTAAGAACGTATTGCAACACTACAAGATAAACTAATCACACACTTAAATGCTTGCACGGTCCTGTGACATGCTAGATATACGGAATATCATATGGCATGGTTAACATCATGAGAAAAGCATTCACCACTACAACTATATGCCAATTACTTTACCGATCAACTCTGCTTTTGCGAAGCTTACAGAGCGTTCTTTATTCGTGATTGACCTAATTTTATCTCGTTAATTGTAATGTATTGTTACATAGACCTGTTTGTGTAATGCAACAAATAATCCAGTCCGTCTGGTCTGTTTAATTAAGCATTGGTTAAGCTCCTCATTTTAAGAAATCTCGACATAAGGTAGACTCTATGTTTGTTTCTCCTATTCTGCGTGTTTGTGTGGCTACAGCACTGCATAATTAAAACCTGCTTGGTGTGGTAGCGATGTCGGAAGTGAAAGTGTCCTCAGGGTTCCCCTAAACTGTCGACATAAGCAGGTGTATTCCATGGCTGGCATTTCGCCGGAGGTCGGCCATGGCAAAGAGCGCATTAGGCCATGGCTTGCATTTCGCCGGAGGTCGGCCATGGCAAAGAGCGCATTAGGCCATGGCTTGCATTTCGCCGGAGGTCGGCCATGGCAAAGAGCGCATTAGGCCATGGCTTGCATTTCGCCGGAGGTCGGCCATGGCAAAGAGCGCATTAGGTTATGTCAACAAAACTGTTTTGGTCACTGTTTGTGAAGAAGAAGAACTAGATTTATTTTCCAAACTGTACAAATATATAAAAATATTAACCTCTTAAGCCCTGAGTTTCTGAGGGCCTCAACACTATGACCAGACTTGGGTTCACATAATGAACCGTATCGTAAAAACTGTTCATCACAATTATATAAAAAATTATATAATCTGAACCAGAAAGAGGAATTATCTATACATTGATGTGCACATCATTGTTGTATGACTAACAGAAATTAATTAATATATAATTTACATATATCAAAAATCCAAGATGGCCGACATATATATATATATATATATATATATATATATATATATATATATATATATGAAAACCAGTTTTGTTGATTCCTATAATTATAAGCTATTATTTTATCAATTATTATATCATTGCAGGTGTCTTCAATGATTAACATAAAAACTAACACCCATACATCAATTGGGTTCTGTTTCATGTCACTCAGGAAGTTGGTCCTGTTTTTATCAAATCAGGATTGAAACACTACATACAGCAAATGACACTGCCATCACAAGAGCTATGTGGAATATAGCACATGCTAGTACAAAACTAAATTATATTGTATAAAGCAGAATAAATGTGCCTGCACTATCACTGTGTCATCAGCATTACTGTCGCATATTGAAAATAATCAGAATATTATTTATGTCAACAATCCAGACAAGAAACAAGATGGACAATAAGACTCATCAAAATCAGGTTTATTTTGTGGCTAATGCGCAATTATTTGATAGTCCTGAATTGAATTAAATATCGCCTATGTCAAACACGGCTGTCAATATAGCTGTTTCTTTTCACATTTGTATCCAAATCATCGGACATGCTAACTAAATAACTACAATTCTTGCTCATGGACATCGTTAACATGAATAGTGAAACATCTACGATCGACTGCTGATTTGATTTTGTTAGAAAGTACCGTTTTTCTTTATAGATATATGTAAACTTGGTGTCGAACTGTCGGTAAATCTCTTGTCTACATCCGGGTATAATTGTACGAAGTTTCCGCGAAATAATTACATCTAGCGGTTATTGTACACACTAGTGTAAAAGCACGACACATCGTGTTTCAGGATCCATGAGGTTAATGCATTATATACAATAAGGACCATAGAGGCTCCTACATACACTTATAGAAAGTCGCTACAATTAAGAGCCACCAGTCGTAACTGTTTTTATTATGTTTCCATTGAAGGGAAATAAAATATGTATTTAAACATTGCAATAATTATAGTGGTGTCCATCGTAAGTGAGAAACTGGATTGTTGTGTTGTAGTATGTAGTTAGTGTGTACGTTCATACTGTGTGTGTTGAGGTTAAAACACGCTGTATAGTTTTTTGGTTTATGCTCTTTGAACATAGCCAACTTCTTTTGAGAAAACCAAATCACTTCTCGTTACTTCTAAACAAAACAAAAACAGATATTGAAAGAACGTGATCTGAAATAAGTAGGTACTATTTCTATGAAGACGCTGATAAGGAGTTGATCTAACACACAAACTGTTAGGTGTGACCATTTCTCAGGATCCGACATGGAACAAACACGTGGATAATATTGTGGAAAAGGCTGGTAAACGCTTGTACATGTTATATCAGTTAAAGCATGCAGGGATTACCCAGAAAGATCTGGTCAGTGTATATGTTAGTGTGGTGAGACCAGTTCTAGAATATGCATGTCCTGTATGGCACACTAACTTGCCCCAATATTTGTCTGACAATATACAAAAAAAGTTATACAAAAAAGGGCACTAAAATGTATTTTTCCTGGATTGGGTTACGCGGAAATACTTAGACGTGTTAACCTGGATACGTTGAATGTAAGATGGGACAGCATTTGTCAAAAATATTTTGATAAAATTAAAGTCGGCACACACAGATTAATATTATCTGCTGCCTGACAAAAGACATATCAAATATAATGTTAGACAACAAAATGTGTACCAGTTACTAGAACGAATAGATTCCGTAACTCCTTTATACCGTGGGCTTTATACAACTGTCAGTAAAAAGGCTATTAATATGGTATGATTTGCGGTATCAAATGTATTTCTATTGTATTTGTATGATGTTTTGATGAGTTAATTGTAACCTATTGTAATGTCAATCCAACTCAGTTGAGTTGCTAATAAAACTTGTGTTATTAAATAATACATAGCTTATAAAGTTACCCCACCCCCCATAAAAATCTGACCATCCAGGCACTCTTGAGAGGATTTTAGACTGACAAGATAGCCTTGGCTCCTAAAAGTTGTATTATGATATTCAGTGACAATACTCATTGGATTTAGTCTGCATTTGGTGCAATGAAGGATGCAAAAAATAAGCATTGGGAATACATTCTGTAGTGTGGTGGAATTAAGACTTAATGTTGGTGGTTTGAGAAAGAAAAACAACCATATCATAAACCTATGACATAACACTTTATATGTGAGAGAATAAAATATTACATTGGAACCATACTTACTATAAGGTAAGTGGGTGGGTGGGATTTTAGGTGGATAAGGTAGGTGGGTGGGTGGGATTTTAGGTGGATAAGGTAGGTGGGTGGGTGGGATTTTAGGTGGATAAGGTAGGTGGGTGGGTGGGATTTTAGGTGTATAAGGTAGGTGGGTGGGTGGGATTTTAGGTGTATAAGGTAAGTGGGTGGGTGGGATTTTAGGTGTATAAGGTAAGTGGGTGGGTGGGATTTTAGGTGGATAAGGTAGGTGGGTGGGTGGGATTTTAGGTGGATAAGGTAGGTGGGTGGGTGGGATTTTAGGTGTATAAGGTAAGGTGGGTGGGATTTTAGGTGGATAGGTAAGTGGGTGGGTGGGATTTTAGGTGTATAAGGTAAGTGGGTGGGTGGGATTTTAGGTGGATAACGTAGGTGGGTGGGTGGGATTTTAGGTGTATAAGGTAGATGGGTGGGTGGGATTTTAGGTGTATAAGGTAGGTGGGTGGGTGGGATTTTAGGTGTATAAGGTAAGGTGGGTGGGTGGATTTTAGGTGGATAAGGTAGGTGGGTGGGTGGGATTTTAGGTGTATAAGGTAGTGGGTGGGTGGGATTTTAGGTGGATAAGGTAGGTGGGTGGGTGGGATTTTAGGTGGATAAGGTAGGTGGGTGGGTGGGATTTTAGGTGTATAAGGTAGGTGGGTGGTTAGATTTTAAGGATAAGGTAAGTGGGGGGGATTTTAGGTGATAAGGTGGGTGGGTGGGTGGGATTTTAGGGGGATAAGGAAAGGTGGGTGGGTGGGATTTTAGGTGTATAAGGTAGGGGTGGGTGGGATTTTAGGTGTATAAGGAAAGGGGGTGGGGGGGATTTTAGGTGTATAAGGTAGGTGGGTGGGTGGGATTTTAGGTGGATAAGGTAAGGGTGGGTGGGATTTTAGGGGGATAAGGAAAGTGGGTGGGTGGGATTTTAGGTGTATAAGGAAAGGTGGGTGGGTGGGATTTTAGGTGGATAAGGAAAGGGGGGGGGGATTTTAGGGGGATAAGGAAAGGTGGGTGGGTGGGATTTTAGGTGTATAAGGAAAGGGGTGGGTGGGATTTTAGGGGGATAAGGTAGGTGGGTGGGGGGGGGATTTTAGGGGGAAAAGGGAAAGGTGGGTGGGTGGGATTTTAGGGGGATAAGGTAGGTGGGATTTTAGGTGGATAAGGTAGGTGGGTGGGTTTTTAGGTGAAAAGGTATGTGGGGGGGTTTATGAATAAGGAGGGGTTTGGGTTTTTAGGGGGAAAAAAATTATTTTGGGTATAATAATGTTTTTTGGATGATGATAAAAAGGGGGGGTTTTAAGTTTGGGACGAAAAAGTGTGATTTTAGGTGTATAAGGTAAGTGGGTGGGTGGGATTTTAGGTGTATAAGGTAGTGGTGGGTGGATTTTAGGTGGATAAGGTAAGTGGGTGGGTGGTTTTAGGTGGATAAGTAGGTGGGTGGTGGGATTTTAGGTGTATAAAGGTAAGGGGTTTGGTGGGATTTTAGGTGTATAAGGTAGGTGGGTGGTGGATTTTAGGTGGATAAGGAAAAGGGTGGGTGGATTTAGGTGATAAGGTAGTGGGTGGGTGGGATTTTAGGGGGATATGTGGTAGGTGGGATTTTAGGTGGATAAGGTAGGTGGGTGGGTGGATTTTAGGTGTATAAGGTAGATGGGTGGGTGGGATTTTAGGTGGATAAGGTAGGTGGTGGGTGGGATTTTAGGTGATAAGGTAGTGGGTGGGTGGGATTTTAGGTGATAAGGTAATGGTGGGTGGGATTTTAGGTTATAAGGTAGGTGGGTGGGTGGGTTTTTAGGTGGATAAGGTAAGTGGGTGGAGGGTTGGGATTTTAGTGGATAAGTAGTGGTGTGGGATTTTATTATAAGGTAGGTGGGTGGGATTTTAGGTGGATAAGGTAGGTGGGTGGGTGGGATTTTAGGTGATAGGTAGGGGTGGGTGGGATTTTAGGTGTATAAGGTAGGTGGGGGGGTGGGATTTAGTGTATAAGGTAATGGGTGGGTGGATTTTAGGTGTATAAGGTAGGTGGGGGTGGATTTTAGGTGTATAAGGTAGGTGGGTGGGTGGGTTTTTGGTGATAAGGTAGGTGGGTGGGTGGGATTTTAGGTGGAAAAGGTAGGTGGGTGGGTGGGATTTTAGGTGTATAAGGTAGGTGGGTGGGTGGGATTTTAGATGTATAAGGTAAGTGGGTGGGTGGGATTTTAGGTGTATAAGGTAAGTGGGTGGGTGGGATTTTAGGTGTATAAGGTAAGTGGGTGGGTGGGATTTTAGGTGTATAAGGTAGGCGGGTGGGTGGGATTTTAGGTGTATAAGGTAAGTGGGTGGGTGGGATTTTAGGTGGATAAGTTAATGGGTGGGTGGGATTTTAGGTGTATAAGGTAAGTGGGTGGGTGGGATTTTAGGTGGATAAGGTAGGTGGGATTTTAGGTGGATAAGGTAGGTGGGTGGGTGGGATTTTAGGTGTATAAGGTAGGTGGGTGGGATTTTAGGTGGATAAGGTAGGTGGGTGGGTGGGTGGGATTTTAGGTGGATAAGTTAGGTGGGTGGGTGGGATTTTAGGTGTATAAGGTAAGTGGGATTTTAGATTAGATGGATAAGGTACGTGGGTGGGATTTTTAGGTAGATAGTATGTGTGTGTATGAATGAATGGATGGATTTTGCGCTATCCATGCAAATGAAATCCCACCCACCTACTTTATCCAGCTATATATCAATGATTTGGATGATGATATAACAAGCAAGGTGTTGAAGTTTGCGGACGACACAAAAGTGTTTAGAAAAATTAAGTGATGCAGATAGACAGCATTTACAAGATGATCTGAATCAGTTGACCGAATGGTCTGAGAAGTGGCAAATGCTGTTTAATTTTGGAAAGTGTAAGTGCCTCCACTCAGGACATGCGAATGAAGACGCACAATATACAATGGGTGATACTGTACTAAATATTACCGTAAAGGAAAAGGACTTAGGGTTAACTATTAGTGTATATGAAGTTTTCAAATTGGAATTGAGCAGGAAGGGGAAAACCCAATTTTTTTTATTAATTAGGCAAAATATATTGTCAAAAAAAAGAACTAATAATACGCGTACAAAACAATAATTAGGCCTCATTTAGAATATTCATCACTAGATATCGTAAGAAGGATATTGATGTACTAGAAGATACAAAGGAGAAAACCAAAATGAACAAAAATCAGGAATATTAGTTATGAAATGCCTAAGAGTGTGGATTACAACATAGAAACCAGGAGACGAGAAGATCAGATTGAAGTGTTTAAAATATTGAATGGGTATGAAAATATTGACAGAAATATTTTTTTTCGGTTAAGGAAGATAGGACTAGAGGACATGGAATTACATTAGGAACAGATTATCCGCTGATTGTGTAGGTGCTAGTAGTGTTAATATGTATAAAAATAAAATCGACATATACCTAAGAAGGGCGGTGTACATTTAGATAGATAGGTTGAACTCTCGATAAGCCAAAGGACTTCATTGTCCACCTGCCATCTAGAGTTGATTCTCTAGGTGGCAATCTTGTTAAATCTTGTTAAATCATCAAACTATGTGCAATAAACGTAGTTTGATAGAGAGCACGGATGTCTTGGAGCCTTACCCCTTAATGGGGTCTATTTAACACAGCGCCATATTCATATATTCCTACCTACTGCTCCTGATGGGACGTCAAAGCTAAACCAAAGTCTAACTAGTAAACCAATGTTAAGCGATGATCCTGTCTGCTAAATAATGGTGTAACTCCGCACAAAAGCTCTGCTGTTGCTTTTTACACAACTTTTTTGTTAGCTCATCAGTTTTCCGACACCTAGCTAGTTCTGTTCCAGATGGATTGTCAAAGCTAAACTGATGCATCAGTTAAATAATTACTGCTAAGCTGTACTACTGAAATGATCTTTGAAAATTGCTGTTATGTTTGCTTCGTTCCAGGCTTTGGGGACTTGACCAGAGTCAACTGATGATTGGAAGATATCATGTATTATTGGTGTTAGGTGGGAGGCATATCTGTTTAGAAACCATGGCAGGTTATATTCTTTATCGGTTACATATATTATTTAGCACCAATATTGGTAGATAATCTTGGTTAGTGATTAATTTTGGTTGTAGGTAAAGGTCTAGCTAGTGATGTGTTGTGTACTTAGCTGTTTAGTAGTTTGGGTTCAGTTTCTTCGGTGATCGTTGACGTTGTTTATGCATATCCAAGATGGTGAATTAGCGGGAAATCAGCAGAATGTTTCAAAGTTGTTTTTTGGCGATTATTGCAGTTTTGTCACGTATCTGATAGGCAATCTTGGTTTAGTACAATATTCCCAATTACTGGTGAATGTCCTAGGTTATGATTTTATCTGTAAACATGCTTTTTAGGTAAAATTTTGAGCAGCTGTTGTCAAGTTAGTTTACGATTTCACGCATGCACAAATGCTTCTTCAGTTTGAATACATTAATTTACAATTTTAGTGTGACGCAGCCTTACTCTCGAAATGAATAATTATTAAAAAACTTACTTGTCGCTACATGGTTGTTCTTTCTATTCCATATAAGAAGATTTATTTGTGTCCGACTCTGACTATCATGAGTGCATTGTGCATGGTTTACCACGGAACCCAAACGATGCAGCGGTATGTTGAATGATAATGTCACGTTTAAAGCCTGACAATTAAAGAAACGGTGTTTAGGCAGCGAGTCACAGCGGCACAACTAACTACTGGATTGTTTTCATCTTGATTTGACGACTTGTCTTTTTACAGTAGCTAAGATACAAAGCAACGTACCAAGTAATCGTTACTGGTCCTAATATAGTCTGCTTATCAAAGGACAATGGTACATGCAGTTGTCATTGGGAGACTTTCTAGTCAAGTATCAATGGTATGTTTCACAAGATCTTAAGGACCACAATGGAAATAAGTGCGTGCACTTTTTGTGTTATCCGAATATTTAAATGTACCTTGTATTTATATATTATGCATATGTGTACAATGTTTTACATTTTATATTAAATAAATAAATAAATAAATAAATAAATAAATCAATCAATCAATCAAGATGCGTTTCTTTTGTCAACCAGATTCAGACACATGGTACGAGACCAAGATCATGTCACGTCACACAGATATTAAGATGAACCAATGCTGGCGGTGTATTATAGCCAAAATATGTATTTCTGACGCTTTACAATATATACATACAAAGATGCCATGGAAATGATCACTACAAAGCACAACTGCAATGAGCATATCCACTGAACCTTTAAAATAATAGCTAGTCGAGACAAATATAATAATCTTTGAATATGGCTGAAATAACATTTTTAATATACTAGCACACAAATTCACTTTCCTTTTTCGGTTCAAATTCGGTCTGTTTGTAAGAAATGTAATAATTTGCCATATTTTCATATGTACACATTTGTAATAAAGACAATCAGATTTGTCCTACTGCTTTACACATTGGCTTGCATGCACAGATAGTATTATATACCATATATACATCTGGGTTATGAAGTATGTGTATTTTGTTCACTATCAAAGTGTGAAAACCTTCTCGTGAATGATTTGTAAAATAAGTCATTATTTTATCAGCTTGTTACATATTAATCGTTAACTGGTGTTTATCAGTACACTGTCCACACCAATTCCACAAAGTGTTACTGACACAGGTTAAGTGCTAGACACTAGCTATATTACGACTCCTTTTGCTTCATTTTAAGAAGCCCCCGATAAAAGTCCACACACGTGAAGATGTCATGCATAGGTATATGCCCCCACCATAACACAAATTTATTTTAACGTGAATTCGTTACATGGCACTCAAATCTGTCTTTTGATCATGGATAATTGTGCAAACCTTAACTGTAACTTGTAACCTTACTGCGGTTTGAAGATATATCACATGATGCATGTGTACAAACCACTTTCTCCTGAAATACGTAAATTTCAATAACAAAAGTTTAATTAAAAACACATTTGGGTGACTGGTATATTATAAAAGTTTATAACATGATAGCTTGTGCGAGAGTTCTATGACAGTGAAGTCCACTCGTGTTCGCGGACGTCCCAGCGAGACCGCCACTCGTCCGCACACAATAACGCCACCTGGGTGAGCCAGCCCTCATTCTCGGCAAGCTTCACAAAGTGAGGGAACGTCTCGAGCGTCAGCTGGCGGGACAGCGTGAGGAGACCGATGACGTCATCTGAAATTAACACCTCAGGATCAGAAAGGTTTTGTAAAATTCTTAGGGATTTGACACGTGTCTGACACATATGGGTGGTAGTTTGTTCATGGAAATAACAGCAGAGGCGCCATCTATCGAGTGAAACATTAAAGAATACTGACGTTACTGTGGATATTGGACCCAGATGGCATGGTGGGTGAAGTTTTCAAAACTACGCCGTGTCTGTTGAACCCAGTGATTGTTATTGTTTGAATGCCTTTTTGTTGCAAAATTTACAAATGCATATTTTGTTTACTTGCCTTTATTAGAAATTTTACAGTTCTCCATTTCTATGAAATCATGGACAATAAATGTTGTTTCTCCATAGAATTTATTTGTGTTGTTGTTGGAAATAAAATTTCTCTACTTAGAAATCAAGCTAATATCTAACCCTGGACTTTTTTTTAATGGTAGACAAAAACAATTTTACAACAATGTTATAAATTTGTTCAAAGATTTGTCACAAAACATCAAATATAATCTATTACACAAATAATGCCATGAGCCAGCAGTGTCTGTGAAGGAGAAATATATTACAAATCACATGAAAATAAGAACAAAATAATCTTCACTCACTGTTTCGAGCTGCAGCTATGACTTTCTGAAGGAGTGACATATCCGTGCGTCTCTGTAAAAGTACACCAATTTATTCACACATTGTCCATGACATTTCTATATAAACATTAGCATACTTGTCATGTTGCTGTTTAGAACTAAAAAAAATCTATTTATGCAATGACATTTTAAATGCTATTCCCAGTGAAATGATTAATAAATAATAATAATGCATATATTTTATCAAGTGCAATTTCCAATAAAATGTTCAAAGTGCTGTACAAGAAAATAACCTAAACATTTAACGTAGCAGATAAGCACAATAAATATAAAACAAAAATCTGATATAATAGTTAAACAGTCAAATAATTTACATCACTTCATTAAAATAAACGAATAAAACAATTTAAATAATAAATACAGATTAAGTGACAGGTCTTAGAATCTTATGTCAGTCTCACCCGGTATGTGATGTGCTTGTGTCGACTGGCGTACTCGATCACCTCTGCCTGGTACACAGCCATCAACTCGTTGTGGGCATCGCTGTCCTCATGGAGGGCGATATTGATGGCACCTAAACATCACATCACACAGCATTAACAACGTGTTTATATAGTACATTTAAAAAGGTAAGAACAGTATCCTGTATTCGCAATTATTGAAGTGCTTCTACACTTCACTCCCTGACAAATTGAACGACATCCCGATTTCTCTACAAATAGCCACCATTGTCCATCCACAACACTCATTCATACGGATACGGAGTGAACTAGAGCAACGGAGAGGGAACAAACTTGCCAAGCCCATGCTCTTGCCATTGAACCTGGGTTGTCTTTACTGAGAAACCAATGGCATTGTGCACATTTCTCAAAATTTCCTACATATTTACATATGTGACAAACATAAAGAAGAAACATGTATACATGCTGGGCTAAACAAACCTAGTTAAATGAATGAGAAATTATTTCCACAACAGAAAAATTGTTCCCATGATACAGTCACAGCTATTCAAATAGGGTGACCTTAATAGTGAGGTTGAACCAACCTTAATAGTGAGGTTCATCTGATCTTAACAGTGCGGTTCAACCAACCTTAGGCGAGGTTGAACCAACCTTAATAGCGAGGTTTAATTTACCTTACCAGCGAGGTTGAACCGACCTTAATAATGAGGTTCAACCGATCTTAACAGCGAGGTTCAACCGACGTTAATAGCACAGTTCCAATGTGACTTTCAGAACATATGCTCCTTACCTTTGCGAAGGTCGACCGCGAGTAGATAGTTGCTGTCTTTGTACAACGTGGCAAGGGTCTTCAGCTCACTAAAGTTCTTTGCGATAACACCAACAGACGTACCAAGATTCACACTGAACTGCCTTCTTGTTCCTGGCACGACACCGTGAAAGACAAATTTAAGAACCAAAGTAGTGTACGTTTTTGTTACCTGAAAATATACATGTTTAATCTTCGCATGCGTGCTATTAAATCATAAAATATATTACATTTAAATATAAATAATTACGTAAGACTGTCGCTTGATGTTTCGTTTATATGTCTAGAAAGAACACGTATAGGATCAACAATAATGAAATAATTCACTGTAACTATTCAAAATCTGATCACTATAAACCACACATTTATTAAATGTTTTTTCTTTTATATCATAATATACATATCTCATTGAATTACATTAACATTAAAATACAAATCTACAGAGGATTCAAGTACAAACCAAACACAATGAATGTGTTATACGCTTAAAAAGTCATTTCTTAGACTACGAAGCAGATCACATACTCATTAAAATCGGCTCTAGTCGATTAGCTGACTTCACAGAGGTCAAATGTTCAAACCCAGACGACAGGTATCGCTGCAGGACAATGTGCAGGCGAGTTGGGTTGAAGGTTTCCATGGTAACGGCCGACACGGCTCTGTAGTTTGTGTACAGGTGTAGAATGGTGAAAACAAAGAAGAGGGTCCAGATTACTCTGCAAAGAAAGATTTTACAATTTCAGTGAATGTGTGGCGGCGTTCAGTTGTTCTCCTGATGACAGTCGACAGTTGGGATGACCTAAAAGTGAAGGCGGGTGTTTTTTCAGACTGGCTACAGAGACATTTTGGCTTAGGAACAAAAACGTTGTGAGATGGGCTAACAAACCAAGTTGCTTGGGTATATTTGAAAGACGACCACAGCATTTATAAACTCCAGAGAACTTACAGGCAATTAGTTATACTGACTACTAGCTGTACAGTCGTATTTAAGAGGGAGTAAAATTAGGGTGTAAACTTACTCAAATGCGCCATAAGTACTGTGAATATGCACTTATTTTGAAACCATCCTACAATTTAATTCCATTATCACACGTTGTGTTTTGAATACTGTATAACAATGTTGCAGTGAGGACCACCATTGATTTTTTGTCAGATTCACTCCCATGTATAATCAGGTCATGGTTACCCAGTCTTCAATAATCCGGCTGTTTCGTGATCCATGTTTTCTGTGGGAACCATCTTTATACCATGTATAATAAACAACGTGTCTCGGTAATCTGCACGTTTCATTTATCCGACCAAAACCTTTGGGAACCAAAGTGTTCAGATATACGAGACATGACCATATGAGCATTAGTACAAGTGGTGACATGACTCCCCTGTCACTGCTTGTTGTTCAAGTCATGAGACGCTGCATGTTTTGTAAATATTGTCTACTGGATATGAGCGATTACTAAAACAATTGCAAGTATTACAAACAATTACAGAGCATCATTGTAAAGGCAAGTTCTTACATAGCGCAGTTTCCAGTCTTCAGGACCATTCAAAGCACTTTACACTTTACTTCCCTGACAGACCTGTTCACTCAGACACCATCTCGGCTTCTCTGGGAAACATCCAGCCATATGCTACAATTAATGCATGAAGGCTGCTCGTACACATTTCCACCACTGTCTAAAGCCAGGTACTCATTTATACAGCCGAGTGAACTGGAGCAATGTAGAGTGAAAAACTTGCCCAAGATTTTAACATCGCAGCACAAGATTCAAACCCGGGTTCACGTAGTCAAGGGTCCGAAGCTTGACCCCTGAGCCAGTGCGCTCGATGCTCTGAGGTCACTGCCCCATTTTACCCCTACAATGGACCACTTACACAGGTTTGCCTGTAACCATGGGGATCAGGGCCAAGTTGCACAACAGAGCTATCAAATTCACCAACGTCTCCTGCAAAACAGCACATATTGAAAATAAAACACACAAAATATGTCACAAACGGACTTAACACTTAACGGTGAAAGCATTAAACTTAGTTAATTAAAACATTTACTTTTCCTGTATAGTTATTTTACAACATTAACCCCCAAAAATGTAATTCCATAAGAATAAAACTAGCTAGGAAAACATTCCTTTTCTATGTGTAAGTATAATTATTTTACCACAAAAGGATTTTTAGAAATAAAAACAATTATGAAAGTAGGTTATTATTCTAAAGGTACAATTTATCTTTATTATTTTCTTTGGTAACACAGTGCTGCCATCTAGCAGCCTCACCTGACTCCCGTCTTTTGCCTGACACATCAGCCATGTTATTTCTGCGAGTCTGATGTTGCGTCAGCGAGGCTCTGGTGGCTCCCCCTGCCACACCAACCAGGGACTAATTGCAGCAAACATCAAATCAGTAGTTAAATTAGTTTATTAAATGATGAACAACATAGGTACACAAAATAGTAACATAAATGATAAGAATAATTTAACGATTTGCTGATAAATTAATTATTAATGTTGTTCTCATATTGCAATACGTTATACTTATGAAATATGTATACGACAAATGCAATATTTACTGTGCCCTTTTGTGTCGTCAGATATCAAAGTAAGCACCACAAACGTCAAATCTACCGTTTGTTACAACTACCACGTGTCACCAATACAAACTCTCAGGGGACTGAGATGATGGTGTTAACGTAATGATTCTGTGAATGATTCAATGTGTCCTAACAATTGGATCTAAGATAAAACATACCAGGTCTGTTCTACGTAGACTGTAGCTTTGTATAACACGGTCCAGTCAAACTGTTTCTCTAAAACTATGCTCTGTTACATATTCAAACACCACTATTAATTGAAACTTACCTAAGTAGGAAGCGCATTACTCACTATTAGCTACACTAATTTACTACTACAGAAATAATTAAGCACTGTCCTAGAGTGACCTTATTTGAGAGATGTTGTAATATGGAGGAGGTGACCATAAAACAAGGTTTTTAGTTTACTGTTTGTACTCTACTCTGCCGAAGTGAACTCAAGCTTAGTCGAATGGGAAAAACTACTTGTTATGAGAGGGATGATTATGGGGTGTGATTTACCTTGCACAACCCGGCCACACACACAATGAATGTGAAGTAGAGGGTGAAGTGGGGAGCTAGGATCTCCAGAAAGATTGCCACGTCATTGAGAATGTCAGCAAAAAATCTGAAAACCGATGCAGGTAAGAAATGTCCTGAAAGTGACAACATAATATTACCCATAAAGTCACAACATATGCTACGCACAAAGTCACAATAAATGTCACATGGGCTGTTGTGGTTTGGTCGTCATCTCATATCGCGTTGGAAATAAATGTCTACCGAGCTAGTCAAAATGTCTTTAGCACTCTCTAGTGCTATTCACACACCAGTCGATTTGTGCACACACTGCTGACAGGTAGAAACAACAGTAGTGAGTACCAACTGCTGACAGGTAGAAACAACAGTAGCGAGTACCAACTGCTGACAGGTAGAAACAACAGTAGCAAGTACCCACTGCTGACAGGTAGAAACAACAGTAGTGAGTACCCACTGCTGACAGGTAAAAACAACAGTAGTGAGTACCCACTGCTGACAGGTAGAAACAACAGTAGTGAGAACCCACTGCTGACAGGTAGAAACAACAGTAGCGAGAACCCACTGCTGACAGGTAGAAACAACAGTAGTGAGAACCCACTGCTGACAGGTAGAAACAACAGTAGTGAGTACCCACTGCTGACAGGTAGAAACAACAGTAGTGAGTACCCACTGCTGACAGGTAGAAACAACAGTAGTGAGTACCCACTGCTGACAGGTAGAAACAACAGTAGTGAGTACCCACTGCTGACAGGTAGAAACAACAGTGCAGTACCCACTGCTGACGGTAGAAACAACGGTAGTGAGTACCCACTCCTGACAGGTAGAAACAACGGTAGTCAGTACCCACTGCTGACAGTAGAAACAACAGTAGTGAGTACCCACTGCTGACAGGTAGAAACAACAGTAGCAAGTACCCACTGCTGACAGGTAGAAACAACAGTAGTGAGTACCCACTGCTGCCAGGTAGAAACAACAGTGGTCCGTACCCACTGCTGACAGGTAGAAACAACAGTAGCGAGTACCCACTGCTGACAGGTAGAAACAACAGTAGCGAGTACCCACTGCTGACAGGTAGAAACAACAGTAGTGAGTACCCACTGCTGACAGGTAGAAACAACAGTAGTGAGTACCCACTGCTGACAGGTAGAAACAACAGTAGTGAGTACCCACTCCTGCAGGTAGAAACAACAGTAGTGAGTACCCACTGCTGACAGGTAGAAACAACAGTAGTGAGAACCCACTACTGACAGGTAGAAATAACAGTAGTGAGAACCCATTACTGACAGGTAGAAACAACAGTAGCGAGAACCCACTGCTGACAGGTTGAAACAACAGTAGTGAGTACCCACTACTGACAGGTAGAAATAACAGTAGTGAGAACCCATTACTGACAGGTAGAAACAACAGTAGCGAGAACCCACTGCTGACAGGTAGAAACAACAGTAGTGAGTACCCACTACTGACAGGTAGAAATAACAGTAGTGAGAACCCATTACTGACAGGTAGAAACAACAGTAGCGAGAACCCACTGCTGACAGGTTGAAACAACAGTAGTGAGAACCCACTACTGACAGGTAGAAACAACAGTAGTGAGAACCCACTACTGACAGGTAGAAACAACAGCAGTGAGTACCCACTCCTGACAGGTAGAAACAACAGTAGTGAGAACCCACTGCTGACAGGTAGAAATAACAGTAGCGAGTACCCACTGCTGACAGGTAGAAATAACAGTAGCGAGTACCCACTCCTGATAGGTAGAAACAACAGTAGTGAGAACCCACTACTGACAGGTAGAAATAACAGTAGCGAGTACCCACTGCTGACAGGTAGAAATAACAGTAGCGAGTACCCACTGCTGACAGGTAGAAACAACAGTAGTGAGTACCCACTCCTGATAGGTAGAAACAACAGTAGTGAGTACCCACTCCTGACAGGTAGAAACAACAGTAGTGAGTACCCACTCCTGACAGGTAGAAATAACAGTAGTGAGTACCCACTGCTGACAGGTAGAAATAACAGTAGCGAGTACCCACTGCTGACAGGTAGAAATAACAGTAGCGAGTACCCACTGCTGACAGGTAGAAACAATAGTAGTGAGTACCCACTCCTGATAGGTAGAAACAACAGTAGCGAGAACCCACTGCTGACAGGTAGAAACAACAGTAGTGAGTACCCACTCCTGACAGGTAGAAATAACAGTAGCGAGTACCCACTGCTGACAGGTAGAAACAACAGTAGCGAGTACCCACTGCTGACATGTAGAAATAACAGTAGTGAGTACCCACTGCTGACAGGTAGAAATAACAGTAGCGAGTACCCACTCCTGACAGGTAGAAACAACAGTAGTGAGTACCCACTGCTGACAGGTAGAAACAACAGTAGTGAGTACCCACTGCTGACAGGTAGAAACAACAGTAATGAGAACCCACTGCTGACAGGTAGAAACAACAGTAGTGAGAACCCACTGCTGACAGGTAGAAACAACAGTAGCAAGAACCCACTCCTGACAGGTAGAAACAACAGTAGTGAGAACCCACTCCTGACAGGTAGAAACAACAGTAGTGAGAACCCACTGCTGACAGGTAGAAACAACAGTAGTGAGAACCCACTCCTGACAGGTAGAAACAACAGTAGCGAGTACCCACTCCTGACAGGTAGAAACAACAGTAGGAGTACCCACTGCTGACAGGTAGAAACAACAGTAGCGAGTACCCACTGCTGACAGGTAGAAACAACAGTAGTGAGTACCCACTCCTGACAGGTAGAAACAACAGTAGCGAGTACCCACTCCTGACAGGTAGAAACAACAGTAGTGAGTACCCACTCCTGACAGGTAGAAACAACAGTAGTGAGTACCCACTGCTGACAGGTAGAAACAACAGTAGTGAGTACCCACTGCTGACAGGTAGAAACAACAGTAGTGAGTACCCACTGCTGACAGGTAGAAACAACAGTAGCGAGTACCCACTCCTGACAGGTAGAAACAACAGTAGTGAGTACCCACTGCTGACAGGTAGAAACAACAGTAGTGAGTACCCACTGCTGACAGGTAGAAACAACAGTAGTGAGTACCCACTGCTGACAGGTAGAAACAACAGTAGTGAGTACCCACTCCTTACAGGTAGAAACAACAGTAGTGAGTACCCACTGCTGACAGGTAGAAACAACAGTAGTGAGTACCCACTGCTGACAGGTAGAAACAACAGTAGCGAGTACCCACTGCTGACAGGTAGAAACAACAGTAGCGAGTACCCACCCCTGACAGGTAGAAACAACAGTAGCGAGTACCCACTCCTTACAGGTAGAAACAACAGTAGTGAGTAACCACTCCTGACAGGTAGAAACAACAGTAGCGAGTACCCACTCCTTACAGGTAGAAACAACAGTAGTGAGTACCCACTGCTGACAGGTAGAAACAACAGTAGTGAGTACCCACTGCTGACAGGTAGAAACAACAGTAGCGAGTACCCACTGCTGACAGGTAGAAACAACAGTAGCGAGTACCCACTCCTTACAGGTAGAAACAACAGTAGTGAGTACCCACTCCTGACAGGTAGAAACAACAGTAGCGAGTACCCACTCCTTACAGGTAGAAACAACAGTAGTGAGAACCCACTGCTGACAGGTTGAAACAACAGTAGTGAGAACCCACTACTGACAGGTTGAAACAACAGTAGTGAGAACCCACTACTGACAGGTAGAAACAACAGTAGTGAGAACCCACTCCTGACAGGTAGAAACAACAGTAGTGAGAACCCACTGCTGACAGGTAGAAACAACAGTAGTGAGAACCCACTACTGACAGGTAGAAACAACAGTAGTGAGAACCCACTACTGACAGGTAGAAACAACAGTAGTGAGAACCCCCTACTGACAGGTAGAAACAACAGTAGTGAGTACCCACTCCTGATAGGTAGAAACAACAGTAGCGAGTACCCACTGCTGACAGGTAGAAATAACAGTAGTGAGTACCCACTGCTGACAGGTAGAAATAACAGTAGCGAGTACCCACTGCTGACAGGTAGAAATAACAGTAGCGAGTACCCACTCCTGATAGGTAGAAACAACAGTAGTGAGAACCCACTACTGACAGGTAGAAATAACAGTAGTGAGTACCCACTGCTGACAGGTAGAAACAACAGTAGCGAGAACCCACCCCTTTACAGGTAGAAACAACAGTGGGAGTACCCACTCCTGACAGGTAGAAACAACAGTAGCGAGTACCCACTCCTTACAGGTAGAAACAACAGTAGTGAGTACCCACTGCTGACAGGTAGAAACAACAGTAGCGAGTACCCACTGCTGACAGGTAGAAACAACAGTAGCGAGTACCCACCCCTGACAGGTAGAAACAACAGTAGCGAGTACCCACTCCTTACAGGTAGAAACAACAGTAGTGAGTACCCACTCCTGACAGGTAGAAACAACAGTAGCGAGTACCCACTCCTTACAGGTAGAAACAACAGTAGTGAGTCCACTCCTGACAGGTAGAAACAACAGTAGCAAGTACCCACTCCTTACAGGTAGAAACAACAGTAGTGAGTACCCACTGCTGACAGGTAGAAACAACAGTAGTGAGTACCCACTGTTGACAGGTAGAAACAACAGTAGCGAGTACCCACTGCTGACAGGTAGAAACAACAGTAGCGAGTACCCACCCCTGACAGGTAGAAACAACAGTAGCGAGTACCCACTCCTTACAGGTAGAAACAACAGTAGTGAGTACCCACTCCTGACAGGTAGAAACAACAGTAGCGAGTACCCACTCCTTACAGGTAGAAACAACAGTAGTGAGAACCCACTCCTGACAGGTAGAAACAACAGTGGTGAGAACCCACTCCTGACAGGTAGAAACAACAGTAGTGAGTACCCACTCCTGACAGGTAGAAACAACAGTAGCGAGTACCCACTGCTGACAAGTAGAAACAGTCTGGTGTGTGACAAAAAGTGCCTCCAGGTTACCTTCGGACTCACCGCCATCTCTTGCAGTCACTGTCAAGGTGCCGTCTGTAAACAGATGAACACTTCCTCCATAACTTGCCATAAAATTATTATTAGAATGCAGACTTGCAGTGAACGATATTGTATCAATTCTAATCTCATATTAATTGCATTGTTTATCAATGACAAACATACTCAAAACATTTAATATCATGGTACAGCTTTATTTAGGAAACTAGCACATCAAAGTTTATATATATATATATATATATATATATATATGACAGGTAGAAACAACAGTAGTGAGTACCCACTCCTGACAGGTAGAAACAACATTAAAAAAGATCTAGTATTTATGTATAAATATATATATATATATATATATATATATTATATATATATATATATATATATATATATATATATATATAAATTATACATACAAAACTAGTCCTAATATAGTATTATGTATAATATATATATATATATATATATATATATATATATATACATTATACATACAATACTAGATCCTAATTTAACATGATCAACTATCTGACCAGAATTATATCCTGATGCAAGTCAAGCTACGATCTACATAAATTCTTTAGCAGTAAAATGTTTTGATAGCTAGGAGCTCTTAATTAAACCCGATTTTGCTCTTTAAAATATCAATTGTTATCCTAAAAATTGATCTAGAATCTCTACAAACACCATGACATGTCAGCGGGACCCTGTCGCTGGTGTCTTTGAAATAGTGCTCTTGGTAATATGGAAATGGGCATTTGCTTTTTGCAGAGAAAAAACCTTTATTTAACAGTTAGTTTAATGATAAATTTTCCTCAGTGAAATGGTGTACTGAAATAGAATGAGAACACGTATGACTACAGTGACGTACCCCTGCAGCCAGGCAAATGCAATCCTTCCCACCATACTAGTTCCATCTGGAGACAGAACAATTTCTTATTACAATATGCCTTACTATCGGGATAACATGTGACGGCACGTTATTACATGAATTATGTGATGTCATGTTATTACGTGAATTACATGTGATGTCATGTTATTATAGGGATGAGATATGATGGCATGTCATTACAGGGAATTGGCATGTGACGGCATGTCGTTCCAAGGTGATAGCATGATATTGTGATAGCATGTTATTACAGGAATAACAACTGATGGCATGTCATAACAGGGATAGCATATAACAGCAGGCATGTCATGCTGAGAATAACACATTGTACAATGGCCCGGGTCTACAATGCTTCCCTTCGCCACATCTGCCTCTCTATGCTGTACTTGTAAACATGGTATTCTAATTTGAACGCATCATAGAAGACAAGCCACACATGAGATCCGTCCATGTAACGTTGAAGATGATGTCCACCAACGTGTTGTGTTGTCCGCTAAGGTGAAATTTGCTCAATTTGTTGCCTGGCATGACCTGCCATTCTCCATCGCTTACCCCTTCACAAAACTTGCCAAGCAGTTAAAATCGGCCGTGATATTGCAGGAAAGTTTACATCAGAGTGCATGAAAACAACGACGATCATGAAAAAGGTGCTGACCTCGTGTTGATGTCAACATTATCAAGCTGTGTCAGAGCCACTGATGTTCGTAGCCGACTGACAAAAGTAATGACCGGGGTGATAAGACATAGCTGATACTTGTCAAATTATTCCCCCAGAGATTGCGAGGGCAGTGACATTGTTGTTGACATACCGATATATAACACTGACACATCAGCAAACATCTTGGAAACAATCGACAACTGTTTCAGGTATTTACTGATTTTTCTGTTCAACAGAAGTAAGATACGGAAAGATCCCTCAATGAACACCTCAAGATCCTAGCCGTGGATCTATCTTTATATCGCTGGGCAAGTCAGCCACTAGACCATATATTATCAAGTGTACGAATCAGAATCAACTTAAACTGAAGCAAGTGTTTAGTAACGCAATCCAAGCAAAGTCAGCGCTGCGTCAGGAAGAATATATTGACAGCACTTATTATCGTACACCGTCATACCCCGATGCCACCAGGGAAGGCCAAGGTGAAGGCCACCACTGTACGAGATGAGATGACTCCAGCAGTTGACACTGACGATGATTGAACTGTTCAGTGACATGCTGACACTGACGACGATTGAACTGTTCAGTGATGTAAGAGTTATGAAGAGAATGAAGGGTGTGCTATATTCACGGGAGCTTGTGGAAAAAACTTGACGATATCAAGCGTCACCTGGCCATGCTGACTACCAGCATGAAGGTGACAGATGACCGCGTCATGACGCTCGAGTCGAAAGTGGCTGCCTTCGAGCATGAAGCCGACAAAGTTGAACAATATTCGAGACGACCCAACCTGCGCTACACCGGAATTCCGGAAACAGTCGGGAAACAAACGAAAACATGACTGAGAAAATACTGGACATCATCAACAAGGATATGTGCCCTACTGGACATCATCAACAAGGATATGTGCCCTACTGGACATCATCAACAAGGATATGTGCCCTACTGGACATCATCAACAAGGATATGTGCCCTACTGGACATCATCAACAAGGATATGTGCCCTACTGGACATCATCAACAAGGATATGTGCCCTACTGGACATCATCAACAAGGATATGTGCCCTACTGGACATCATCAACAAGGTATGTGCCCTACTGGACATCATCAACAAGGATATGTGCCCTACTGGACATCATCAACAAGGATATGTGCCCTACTGAACATCATCAACAAGGATATGTGCCCTACTGGACATCATCAACAAGGATATGTGCCCTACTGGACATCATCAACAAGGTATGTGCCCTACTGGACATCATCAACAAGGATATGTGCCCTACTGGACATCATCAACAAGATATGTGCCCTACTGGACATCATCAACAAGGATATGTGCCCTACTGAACATCATCAACAAGGATATGTGCCCTACTGGACATCATCAACAAGGATATGTGCCCTACTGGACATCATCAACAAGGTATGTGCCCTACTGGACATCATCAACAAGGATATGTGCCCTACTGGACATCATCAACAAGGTATGTGCCCTACTGGACATCATCAACAAGGTATGTGCCCTACTGGACATCATCAACAAGGATATGTGCCTTACTGGACATCATCAACAAGGATATGTGCCCTACTGGACATCATCAACAAGGTATGTGCCCTACTGGACATCATCAACAAGGTATGTGCCCTACTGGACATCATCAACAAGGATATGTGCCTTACTGGACATCATCAACAAGGATATGTGCCCTACTGGACATCATCAACAAGGATATGTGCCCTACTGGACATCATCAACAAGGTATGTGCCCTACTGGACATCATCAACAAGGATATGTGCCTTACTGGACATCATCAACAAGGATATGTGCCTACTGGACATCATCAACAAGGTATGTGCCCTACTGGACATCATCAACAAGGTATGTGCCCTACTGGACATCATCAACAAGGATATGTGCCCTACTGGACATCATCAACAAGATATGTGCCCTACTGGACATCATCAACAAGGTATGTGCCCTACTGGACATCATCAACAAGGATATGTGCCCTTTCTGGACATCATCAACAAGTATGTGCCTTACTGGACATCATCAACAAGGTATGTGCCCTACTGGACATCATCAACAAGGTATGTGCCCTACTGGACATCATCAACAAGGTATGTGCCCTACTGGACATCATCAACAAGATATGTGCCCTACTGGACATCATCAACAAGGATATGTGCCCTACTGGACATCATCAACAAGGTATGTGCCCTACTGGACATCATCAACAAGGATATGTGCCCTACTGGACATCATCAACAAGATATGTGCCCTACTGGACATCATCAACAAGGTATGTGCCCTACTGGACATCATCAACAAGGTATGTGCCACTGGACATCCCGATGTGACTGGACCATCACAGGTATGCTGAAGAAGCCACTGGACATATAAAGGATGTCGCTAAACTACAAGGTGTGTTATGGAAGGATAGCTATGACAGGTAGATTGCAATACAAGATAGTCTTACTGGACAATACAGTTGTGCTACTGGAAGATCCCACCACATCAACAAGGATGCCTTCTGTTCAACAAGGTATGTGCCACTGCATCAGGATGTTGTATGCTGAGAGAAATTGACTGGAGCAACTGACAGGAAAAGTGCAGAGGCAATATGCGGTTTAATACCCGTGAAGGTGACCATTCGAGTAAGTAAGAAAGAAGGTGTTCGTAATAGAAGGTGTTCGTAATAGGTGTTCGTAATAGAAGATGTTCGTAATAGAAGATCCCACATCGACACACACTGCCCTTGCTTTCCAAACAGCAAGGTCAGTGACTGCTGGGCACAGCAGTGCTGGCATTTGTTGCTGGCCCAGCATCAATTTTAAGATGGTAGTTTCAACTGCACAACAAGTGCAGCAGGCTAAATGCGGGTTTAAACACGGTTGCAAGCGAGGCGATTGAGAAAGGTCAAGGCCAAACGATATGATGTTGCTTGCAACGCGGGTGCATGCAATACCTCGGGCACATTTACACTACGCAACGCGGTTGCTGCGACGAGACGTTAACTGGTTCCCAGCCCACTGTGTGGCGCCACTCTTGTTAACACGTATTATGGATGCCACATGCGACAGCGATGAAGAACCTTTGATAGTTGCCAGCAGCAGTTATTGCGTGTGTGCAACCAAAGAGAAAGAGAAGATGTTTGACAAGACCTTGGCTGAGTAGAAGACAGCAGACTGGAGCATATCACTGCCTCGTGGAGCTGCAGTCAGAAGACCCGGCAGCTACAGATACTTCTTGAGGATGCAAGTACCGCAGTTCCAGGACTTACTTGCAAAGGTTACTGCTATCATACAGAAGCAAGACGCATGTCTACGGGAAAGCATTTCTCCATCTGAAAGGCTATTAATAACAATGCAATATCTGGCGTCTGGTATGTATGCTGCCGTTTGTTTTGCATATCATAAAACATTATCATAACAATGACACCCTTATACTTATCAATCAAATACGTCAGGTAGACCAGTAACAATGGCATATGAAATAATTTATATACGGGTCAAGTACTTCTTTACATATATGCATGCACAACATTGTTTTTGTAAAAATGTTTGTTTATTCTATTTCTCAATCTATATGGGGCAGCAATGATGTACATGCATGTATTGTGATGATTATTTTCAGGTGACAGCTACCAGTCTCTTGAATATGTTTATATCACATCTCAAAAGCTGCAATTTCACACATAATTCCTGAGACATGCGAAGCCTTTTACCAGGCCACGAAAGAAGATTAACTTAAGGTGAACTGAACAATATTCACATTATTTATTGAATGAAAATGATTCATTGAAACAAAACATTGAATATGCTCATTATACGGCTGGCCTAGTGGTCACACAGGCAGACATGTCAATTTTTATTTCATTTTTATTGTCAAATTTAGACGTCACTCAGCGGAATCGAGCTGAGTATTTTCATTTTATTTTTATTTCTGCCATCTTTTGCGGAGTAGTCATCGTTGAGTTCACTGTTGATCTTATATTATCAACACATTCGCCAATTTCTGTCCTGTCTATCAGTCACAGCCATCTTGGTGGCAGACTGAAAGAAATCACAAAATATTGAGTGAAACTTATGGAACGTTTGTCGAAGGGAGAATCAGCCAGGTCAGTCGCTCAGAGACTGTACGTGGGAAAGAGTGTAGGTGCAGACAATCGCAAAAGAAGGACAACATTTTGTGCTGCTGGAAAGACGGGTAAAATGGCAACTGCAAGTACGGAAAGAATCGAAAGTGCGCGTACAATGATTTGAATGCGGTGGTATGGGCATGGTTTTCCAACACCAATTCACGCAATATTCTCATATCTGGCATCATGATTCAAGAGAAAGCCGTCTTGCTTTCGATGAGCTACGGCTGTCCTCCACCTTGTCATAATTACAGGATCTCTCCCCTGGGTATTGTACTCAAGAAGAATCAGGTGAATTTAGAATGACTCACCATTGTATTTTTACCGACAGTTCTTCTGTTAATGATTTTATTCCACATGAGATATCCTTGGTTCATTGGGACATATAGTGTCTATATTGAGACTGCTCAATATTTATCTAGCAGCAGGGTGAAATGTCTACATTTCTTTGCATTTTTTGTTGAAATTCATGTTAGTATCTGTATGATAACATCATTAAATGTATTACCTAGGTGTTATTTTTGTGTACACTATCCACCTGAAAAGAAATACTTACTCATCATATTAGTCAATTTGTTACTGTGATATATGAATTTTATTACTCTAACAAACCAATTCTTACAAAAAGTTACATATAAATAACATAATATCTTTATGTACTGTTGCAGTATGAACTTCCATCGGTGTCACCCCCAGTAATGCGTGCTTAAGCGAGCGTCCTCACGCGGGTGAGCAGGAGGTGGGCAGCCGTCCACTATCACAGGAGCGACTGTACCTCGCCAGTTGCCAGCACAGAACTCGACCCTGGTCACCTACTTCATGCTGCTGTCCGCGGCTGCCACCATGAGGACGGTGCTGCGCAGCAAGCTTGCATACAGCGAGGTGACGCTTCATGACCTGGCTGGCTGGATCGCTGACCACCCGACTTCCAGCGTCAGCAGAAGGAAGATGGCGGACATAACGCTGGAGAGACTCGAGCAGTACCTCGGGTTGTGTACCTGCGTGGACATCATCCACAAGAAGAACGTGGAAGACTACTGGTCGTGACGTAACCCGATTACTTCGCACTTCGGACGTGTGATGTCATACCGTCGATTTGCGATGCTCCAGCGGGTATTCCATATGAGCATTCAGGAACCTGCATCACGGGGACATGTCAACTTTGACACATGGAACAAAGTGCGGCGACCCATTCTTGGTGCTATGAACAAGACCTTCATTATAGACTTCCTGCCACTTCGATGCGCCTCCATCGATGAACGTATGGTGGGGGGATGAAGAATTGCGTTGCTTACATCCAGTACTTGCCGAACAAGCGACTCTTGGGATAAAGAAGGCCCAACTGCGCAATGCAAAGACTTCCCCACCGAGAGCGACATGGGCCAGGCACATGAGGTTGTGATAAACTTGATGAGGAAGTCAAGTCAAACCTCCTCTACAAGGGCTGCCATCTCTTCATGGACAAACAAAGTTTAAAACAAGGGTCAAATATCTGCTTCTGAACAATCAGTAATCTGTTACTTCTGTTCTGAATGTACTGTTATTATACGTTGCTTTTCTATAATTACATTAAACTTTTATTTAAATATAACCTTACTTGTTACACACGTGCATCGATGTATTTAATCTTGTGGTACACTTGAAATTCACTATTTCACTATTTTAATTAACTAGTTGCACTATTATGATGTTGCTGTATAGTGTTCACGAATTATAATTTGCTTTGAAATTGTTAAAATATATGAATAAGGAAAATAAGCACTGTTGCTTAATTCCAATTGTTACATTGTATAATGTCCTTAGACATGTAATTATTACTTTAGTGTTGCTGATTATTATATGTACAAGGCATTATGTAACAATAAAGCTATTACTATTACTACAACTACTACACGAAGCTAGCATTGGCTGAGGTCTGACTGGCACAGTTCGTGCTGACTGGCACAGTTCGTGCCAACTCGAGGGGCCTCCCTGTGCTTCCAACGAAGCTGCAGGTCGGACAATGTGTGTACTTATGCCACAAGGACACGCTGGTCGTTGCCTTCAGGAGAAGATGTCTCAGAAGAAACCTGCGCTCTTGCTGAGCACGAACGCGGCGGCTGGCATTACAGATGTCCGAACTGCAGCTGGACGACGGAAACGCAAGCCCAAATGTGTGGTCGACTACAACCGCTACATGGCCGGGGTAGGCTTGAGTGATCGGAAGATCTACCATGTGTCAGGAGAGCGAACTCAAAGGTTGTCACAGGACACTGTGTCAGCCAACTGAGACAGAATATTGGCATTTGTTGTTTATTTTATATTATATATTGTCTAAAATTCGTAAATAAAAAAGTTATCAACATATGTGCTTCTTTTTTGCATTATCTTGTAGGTTATGTGTATATCAGCATTTGGTTCATGATATATATATATATATAATTGGTATATTCTGATATATATATATATATATATATATATATATATATATATATATATATTATCAGCATTCAACCACTCAATAATTATTTGGCTGCAGTATGGAAGTATTTCATTGCTTACTTTCCATATATTTTGTGTGTAAAAATTGCCAATATTTTTCACAGTGTAGTTTACATAAAAAAACATTACAAAAGTTTTCAATGGATTTCTTTAAAGTTTGTTTTATTTTGTAGCGGATATATGTGGCAACATTTCACTGACTGGACATATGGGTATTCGACCGCTCAATAATTATCTAGCAGCAGGATGAAATGTCTACATTTCTTTATGTTTAATTTCTGATGATAGTATCTATGACACATGTGTGACCCTGCTGTATCAAATGAGTAATGTCAGGGATTTGAGATTTAGTGTGAGAGCCGTTTCATGTCGGAAATGAAGATTTTTTCAATTTATGTGTCCTACAAAGAATTGTAATCTTCATTATCTTATTTATCAATATATTTCCACATATGAACGTAATGATATAAAGTCACTTTTAATGGCATTTAGAAAGAGCCCTGCTACTTAAAATCTACATAATTACTAAAACAAAAGGGGATTTGCCCTATTTTCCTTGCCGGAATGCTCCATTTTTCAATGGGATTCCCCTGACATACAGGTATCATGGGAAAGAGTGGGGGCGTATATCAGTATCCACGCTTGACAGACATAAATAACTTAAAATATGGCCAATAATATTGTAGTTTCTGCATAATAATGAGGCGAGTTCATATCATGTGACACGATGTGGCTCGTTCATTGCACGACCGCCTGTGCACATGCACAGTGGAGCCATCCAAATCAAAACAAAGAAGCCATATTCATGTCATCGTTTCGCAAAGTTTGACATTTTGTAAAATGTTTATTAACTGTCATATCGGATGCGATACTGCGCTCGTTGAACACACCTGGCGGTGATGACACTGCATTGGAGCAGTTATGGACCGATTACGAATTTTCCAACACTGACAAGTCAGATGACAGTGACTCGAAGTCCGAAATAACCGTCATGGGTGGACCCGTCATCAGTAGACCTATCATCGGGGGACCTGTCATCAGTAGACCTATCATCGGTGGACCTGTCATCACTAGACCTATCATCGGGGGACCTGTCATCAGTAGACCTATCATCGGGGGACCTGTCATCAGTAGACCTATCATCGGGGGACCTGTCATCAGTAGACCTATCATCGGTGGACCTGTCATCAGTAGACCTATCATCGGTGGACCTGTCATCTGTGGTGATGCCGATAGTGACATCCCTGGCAGTGATATTTCCGAGGGAGGGGGCAAATATATATCCGAATTCGACATGCTAGCAACAGACGTTGACGTAGCCATGGAGAGGGCAATGGCTTTGCATAAACATATTCAGCCCTCCACAAGTCCTAAATTGTGACTACAAACAATTTATTGATGAATTTGCATCAGTATTATGAGATTGATTTTTAAAAATCTGAAGTAATCATTTAATATAAACTTGCTTAAAATCAATGAAAAAGAATATTGTAGTGAATTTTACGACACCTTAACAGGATTTAGTTTCTTTCCCAAAATAACATTACCAACAAGATTTTCTTCCCTGAATGGCACTCTGATTGACAACTTGCTTTGCAAAATTAGTGGAACTTTGCCTCTGAAATAACCAACTCAAATATAATGGAGAAATTAGACAAAAACAGTTTGTCTGATCCTAATAAAAATTATAAAATAGTTACTGAGGTTCTTGGAAAGGCAAACTATAAACACATGCCATACAAATTAGTCAAGTTTAAGAAACATAAACATAAATATTCTCAATGGATAACAAATGGTATACTTAAATCTATAAAATACAGAGACAACGTACATAATCAACTTAAACGTTTAAATCCAACATCTATCGAATATGGTATAAAAACGTCAAATTTAAAAACATAATAGTATCCTTAAAACAAGTATTAGAGTAGCCAAACTATCATACTATTACTATGAACAACTGTTTAACATGTATAAAAATGACGCAAGGAAAACAATGAAAACCATTAACGAAATATTACATAGGTCAATTAAAAAAACTTCATTACCTGAATATTTCAAGAACAGAGATAATAAAATAACTGATAATGTAGAAATTGCAAATTAGTTTAATTAATTTTTTACAAACATGCCTTCCTTCAACTCTTGTTCAGAGACAATGAGTCAGTGAGTGTGTTGTCGACCGCCGTCAGAGACAAGCATAAAGCACGTGCAGGAAGCTTCCGGTTAGAATATAGAGGACATCTGGTAAAAAAGCACCAAGCCATATTGGTAGGGAAAAAATAGGGGGTGACATAACATGTGCTATTTCTCTTTTCAACAGGAATCATGGTAAGTTCATAAGAAAAGAGACGTTCTCTGACCTGAAGATCATGTACCAGACAGGGAAAAGGAATGTTCATCTCGTCCCAGTCCTGATGTGGTGCCAACACTGTGTCTTCTCACAAAACCAGAAAATAGAAAGGCTGTGGGCGTGCGAGACAAAATCAGTTATCTCTTTCCAGTGGTGCATGCTGAGAGCGACGACTGCAGTGGGTATCACTCATTGCGCAGGGTTGTTAAACTCTCCGGGGTGGATGATTGTGCGTCCATTACCACCACAAAGATGGCAGTGTTCAAGCACATAGTATGCTGCTCTTGATGTGCCAGACCAGCGAAAGTATTTCTATATGCACAAGGGCCACTCAAGGCACAGCAATGAATCAATTTATCAGACGCCTTTGGCTAAGGCAGAAGTCACTGTTGTTGGCACATTTCTTCAGCAAATCGATGATGCTAGCTTATGCATGCTGTTACGTTATATTTTGTTTACCTACACGTGGGTGAAATAAATGTTCTGTAACTAATATGTATTGTACTGTTGTTGTTAAAAATATATGCTGTCTATGGGTTATTTTGCTGGTTTATTTTTCTACTGTTTTTCTACTTACAAGTATAAACTAACACATTTGTTATAATTAATGGTGAAACGTTATTTATCCATTTGTTTTGCCCATCATAAGTCGTGTTCTTTTATGCTGACGATGGGTCACTGCCCGGTCAAGCACACTTGCAGGGCAGGACGCAGTTGCTGGGCAAGGACTGTAACGTCACACTGCACCGGCAACACTCAGTACTGGAGACACTGTGGATGATATAACGTCTCGTAGCAGTATTGTGACAGGTTTGGGCTCCACCTTAATTAGAAGCAGTGTTGGTAGGCACTAGCAGACAGATGTGTTTGATGCTGCCGTTGTGCCAGATTGTCTCCAATCTGGATCTTATGAAAGGCAATTATTTCTATGTGAAACGAGTACAGTAGAGCAGACATACAAGTAGATTCAATGCTATGATGTATCTGCAGTGTGATGACGCATGTTAGGCAGAGTGTAGTTGACGTAGTGATTTTTAGCAATTGTTTCTTATATGACCCTGCGGATGCAGAAAAACATGCTAACTGCAGTGACTGGGAAGAAATAAAAAACAATTCTCAGTTACAGTTTCCTTATAATCTGACAACATGTTAACACGGGTGCATGCCATTGTCGCTGCAAGACTTGCACAAAATAGGAGAAAATGTGCGTTTAGCTACAAAATGTCAGTGCTATTTGTGGACAGCTGGTAGAAAGGGTAAAAACGACAACTACCGTTGGAATGGCACAATTACTTGTCAACTTGAGAATGGAGAGGTCTATCGGTGCACGTCGTGTGAGTTATTGTATCGAACACCACATTAAAGAGGACATTCAGGGAAATTGATGCAAGTCATCTGTGCCATAACAGCCGGTGTGTGACTGCGTGTCATGTCACCCTAGAGCCGCCCAGTGTAAATAACAATTGGATAGCATGTGTAAACAGGAAACAATGCTCTGCACATACACCATTTCCTGACTGCCTGTTGACCCTGGCCTTGAGATTAGATGCCTAAGATGGGAATGAGTGTTTTACGCCTATGACAAGCATAGGATGAGTTCTGGAGACACACATGTAAATGAGGCTGAGGCCAGTAGGCGCAGGGACAACTTACAGAAGCTGGTTACCAAGGTTACCCAGCAGGAACCTTCTGAATGAAGCGTGGGAACTATAATTGTTTGTCCTATTTAAAGTTTTCAGTAGATTTTTATACTTTAAAACACATCTAGAAAAATTATTGGCGAATACTAATTAACATTAGTATAATATATAATATATAGTATAACAGTAAATGTATACAGACCTTTGTCAGCTAGAATAATTGATAGTGCTTCATTTTCCTGCCCAGATGCAAGGTTATTTTGTAAATGCAAACAAATAATTATTGAGTTACGATTATGAATAAAAATGTGTACCAGCCTTCAGTAGATTGGTTGTTACTGTGAGGAGTGTCCACATGCCAACGCTAAAGATGTACTGGCAAATGACAGTGTCCCTGTATAACCTGTCTTCAAATATCACGCTACCTGCATGTGAACTGTCATTAAACCGGTCGATGACAAACTGTACTACAGGGTATGTGAATTCATCGATCAACTGAACTGGAAGTTTGGGGAGAATTATGGAATGGGATACCAGATTTCTATTGACGAAAGCCTGGTACAGCGTCAGTTTATTCCAAGTAAGCAGGCATGCTTTGTAATAAAATGCTGGGTGCCTGCCGAAGTCATGAACTGTTTCAATGCACAATTTCAGGTATACACAGGGAGGTAGACACAGGGAGGTATGCACAGGGAGGTATGCACAGGGAGGTATGCACAGGGAGGTATGCACAGGAAGGTATACACAGGAAGGTATACAGAGGGAGGTATACACAGGGAGGTATACACAGGGAGGTATGCACAGGGAGGTATGCACAGGATGGTATGCACAAGAAGGTATACAGAGGGAGGTATATACAGGGAGGTATGCTAACACAGACACAAATGTACCAAGTATACACAGGGACAAATGTACCACTGAATACGCTGGAGGAAGAATATACTATAATATACCTAATATATATATATATGAAAATACACAATATGTATGTTGACAAATTTTACATATCTTGCGCCTTATTCGAGTGGCTGTTGCACAGGGATCTATACATGTGGCACAGCAATCTACCTCGCACGTCAGCCACACGGAGGTGGTGGCCAGGTAGACCACATCAAGAGATGCAACTATGGCTGTTGCTTGTGATGTGGATCTCTGCATTAGTGAGATGGACGACCAGAGCAGAAGCAGGCAGCAAACTGTTTCTTTCCCTGGCACAGCAATGTTGAGGACTGGACAGTCTGAAGCATTGTCAACCACGTAGTAACGTGTCTGCAAATTAGTGTGAAATTGTCAACTAGTGACATGTTGAGCATCGTTATATATGCAGATAAATGTAGACAGTAATGAAATCATTATTTTGTTACAAGAGCATAGACCTCATGGTTCAATACACTGAACAATCATTTATCCACAATCACATTCCGCAATCAAGCTAGATGCATGAAATGGGACTATTTTACATATTGACTTGGCAAGGGAAAGGTGTTAGCAGTGCCTAGTCCTACTGCCTACGTCGCTGCAAACATTGTTGTTCAAATGAACAAGTTTTGCCACAAAGATGGGAAAGGCAATCTGGGTGGATTTACCAATTTCGAAGATGATAAAATACTTCCGAAGGGCCTCGTTCTGAGATAAGATTGGACACAGCGAACACGTCCTGTTCACTTGTGAATGAACATGTTTGTGTGTGTGAATTAAAAAACAAAATGTTCTGTGTACTGCGTGTGTGTGAACTGAAGAACAAGAGAATTATTTGGGCTTTGCACCCATACACTACTTGACAATTGACAAAAGAAAAACGAATTCTTCCTCCACTTTCTGTGACAACAACTGCCTCCTGCCTTCAATCTTGGCTGATTTCAATAGCGATGTTGACAGAGATGTGACCAGTGTCCACCAGCTTGGACATTGCAAGAGAATTCCGTGATTTGGCTGACAATGTGCACGGTGATCTTGTGGACGATGTAACAAATAGCTACTGGTTTGTATTTTGTATTACAGCAGACATTGCTATGAAATCTACTTATTGCAATGAACTACGTTCAGTTAGTTGTGTCACGCACATTTCAGATCATGGATGGCGATGACAAAATCACCCTTGTTGCCTTTTTTCTTGTGAAATAATGTAGGGCATACATGAAACTTTATTTCATATTTACCGATTATGACAATGAAGCCTCCATAATTGTTTACTCCCAACTTTATTGTGATGCCTGGTTTTGTTTACTGAAACTGAATACCAGGTACATGCTTATCTTTACCAGTCAACATATCAATAGAGGACAGAACTAGCACGCTCAGTACCACCAGTTCCAAGTTAATAAGGTTGGAGCAGACAATGCTACAAAATGTACTCGTTGCAATAGCTGCCGGTTTGGTTTTTGAGTGACAGCAAATAACGCTACGAAATGTACTCATTGCAATAGCTGTGGGTTTGTCTTTAGAGTTATAGCGAACAATGCTACAAAATGTACTTGTTGCAAGAGCTGCTGGTTTGGGTTTCGGATTATATCGAACAATGCTACGAAATGTATTCATTGCAATAGCTGCAGGTTTGGTTTTAGGGTTATAGCGAACAATGCTACGAAATGTACTCGTTGCAATCAACCACATTCGGTTAGTTTTGTGTCATGCATATTTCAGATTTTGGACGGCGATGACAAAATTATGTAGGTCATACATAGAACATTATTTTATATTTACTGATTATGACAATGAACCCTCCATAATTATTTCCTCCCAACTTCATTGTGATGTTTTTGTTTACTCAAATTGAATAAATGCTTTTCTTTACTATTCAACATGTCAATAGTACTCACTACCACTGTTTCCCCAAGTTAATAAGGTTGGAGCAGAAAATGCTACGAAATGTACTCATTGCAATGAACCACATTTGGCTTCTGTAATGCACATTTCAGATTATGGACGGTGATGAAAAAATCACCCGTTTCATTTCCCTTGTGAAATACTATTGGACATACAAGAAACATTTCATATTTACTTATTATGACAATGTGCCCTTGCTTTGTGTGTTCAGGAGACCAGAAGAGCATTATAAGCTCGAGTATGTTGGGAATAGTGACTCAAAGAGTTTCTCAAGTGTGGCTAAAGATGGGTTTACACAGTGGAATGTGGCTGCGTGCAACATGAGACGCTTTAAGGGGGATGATGTGTAAGGAATAGCCACTGTTTTGGTCTTTGCGTTTGGAGCAGACAATGCTATGAAATGGACTCGTTGCAATGAACCACATTTGGCTTCTGTAATGCACATTTCAGATTATGGACGGTGATGACAAAATCACCCGTCGTTCACTCGTGTTGCCTTTTTCTTGTGAAATTATGTAGGTCATACATGAAACATTATTTTATATTTACTAATTATGACAATGAATCCTCCATAATTATTTCCTCCCAACTTCTACGACAGGTACTCGTTGAAATAGCTTCGGGTTTGGGTTTAGGATTAAATCGTTCAATGCTACGAAAGGTACTCGTTGCAATATCTTCGGGTTAGGGTTTAGGGTTATATCGTACAATGCTACGAAAGGTACTCGTGGTAATAGCTTCGGGTTTGGGTTTAGAGTTATATCGTACAATGCTACGAAAAGTACTCGTTGCAATAGCTTCGGGTATGGGTTTAGAGTTATATCGTACAATGCTACGAAAGGTACTCGTTGCAATAGCTTCAGGTTTGGGTTTAGGGTTATATCGTACAATGCTACGAAAGGTACTTGTTGCAATATCTTCGGGTTTGGGTTTAGAGTTATATCGTACAATGCTACGAATTGTACTCGTTGCAATGAACCACATTTGGATTCTGTAATGCACATTTCAGATTATAGACGGTGATAAAAAATCCCCCGTCGTTCACTCATGTTGCCATTTCTTGTGAAATGATGTAGGTCACACATGAAACATTATTTTATATTTACCGATTATGACAATGAATCCTCCATAATTATTTCTTCCCAACTTTACCGTGATGCCTGCTATGAAATGTACATGTTGCAATAGCTTCGGGTTTGGGTTTAGGGTTATATCGTTCAATGCTACGAAATGTACTCGTTGCAATGAACCACATTCGGTTAGTTCTGTGATGCACATTTCAGATTATTGACGGTGATGACAAAATCACCCGTCGTTCACTCATGTTGCCTTTTTCTTGTGAAATTATGTAGGTCATACATAAAACATTCTTTTATATTTACCGATTATGACGATGAATTCTCCATAATTATTTCTTCTCAACTTTACCGTGATACCTGCTACGAAATGTACACGCTGCAATAGCTGCAGGTTTGGGTTTAGGGCTATATCGAACAATGCTACGAAAAATACTTGTTGCAATATCTTCGGGTTTGGCTTTAGGATTATAGCGAACAATGCTACGAAATGTACATGTTACAATAGCTGCAGGTTTGGGTTTAGGGTTATATTGAACAATGCTAAGAAAAATACTTGTTGCAATATCTTCGGGTTTGGGTTTAGGGTTATAGCGAACAGTGCTACGAAAAATACTTGTTGCAATATCTTCTGGTTTGGCTTTAGGGTTATATCGTACAATGCTACGAAACGTACTCGTTGCAATAGCTGCGGGTTTGGGTTGAAGAGTTATATCAGACAATGCTACGAAATGTACACATTCCAATGAACCACGTTCGGTTAGTTCTGTGTCATGCACATTTCAGATTATTGACGGCGATAACAAAATCACTCTTGTTGCCTTTTTTCTTGTGAAATGCTATTGGTCATACAATAAACATTATTTCATATTTACTGATTGTGACAAAGAATACTCCATAAATATTTCCTACCAACTTTACTGTGATCGCTGTTTTTGTTTACTGAAACAGAATGTATGTTTTTTATTTACAGATCTAAAGTGTGCTTAAAACCACTAGATCCACAAGTTAATATGCCATACTGAACAGTTAGTTATACATGTCCAGGATTTTTGACAAGATTCTACAGCCATGCAGCAACCTGCACAGTAAACATCTGTCATGTGAATGTCCACTGAGGGATCCCAGTTGTGTTGTGTGTTGCATCTGTGACAGATTCCACAGTGCCAGTAGCGTGTACACCAGTGCTACATCTGTGATCAGATATCTGAATTGGCAACTAACTGAAATTAGGTGAGCGACCTGACCTTATCTGATGAAGGCATTTTTCGTGTCTAGAAAGAGGGCATCAACAATGTATTGACAAGGCTGGGGACTGCCCAGAGAACGTTGTCCACAGAGACCAGGGAGGCTGACTTCACCATGGCCACCGAGTGATCCCACTTGTACATAACCAGGAATTCTCACAAGATTCTACGAGCAAGCTGCAAACTAAATGTCATTGTGTGTTACATCTGTGACGGGTTCCACAGTTCCACTGGCTTCTGGGCTAGTCACACTGAATATAGACCAATGTAGAATGTGACTTAACTCATATCCACATAACCACAATTTCTCTGTATTGACATCAGACATATTTTGGACAAATGTCACACTGCAGGGCAGCTGTGGATCTTGACTACGTCTTGAGGACTCTTTATGTGGGACAATGTGGAAGTGTTAAAATTGGATGTTATTTTTATTAGGTGCTTCCTGAAGTCGCTATCCAGGGTTGTGCATGTCATTGGACACAGGCCATCTGGCGGCAAACACAAGAAATTGGACTGGCAGTGTCGTACCGCCAAGATCTGGGGATGTGAGGTTTGTCACCGCCTCCTCACCCTGCCGTTCTTGCCACCAGATGGCATCCAAGGCACATTCGATCGGCTCAGCAATCGCACAACGACTGACCACCTTGTGTAGCTGATCAATTATGTCAGCACCACGTGGATCGACAGCATGTTGTGGCCCCCACGTGCGTGGTCCAGTCTGTGTTTGGCAATTCAATCAGGACTAACAACAATGTAGAGGGTTGGCACCGGTGCACAAGATCGGACAGGCCAACCTGTACGTCCTGATCGCGCTGTTACACAGGGAAGAGCAGCTCGCTTCCTCACGTGCAGCTAGTGTCGGAGCGTAAGCTCAAGCGCACCAGTGTCACACCCATCTCAGGTACCAAACGAGATTGTTCTCGTTGTGGGCGGAATACCAGGCCGGCAACTGCACTGCAGACCAGCTGCTGGCTGCCTGTGGGAAACTTTATGCTACTCATGTATATATATATATATATATATATATATATATATATATATATTATACATGTGTATAGTAGTTGAATATATATATATATATAATTTATATATATATATATATATATATATATATATATATATATATATATAAAACATACTATATGTACATTGTTGGTGTAAGGGTTAGGGTTACATTATATAAATTATTGGTATTGATGTATGTATATATGACATATGTTTTTGTTTCACATTTTGTGTTTGGCACTATTTGAGGATATACCTGGTAATAATATAATATTTATCACATTTGGAATTATATAATATATTTCTCTTGAAAGTAATAATTTTATAATTATATTAATGGAATGGTTCGTCTTATAAATTTAAAAAATTCAACTTAATTTCTCACATAGAATTTAACTTTAAGCAAAGGTCGATCGATCAATGTGCTGAAACTGCGCAAGATACTGGAAATATTAACTATGAACTCGTCAGTCGATCGAGGCCATAAATACTGCAGTTATAATATTATGTATAATTTTGGCTTTACGTGTCGCTGTTTTGGATAACTTTGTTCGTTTCATCATTTTGGTTTGGTTGTCAGGTTGTCGCGATTTTATTGTGTCGCGATTTTGATTGTCGCCATTTTGGAAGTGTCACCATTTTGGTATGTCGCCGTTTTGACTTGTATCTGTCAAAAACATATCACCGTCACTGAGCCCACTAAGTGTCCCTGTCCTGGCTGCCATACATATGATTTCTACATTATACGCAACTAGCCTAACGACCCCATAAGTTGGCTAGGTGACGGCGCACTGATACAGACATTGCAAGATAATTCCCTCATTTGGCTGACAACGTGCGCAGTGAATTTATGGACACTCTAGGGGGGACAATGGGCACAAATTGCCACGGATTATGTATTCTGTGTTAGGAGCAGACAATGTTATGAAATGTACTAATTGCATTGAACCACATTTGGTTTAGTTTTGTGTGATGCACATTTCAGCACCAGACCAACCTGAATGGACACAAACAGGTTTGTTGACGCTCGTCCTTCTTGGATGTATGAAGACATTTCTGAAAGTGATGACCTTTCACAATTTATCATGAAGTCAATGTACATCGAACGAACGGACAATCAAGTACAGAGGTCAACAACAGCGACTTCCAACCCGCTGAGATCACCAACACCAAAAACGACACCTCTGTGTATTATCACCACGCTCGTCATCGCCGCCCTCTTCACCGATTTTACCAACGTCGACATCCTACCAACCTGCGAACTCACCGCCGTGCAGTGTCACCACACAAATAGGGTTGTTACTGGATTTGCTGCCGTCGTCGCCAAGCGATTACAACTTTCCATGCTGTAGTAAAAAAATAATTCTCGCAAGGACAAGACGTCTGTGTCACTCACCTCGAACCTGTGTCTGTCAAATGGACCACATCGCTGCATGCCTCGTTCATTACCTCATCAATAAATATGTCCTCACATGATGAATGAGTTTGGGAGAAGACCCATAGTCCTGTCTGTGATATGAATGATTTCTACATTATACGTGACGTAACTAGCCTGACGACCCTAAGTCGGCTAGGTGACGGCGCAGTGATACAGAAAGTAGTGTCATTCTTGATGACGGACTAGGTGACATCGACCCGTCTCTAAGAAAGGTGGTCGAACATTACTTGGATCGTTCTGTTGATTGAAACGTTATAAGTTCTGTCAACAACAGCTTGGTTCTTGTGGGTGACTTTCTATGACACACTGATGTGTCGATTTGTCTCATACAATGCAGCATATCAGACAAAGCTACCTGAGGCAAAATTGCAACTGGTTCTCAACAAGCTGATTGGTATGAGGCTTAGCAAGACCTTGAGAATGACAAGTTGGGGCGCAACAACCAGTTACACTAATCGTGACGTCAACATCAGAGACAAACACAACTGAACTGACTCTTAACTTGTTCACCCCATGATACTGACCTCCATCAAGAGGTTTGGTTGACGGCTTGTCAATCACCACAGGACGCCAAGCCCCCCCCCTCGACAAAACACATGAAAATAGACCACGTACAGCAAGCAGAAGGGAGTCTGGGCTGCAAGAGCATTCCCTGATTTGGCCAACAATATGCACAGTGACCATGTGAAATTATACCATTTGTAAGTTTTACGTATCATGATGAGTGCATGTAAACATTGTACTCTGTATTGTATCCATGCAATAATGTTTTGTATGTATATGCAAATTGGCATGTGATCCAAAATAAATATTCACATTCAACAATCACATCATAGCATACATTTCCTCTCTTACACCAGCGCTGCACCTGAGATCAGATATCTGACTCATTGTAACGAAAGAAGTTACAAGAATTGACAACTAACTGAAATTAGGTGAGCGACCTGACCTTATCTGATAAAGGCATTATTCGGGTCTAGAAAGAGGGCATCAACAATGTATTGACAAGGCTGGGGATTGCCGGGAGAACGTTGTCCAGAGACCAGGGAGGCTGACTTCACTGTCAGTGTAGATAGTAGAATATAGAAAGGGTGCATAACTTGATGTGTGATTAATTGTATACATGGATGTGGGAGATGTAAAGTTATGACGGCACATCGTGGGAGCCATTTTGTTGAACACAGGTGGACCCTGACCTTGATACAACTCATCTCTGTCATAATAGTTTATGTGCGAGAGCATCACATGTTAGTGTGCACACTCCCTGGTAGGTGTGCCTTCTAAACAACAGAGATACATGTATGTATGTATTATATATATATATATATATATATATATATATATATATATTATGTATTTTATATATATATTATATATATTATACATATGTAGTAGTTGAATATATATATATATATATTTATATATATATATATATATAATTTATATATATATATATTATATATATATATATATATATATATATCAATACTATAGTGGTACCATTGTTGGTGTAAGGGTTAGGGTTACATTATATAAATTATTGGTGTTGATGTATGTATAATTGTATATATGACATATAATAATTTTTTTATTTTCACATTTTGTGTTTGGCACTATTTGAGGATATAATAATAATATTTATCACATTTGGAATTATATAATATATTTCTCTTGAAAGTAATCATTTTATAATTATATTAATGGAATGGTTCGTCTTATAAATTAAAAAAATTCAACTTAATTTCTCACATAGAATTTAAGCAAAGTTCGATCGATCAATGTGCTGAAACTGCGCAAGATACTGGAAATATTAACTATGAACTCGTCAGTCGATCGAGGCCATAAATACTGCAGTTATAATATTATATATAATTTTGGCTTTGCGTGTCGCTGTTTTGGATAACTTTGTTCGTTTCATCATTTTGGTTTGGTTGTCAGGTTGTCGCCATTTTATTGTGTCGCGATTTTGATTGTCGCCATTTTGGAAGTGTCGCCATTTTGGCATGTCGTCGTTTTGGTCTGTCGCCGTTTTGACTTGTATCTGTCAAAAACATATCACCGTCACTGAGCCCACCAAGTGTCCTGTCCTGGCTGCCAGACAGATGATTTTAAAGTTATACACAACTAGTCAAACAAACCCCACAAGGTGGCTAGGTGACGGCGCACTGATATAAACATTGCAATATAATTCCCTCATTTGGCTGACAATGTGCGGAGTGAACTTGTGCACACTCTAGGGGGGAGGATGGGCACAAATTGCCACGGATTATGTATTCTGTGTTAGGAGCAGACAATGTTATGAAATGTATTAATTGCATTGAACCACATTTGGTTTAGTAATGTACATTTCAGCACCGGACCAACCTGAAAGGACACAAACAGGTTTGTTGACACTCATCCTTCTTGGATGTATGAAGACATTTCTGAAAGTGATGACCTTTAACAATCTATCATGAAGCCAATGTAAATCGAACGAACGCACACTCAAGTACAGAGGTCAACAACGGCGACTTCCAACCCGCTGGGATCACCAACACCAAAAACGACACCTCTGTGTATTATCACCACACTCGTCATCGCTGCCTTCTTCACCGATTTTACCAACGATTTTGATTGTCGCCATTTTGGAAGTGTCGCCATTTTGGCTTGTATCTGTCAAAAACATATCACCGTCACTGAGCCCACTAAGTGTCCCTGTCCTGGCTGCCAGACAGATGATTTCTACATTATACGCAACTAGCCTAACGACCCCACAAGTTGGCTAGGTGACGGCGCACTGATACAGACATTGTAAGATAATTCCCTCATTTGGCTGACAACGTGCGCAGTGAATTTATGGACACTCTAGGGGGGACAATGGGCACAAATTGCCACGGATTATGTATTCTGTGTTAGGAGCAGACAATGTTATGAAATGTACTAATTGCATTGAACCACATTTGGTTTAGTTTTGTGTGATGTACATTTCAGCACCAGACCAACCTGATTGGACACAAACAGGTTTGTTGACGCTCATCCTTTTTGGATGTATGAAGACATTTCTGAAAGTGATGACCTTTCACAATCTATCATGAAGTCAATGTACATCGAACGAACGGACACTCAAGTACAGAGGTCAACAACGGCGACTTCCAACCCGCTGAGATCACCAACACCAAAAACAACACCTCTGTGTATTATCACCACGCTCGTCATCGCCGCCCTCTTCACCGATTTTACCAACGTCGACATCCTACCAACCTGCGAACTCACCGCCATGAAGTGTCACCCCACAACTAGGGTTGTTACTGGATTTGCTGCCGTCATCGCCAAGTGATTACAACTTTCCATGCTGTAGTAAAAAAATAATTCTCGCAAGGACAAGACGTCTGTGTCACTCACCTCGAACCTATACCTGTCAACTGGACCACATCGCTGCATGCCTCGTATATTACCTCATCAACAAATATGTCCTCACATGATGAATGAGTTTGGGAGAAGACCCATAGTCCTGTCTGTGATATGAATGATTTCTACATTATACGTGACGTAACTAGCCTGACAACCCTAAGTCGGCTAGGTGACGGCGCAGTGATACAGAAAGTAGCGTCATTCTTGATGACGGACTAGGTGACATCGACCCGTCTCTAAGACAGGCGGTCAAACATTACTTGGATCGTTCTGTTGATTGAAATGTTGTAAGTTTTGTCAACAACCATCTATTCCAGGTTGGTTCTTGTGGGCGACATTCTATGACACATTGATGTGTCAAATTCTCTCATACAATGCAACATATCTGACAAAGCTACCCGAGGCAAAATTGCGACTGGTTCTCAACAAGTTGATTGGAACGAGGCTTCGCAAGATCTTGATAATGACAGCTTGGGGTGCAACAACCAGTTACACCGATTGTGACGTCAACATCAGAGACAAACCCAACTGAACTGACTCTTAACTTGTACACCCCATGACACTGACCTCCAACAAGAGGTTTGGTTGACAACATCATATATATTTGGTCAATCATCACATATATATATATATATATATATATATATATCAGTGACACAGCATCGTTGCAACAGCTGCTGGATAATCAGAATGAGATCCTGCAGATGCTACAGACGCGCAGTGTCGGAGGTAACTTTGATGACCCTGAAAAGGACCCAGAAAAGGTGGTGCGGGCTAGGTTAGATGGGCCATGCGTGATGCTGGAGGCGTTCCTGAAATTGGAAGACGAGGCAACCAGTGACAGCAGATTGATTGAAAATATAAACATTTAAATAAAAAAGACATGTCCTGCACCAGACAGACATGGATGAGACCTGCATGGCATCTACTTTGGCCAAGTTGGTTACCGGCTGGATGCCATTGCTTGGCTCAAGTCGGCTTGGGACACCCTACAAGCCAGGATCATCGGGGTGCTTCAGGGGATGTGGGTTTCACACATGTAATAATAGCAGTATGGTAAGGCTCTTAATAATTTACTAGGTTAGGGTGCTAGAGTCTGGGTCCAGAAGTGAGGTACAGTGATGGAGAAACCACATGTTAGTAACTATCCGTAGCCTAGTTCAGGTGTCAACTTGTATGGTTTTCCCGTAAGCCTTATGGATATTTACGAGCATACGATACAATCCTTACGGATATTTATGATTTTGTTTGGGGAAAAATTTGCGGGGCCCCCATAAAATATTTCAAAATGGCGCTGAATTTTACCGCGCTTCGTCGCCACAAGATTTACACAGAAACTGCTTTCCTGGCCACGTGTGAATCACACGATTATCCCAGCCTGCCATTCTGAGCATGTGCAGAACACATTATCAGCAGTCGGATTCAGACTTGGAATCATTCCACACTTTTTATTCGAATGAGATGGATGAGAAAGAGATTGTTGAGCTACCAGCAAAGGAGCGCAAACAGTTTACAGGCCATTACCAGGACGACTGGAAATGAGTATTTAATGGAGTAATCACGCCGTCGAAGTTGGGTGATCACCATGCTTGGTGTGTCGTGTGTTCACGCGACGTGAAAGTCTCAGCTTCAGGTGTATAAGACATTCGTTTGCACCTGAGTGTATACGACATTCGTTTGCACCTGTGTGTATACGACGTTCGTTTGCACCTGAGTGTATACGACGTTCGTTTGCACCTGAGTGTATAAGACTTTCGTTTGCACCTGAGTGTATACGACGTTCGTTTGCACCTGTGTGTATACGACGTTCGTTTGCACTGTGTGTATACGACGTTCGTTTGCACCTGAGTGTATACGACGTTCGTTTGCACCTGTGTGTATACGACGTTCGTTTGCACTGTGTGTATACGACGTTCGTTTGCACCTGAGTGTATACGACATTCGTTTGCACCTGAGTGTATACGACGTTCGTTTGCACCTGAGTGTATATGACATTCGTTTGCCCCTGAAGTCAAAAATCCACGAAAAGAACACGAAGGCAGCTTTCCATCACACGCCGTCGACCGATTTTTTCAAGCCTAAAGCCCAGACGCCAGATTCGACAACCTCCACTGAGGTAATGTTCGCGTATTTCGTCGCTGAGCATAACTTGCCCACAGCCATCGCTGACTACTTCTCCTGCAATCCTTCAAGTGCCAACAAACGTAAACAACAATGATATTCAAGAGAAGCTTGGCCAACCCTGTTATCACCCAATGCAAGAGTGGTCCGTTCTCCATCATGATCGATGAAAGCACTGACCTCAACACCGACAAGCACCTCGCCGTTCTTGTGTGGTACTTCGACAACACGTTGTAGTCAGCACACACACGTCTCCTGGATATGCCCGTGTGTAATGGGGTTACGGCACAGGAGATATTTGATTCATTAGATGGCATTCTAAAAGGTGATTATAAACATATTTAAACTACAATATTTGAATTATTACTTTTTTTCTGATTTATTATTATAATTACTTTTGTCATTATGACATTTATTGGGTTGTAATATTTGAACATGTTTATAGATAAGCCATTCTAATACATAACATTTTATGCAAGTACATAATACATTTGTAGATTATTCTGACGTTGAATAGGGCCTACATAAATTATATTTGATCTGTGCCAGAAATATGGTGTTGTACGCAAACGTCAACCCAATGTCTGCAGCCTGGGCTGTGGGCTGTATCTGTCACTTGGCAGACCTGTGTGTCAAGGCTGGAATGAAGCAGTGGTCACTGCCCGTCGATGACCTGCTCATTGACACATGGTTCCACTTTGATCGCAGGTATATCATCGTCTACTATACTGCTGCACTCATTTAGACTGGTTTAAATATCTTTTAAAATCAAACTTTTAATGAGTTTTGGAATGACAACCAAGCCAAGATAATATGCAGCATGAAGCGACTTACTCATGATTGTGTGGAATGTCTATTTTCAGTGCCAAGAGACAGATGCATTTCCAGGAATTTCAGGAGTTCGCCAACATCAAGGAGCTGGAGATCTTCAAGCACTGCCAGACTCGGTGGCTCTCCCCGCTGAGGGTGATTTAGAGGGTGCTTGGTCATTACCCAGCCCTGGCAGCCTACTTCGCTAGCCATGAAGACGACGAGAAGCCGGGCCGTGTGAAGAGGGTGATAGATCGCCTGGCCGCCCTAACAACCAAGCTGACCCTATTTTTCTTGGGGTTCATTTTACAGGTCCTTACGGACTTCAACAAGTTGTTCCAGGTAATCCGTTGCTGCAAATTTAACATTAATTATGATATCTGTAATTACTGTCACTGCAATGTTTGGAGTGATTTAAAAAATAGTTAAGCTATTCCACTGCTATGCTATTTCACAGCTCAAATAAGCATTGCTGTGGTCGTTGTTTTGGATCTAATCCATACAGTGGCATCGGCCAGCGTGCCTTTTGTCGTGGCTCTTGCAGCCATTAGAACGCCTTTTTTAATTTTAGTATCGCTAACTTTGTTTTTATTGTCCCAGTACTGGTACATTCCTGCCTGCTTTATAGCACTAGTGCATCTAGGCTGTATCACGACTTCAGTGTTTTTGTTGTCAGCCTTTTGCGGACTGGCGTATTGCCAGTAAGTGAGCGTCATAAGTGGGCGATATTAGGGTTTTTTTTGTGCACGGGTAGTTTCCTGTTTCCTCTATGTTAACTTTGCATTTTATTTGGTTGGTGCCATGCCTAACCAAAGTCTGCCACACGCGGAGACCAGTCCCAGCCATTTGGAGGTGGGTCAGTCTCCATCTGCTGGGAATGACAACCCAGCACCTGCCACGGGACATGGGGCCCGTCCGGCAGGGGGCAGTGGGTCGGAGAGTTGCCCATCACACTTGGTGTCTTCACCAGACTGCAGAGGTCAGTCAGGCAGCCATAGACGGTATCTTCCTGCGGAACAACTTGATAGTTGTGCGTTGTCTTTACCTATATATGCAATACAGTGTATGTATTAAAACATTTACAGCTGAAAGAGGCCCATCGGGATACACTACTTGACTTCATCCAAGCTACTGTGAGTTTGCATCCACACCTACGGGAAGCTGCCTGGTAGCTCTGCTCCGACTGAAACACCACCACCACTGGATATTGAGGACATCCCATGGTGCCACTGCGGTCGATGATGACAAATGCCACGACCAGAACAACAACTGTGTTGTCGTCGCAGTCATGGTCGTTGCCTTCTGGAGACTGCTGAAAGGGATATTAACGATGTCGTGCTGAGAAGGTCGGTAGTGCTGGTGGCTCTACGAGAGATGTGAACGATTTATTTGCGTATAATGTCCAGCCAACAAATGATAACTTTCATCATGCAGCCTACAGACAATTTGCTTTGTGTCGGTTTGACCGCTTGGAAAGTGGCAACAGGGTAGTCATTCCAAGTTGTGTTGTGTGGGCTATAAGGTTAGTTAACCCTGCGACTCGCCAGGGATGACGAATCAGCCCTCACCATCCGTGCGCATAGCGGACAGGCCAATTTGAGCCAATTTTGATTATGAGCTTGATGCGCCAATGTAACATGCTGAACAAGGGGTACCACTTATTTACATACAACCTTTACACTAAGCCTGCATTGCCTGAACCCTTCTGAAAGCTGGCACCCTGTCGACCGGAACGGTGCGAGCAAACTGGAAAGGTCTGCCATCGCCAGAGGGTGCTGCTTGTTGCGTTTCACGTGCTCAGCACAGCTGCACCCACAGAAACAGTGCAGGTGCGGTCAGCTGCAGGCGTGGGAAAGGTCAAGGTGTGTTTACAACCGACAACACCTACATGGGGGCATAGACATCAGTGACAGGAAGATCTACCACATGGCTGCTGAGCGCTCCTCGAAGAGATATTGGAGAAAAAAAAGTGCAAGTCTCAACATGACTACATGTGCTCAGTCGTGGAGAGTTTGTGTGCTGCCGAGCAATGCCACCTGCAGTGCCCCAGGTTAGGTGCCACGTACTTGAGCACTTGCCAGGCAAATGGGAGCGGGACCTGCATCATCTGCTCGGATCGCGCGAGAGGCATCCGCAAGCAGAGCTCCTTCTGGTGTCCCGAGTGTGACAATGGCGTGCACTGACAGTGCTTCCACAAGATTGATCACAAGCAACCACGATAGTGTGTGTGTGCAGACTTGTAGTGTAGCGTGGACCTTGTAGTAGTAATGGTAGTAGTAGTTGAAAGGTTGTGAACAGTGACATTTGAGTATTTATTTTTCAGGTATTGTGAACGACATACTAATATGAACCTTTTCTTAGTGTAATCATAGTTTCGGATCCATCTTGGATGTCTCTGCATAAAAAGTAGCATTATCAGACTAATATACCTACAAATCTATAAAAAACAATAATTTTATTTACCAGTACCGTAAATCCTGTATTACTAGCCGCGGCTACTAATACAGTAGTGTGTAGCCAAAATGAGGACGAAAACGCCAAAGTTGGGGTGCGGCTTTAAATACAGTAATTTGCCGAGACAAGTTGACATTTGGGTCACAAAATTGTCAGTATAAACGTGAAAAACTTACCGAAGAAACGAAGCCGGTTTGATAAATAACACATTGTATTACAATTGCTACTTGTGCTAAACAAATGATATAACACTGTTAATAAAATCCATGTCCATAAAATGTTCAGATACAACGATCAGAATATGAAAACATGTCACAGTTAAACTCCACAAGACCCTTTCGTTGTCGCCGTTAAAGAATGCCTTGGCTAGGTCAGGGAAGGGAACGGCTCGGCGGCGCATTTCATGTATCCATTTCAACGTTGGCAACTTCATTGACTGTTGCCGTGGGTCCGCGTGCATCAGACAATCATCATCAAATATGATGAAATAATTCCTTTCACAGTTAATATAATCCTTTGTCAACACTATTGTAGTATTGTCGCCGTCAAAGAACGCTGTTGCAAATGGCATGATGGTGTCGTCCAGTGTAGTGTGTCCGTGTCTGAGTCTTTGATGCTGCTGCACACGCCGGCAAATAAATGTTATGTCATCGTCCTTTGTTAGCATCAATCCCACGCTGTCTGCTTTGTTTTGACATTAGTTTTAATCTCAGTTCCAAGAACAATGTTCACACGTTTACAAAAGCCAGGCTTCATTGTCAAAACAACACCACACTTTACCAGGGCTTCCCAGCCACTGACAACTGAGTTAATTGCATTTGTTTTCTGGGTCAAGATACAATGTTGCAACCCCGACTTCCCTGTGCCTGGGCGCTGCCTGGACAAACACGGGTGGCTGGTGGCCAAATTAAGGGACGACTGTCTGAGAAAAATGTGTTACATCCGTTCCCACGCTGGCGGAGACGCCAAGTTATTAAATTGTTGCTAGCCGGCAAGGAAGCGCCTTTGAAGTATAGCCGACACAGGCCTGGGAGAGGATGGGTAGCTTACATTTTATAGGTGCCAGCATCATACATGGTTCTACACACAATCCTATAAAACCAAAACTTCTTAACATATTTTAATAATTTTAGCACCATTGAATAGCTTAAATATGTGGCTACATGTTATTCGTTGGATGTATGGACATTCTGCCACCCAATTATATTCTGATAGCATGGTGAAATTGTGGTTATTTCCGCCCTGTTTTTTTTAAATTAACGTAGTAATATTCCGATTAAAATACATACTGTGTCGTAATTATAAATGCATTACAATAATGAGTCTTTCAGTTATTCATTTATGATCATTATTAGCAAAGTTATGACTTCTATGAAACAGGTTAAAATGTTTCCAAATTGCGTGCGCTACGGCAGTATGTCGCACGCAGTTAATGGTATTGGCTCAAAGTCAGGGTGCGGCTTTAAATAAGGGTTTTGCCGATATCAAACAGAGTGGAGGAAATTCGGGATTTAGGTCAAAAGTTGGGGTGCGGCTTTAATTAGGGGTGCGGCTAGTAATACAGGATTTACGGTAGTTCTATGTAAAAATTCATATAAAAACCTTTTTCATTGGATCTGATTTATTTTTGTGGCATAAATAAAATAATAAGACATCCCATTAATTTATATTGGGTATTTGCAAAATTCCCAATAGTTGTTCAGCTTTCATGTTGTGGTTAAACAATATTATATTAAAAGATACAATAATATTATGTCATGGTTTGCGTTTTTATGTCAGACAACGACGGCTGAAAAATGGCTAAAGAAATGATTGACATGTAAGCCTGACAAATTCTAGGCCCCGCAGTAGCCTAGACCACTGACCGGTCAATTACGTGTCCAGTGTGTGGCTGCACTATACACTTTATATATTTGAAACTGAAGTCTTGGAGTTGGACGCACACACACCATGACCAAATAAATCTTGGGATAAACAAACTGTCAGTACACACTGCATGAATCAGCACAAACAACTATGTATACTTCTGTTCATTTGATTCTAATAAATGAGAGCAAAACAGAAAAGAATTAATACAACCCGCAACCCAGCACATACCAGATGAGTGACTTGAAACCTGCAATCGATATGTGACACTAACGAATAATTGAACTGAATGGAAATGGTAAACCAGTGGATGAAGATGACAATTAATGTAATTGTACATATGATCTTGATTTTGCGTCGGTTCACAAAACATGCATGCCAACCAGGAAGTGTTTACTTTCCTGACCTGAGTATCAGTTGTTATATGTCATATCTGACCACGGTGACAGTACAAATCAATTCCCTTTGGCTACACCTTTCTTGCAAGCCGTGACAGATATTATGAACTGAACATTGCAAATTTGTGTATTGTTCTGGTGACATCAGAGTAATAAGACACAGATAACAAGCAAAATAATGAAAAATACTTAAAATACTTGTATTACTTGGTATAGCAATCATACTTAGACTGTCCCAGTCACCAATATCCACATACAACACTGAAGAAATTACCAAAGACGTCACATTCTTAAAGCATTCTCTTCTTTCGATCACCCACAGACAGCTTCGTTATGCAACACGACCAGGCAAATTCACCGGACTCTATATAGGCATGCTCTTGCTGGCACTGGCAAATGACACCCCAACAAACCAGGCCCAATCAAATTCCCCTGTGGTACATGCAATAAACCTGTAGCATCCAACCAAAAAGCCACATGCTGCGACTCATGTAACACATGGTTTCACACAAAATGCACCAAAATATCCAACAAAATATATTCTTGTATGAATAAAACCAATATGGAAAATGTCTCCTGGTACTGCCCTGCCAAATCTATCTAGCATTTTCTTTGACCCACCCTACAACACTGACTGTGACAGCAACAGATTCTCCTCCTCTGACAATGACTCAAACTCCCTCCGCTTTAGTTCAGTCTCCAGCTACGGAAGCCCTATAGCACACTCCTCCCCTTGCACAAATCAACCTGAGCCCCCCTTGAGAGAAAAGATCAAAGTTCGGAACAAAAACAACAACTTAAGAGCCATTGTTATAAACTTTCAGAGCCTAAAAAACAAAAAACCTGACCTTCAACTGACAATAGTCACAATACCAACCATGATATTATTTCTGGATGTGAAACATGGCTACACAAGAAAATTGACACCTTAGAAATCCTACCCTATAATTACACAGTCTATAGAAAAGATCGATCCTCCAAGGGTGGAGGAGTACTCCTAGCAATAAAAAACTCCATCAATTCTTCCATGCAAGCCGACCTAGACACTGACGCAGAACTTATTTGGGCAAAAATTAAAGCAAAAAACAACCCAGATCTTTACATCTGCAGTTTCTACCGACCACCAACCGACGAGACAGGACTGACCCATCTAAGACACTCATTAAGCAGAATCAGCCAAAATGGAAAACACAATATATGGATAGCTGGTGACTTTAACTGTCCCAAGATTAATTGGACCTCCCTAACCTGCCCAGAAAATGACAAAACATCTACTAATTTACTAGACCTGACTAAAGACTTCCACCTTCACCAAGCTGTACGGGAACCTACTAGAGGCAAAAACATCCTAGAACTTTTCCTCACTACAAACACCTCCCTCATAGAAAGCACACATAGCATACCAGGCATCAGTGACCATGACAGTATCCCCTTATTAAACATCAACATAAACCTGCCCAGGAATATCCCCCCTCCCTACAAAGTTTTCAAATACCACAAAGCAGAATGGAAACACATTGATCAAGAACTCCAGGACCTAGGAAACAAAATTCAAAACCAAGCCCCACTCACTGACTCCCCAGAACCACTTTGGGACCTCTTCAAACACAGCCTCCAGGAAATCATGAACCAATTCATCCCCTTCAAATATTCTTCCAAACGGTACTCACTCCCCTGGATTAATAAAGACATAAAAAAATGATAAACAAAAAACAACGACTATACAACAAAGCAAAGAAATACCAAAGAGAAACTGACTGGACATCATTTCGGAAATACCGTAAAGCTACCCAAAAGAAGATCCAATCAGAATACTGGAAATATCTCGCACATATAATCGATCCAGAACAAGACAAAGAAAAAAAACCTTTTGGCACTACATAAAATCACTCAATAAAGACTCAACAGAATCTCCCCACTAAAAGACAAAGGCATCATTCACACAGACAGCAAATCCAAAGCAGATATCCTCTCAAACCAATTCCAGTCTGTATTCACCAATGAAAACCTAACCAACCTCCCCCAGCTCCCCAACCAAAACCGATCCTCACAAATGCCCCCAATCCATATCACAGTGAGAGGCATTGAAAAATTACTTAAAGAATTAAAACCAAATAAAGCCCAAGGCCCAGATAACATTCCTGCCAGAATCCTGAAAGAAATTGCCTCCAAAATAGCACCCATCCTGACAATCATATTCCAGAAATCAATAAACTCCGGAACTCCCCCTTCAGACTGGTTGAAAGCACATATAGTCCCTATCCACAAAAATAATGACAGAACCATCGCCTCAAACTATCGACCAATCTCCCTCACCAGTATACCATGCAAAATTCTTGAACATATATCCACATCAATCCATAAACATCTTGAAAAACACAATATTCTCACTGATTGACAACACGGCTTCAGATCTAGGCGTTCCTGTGAGACTTCACTGCTCACAACTATTCATGACCTGACTAGCACCCTGGAAAAAAATCACAAAATTGACCTTCTACTACTAGATTTCTCTATGGCTTTCGACACTGTCCCCCATAATTGATTCCTCCACAAATTAGACCACTACGGAATTAGAGCCAGCACCCACCTTTGGATTAAAAAATGTCTTACCAATAGAACTCAAGAAGTGCTGGTAGAAGGGTGCAAGTCGGGTCAGGTACACGTGAGCTCTGGAGTCCCACAGGGTACTGTTCTTGGCCCCCTCCTCTTCCTTCTCTATATAAATGACATGCCCACCCACATATCTCCAGGAACCTCCCTCAAACTTTTCGCCGATGACGCAATGCTCTACCAAAAAATCAATAATCACACCGACCAAGACAACCTACAGCACGACCTTGACAGACTAATCGACTGGGCACAATCTTGGCAAATGACTTTCAACCCCTCCAAATGCAAAATAATGCACATCACTAGATCGAAATCACCCATAGATAACCCATACATAATACATAACGAAACACTCAGAGCAGTACCAGTAGCAACACACCTTGGCATAGACATATCAAATAACCTCTCCTGGAACCCACACATCAACAAGATAGTCAATAAGGCAAATAGCAAACTTGGATTCATTAAAAGAAACTTAAAATCTATTCCCCAGTCCATCAAGACCTATGCCTATTGGAGTCTGGTCCACCCACACCTCGAGTACTGCTGCCCGGTGTGGGACCCATATACCACCTGAAACATCAACCATCTAGAGGGGATCCATAATTACAGCTGGGTCCATCCTCTTGATGTCCTACTTAGCAACCATTAGAAATGGGAAGGGAATACAAAATGTGCTTACACGTACTAGTTGCTGTGAGGGGTAAATGAATAATTTACCTTTGAACAGCCATGTCATGGTCGCAGCAAGAACTGTGGCATTCTCGTCTCCAACCCCAACCCCTTTGAGGATTGCCTGGGCGGCCAACGCCCCAGTGATACTGCTGCAGAATGCCTGTGGGGTAACAACCCTAGTTGTGAAAACTTAGCAAGCCAGAAATTTAATCCATTAGGAGCCCTGATGAGGACTTGTTCATGAGATTTTTTAAATAAATTTTCTTATTGCTCTTACCATTGAATGGGATATATAGTTGTTAACTTGAAAGTCATACTAACTTGTTCTATGCATGTGCGGTCTGTCGTCATACTTTGAAATTGTACTTTGTTTAAGTAAAAATAGAATATGTTTATTTTGCACATATTAATCCAATCTTATTTATTCTTAATTTTGTACAAGATGTTCTTATTTTTTGAAAAAAAATTATCAGATTACATTTCTTTTAATAGCCATGAAACAATAGGCAAAAATTTAACTTCAGAAAATGGCTAATAAAACATGCCTTATATAATCCAGAATAATGTTAAATTTTGTTTCATATACAGTGGTAGTACCTTGAAAGTTTGAACCCACCTGAATAGTGTCCCAGATTTGGTAGTCCAAATAATCATTGCTGACACTGTCTGGGTAACCTTGTGGAAGAAACACGGACTGAAATGAAGAAAGTCATCGTGTACTTTACACATCACACTTTGTTCATGCAATACTTACTTTAGACAAGCTTTAATACATGACTAATAACCCAACAAGCATGCGCACCCAACCCTGACCGTTTGACCAGGAGTGTTGGCCAGTATAGGGCCTGCAAGTGGGTCACGATACATGGCGTGACTCCGCGCGACTGGAGCTTATTGGGGACTAAGCGAGACTAATTGGGGACTGGACACAAGAATAATATTCTAACGATGGATGACAGTTGTAACTTCCGACTGATGAATACTAGGAAAATCAGTTCATAAATATCTTATGTTATACGTTTCTTATCTTAAATGTCCGATTTAATATTGAGGTAATCACACTATCATAGGCACATAGCGATTTACGTAGTGCAGATAATCGACACGATGCTAAGCTGTATGTGTCTTTTACGGGATTTGCGTTTTACATTGCTGTACGTTGTGGTTTCGATAAGCACTTATATCTGACAAGTTGTCTAAATGCACATAATCATAACACATGTATACGTTTGGCCCAAACAGGTTGTACTGCGCGAAAACTGGCACTGTTCATTATTAGTCAAGATCGCCAAACACAAATACTTGCCGCTATTGCCATGGCAACCACCATAATAATCGATTAAAATTCATGATTTCCGTGATCATTGTCACCGGCAAAGTGTTCCACTGCTTCTGCTTGTAATAATCCTTCGGACAATATAACTGAAATACGCTTTTTTCGGACAGTTCGATTATTACGACCAAAACAAAACTAAGTCCTATATGTTAACATGGAGTAAATGGACCTCCTGCCCCCAACTGCCCCCAGCCTCGTTTGACCGGAGTTTGCCAGTATTATGAGTATACCAACAAGACAAGACAACCGCCCTACTGACGCGAACCTAGCGGATTTGCAAGTCCCTAATAGTTATTACCATTTGCATTCAATAATGATATGATCACACTTTTGATAAGCAGGTCATATTGCAAGTTTTGTGCAGAATTTGTAAATAATCATAATGGCTTGTGAACTTACTCTAAAAAAATCTGAGGTCGAACCGAAACGACGAGACAATTCGACAGTTCGAAGCTGATCGTCATTGCCGCGTATGTACGACTTCCTCAGCGATTCCGACCCATATTTCTCTCGACAAACTATCTGTTCCATTGTCAATTTTTGCTTAAATTACACCATAATTACTTAATGCGCACATGAACTATAACACCTACGAACGACAGGACAACTCTGCCGACTGCATGCCACTGCTAAATTCAACCAGGAGGCATATTACTAACTCTACAACTTGCAAGCATCCGACACGTTTTACTTAGCGCGAGACCGATTTGGCGTGGCGTTGCACTAATGTACCGTGGGAGGGCGCTACCTGTTATCGGCACTTTTGCATTATTTTTCAATTATATATTATGGAAACATTCTTCCCAGCACATAAATGGAATACACTAAAATTTATTGACAAACTGTATAATGACAGCAGTGATTGTATTAATGGAATGTTAAATCTGTTTGTTCTCCTGTATGCAGACGACAGTGTTATAATGGCCACAAATGAGCATGACATGCACTGAGGAATCCTGATCTACTGAATGAATACTGTATCTGTAACAAACTGAATTATAAGTAAAACAAAAATGATGGTCTTTGCCAGGTCAAAGACAAGGATACGTAATATACGTACATTTAAATTTGGTAATACGGATCTTGATCAAGTGGAGGATTACATTTATCTGGGTCCCAGATAGCACGCAAGAACGTTAACGTTTAATCTGTTAATGTAAACGTTCACTTTTAAAATTCGTTAACTAACGTTATGACTACAGGTTTTTTAATGTTATATATATTCTAACGTTTAACTTCTAACCAAAATGTATTGTTAGAATAACGTTAATGAAACTGTTATAAAACGTATTATACAACGGCCAAGCAGGAGTAGCCTTTCTCATAATTAAGAAATGGAAAGACAATATCGCGAAAGTAAATAGCTTCAGTCCCTGTCTAGCAGAAATAGAAAGCGACACAAACTGAAGATTGTAAAATATATGCACTATAATTAATGTCCTATACCGAGCATGTTACAGCCGTGCAAAACAAGTCTCAGCAGCAACTGCACTTTCTTCGAAAGTCGTAAAACGCCTCTTCTCTATGTACGACACCCGTCAATATTTAGAACTGGACGCAAGCAGTAATCCTGGAAATCTGACTCCTCAAATGAACTGACCTCACAGCAGGTGATTGTCGAGAAAAGAGTAATTTCTACAACAAAAAAAATTACACATTCCCATCCGGGAAGTGTAACTGTGGCATAATCGGCCACACAACCAAGTTGACAGCGCGCGCTCCATTAGTAGAGGCGTTTGGACGAGCACCGTTGTGTGTGTTAATTGGCGCATGCGTACACTGGCACGACAGTGACGTTACCACGAAGTTGGGCTTTGCGCAGAGCGGATTGACATAATCAGTGATCACGTCATTGCCGCTTCCGCCGGCCAACGTGAACGAAATAGAAGTGGATCAGTTATAAGCTATTTTCTTTAAAAAATCCTCGATTTACACTTCTTCGACCGCTTTATCGTCTTATTATTTATAATTACTAATACGCCGTTTCATTGCTGTTGCAGAAAACATCCCCAATGACAACGAGATATGGACTACGAGCTCGTCAATGCTTGCGTCACGGCGACGGGAACTCGAGGAAGCATTGTTCGCGAACTTCGAGCAAAAGAGACGAGACGTCAGACACCATTCAAGATGACGAAGCGGCTGCTAAGCCTTAGAGACGGTGACATTATTCATAATATCGTATGTTGCATTTGAAGAGTTAACATGTGCAGATCGTCGTAATTTATTTTAGGTAACCATGGTCGGGAGGAGAGTAAACTCATTTCGCTGTTGAAGCACTGTGAAATCACACCGCTTCCTCCCCGACAGCGGTTGGAGGTTGGCTGGCCGGCTTGCATATTCTTTCAGCTGCAGGTATTTTAACAAGATGTATTTTTTATCTAACCTAAATGATTGGTTGATACTCAAACTGAAAAGCAATGAAGTCGTGTACCGTTTGTTTCTAAATGTCGTGCAAACAATGTAGGGGTAGGAAGATTATAATAGACACGAACGAAGGTATTGACGTCTCACAAAACGCACCGCACCAAACTTGATACAAGTTTTCACTTCCATAATATAACATATCATGAGTTGTGCTAACATCCAACCCATTAAGATGTTTAAGTTCGGCGCAGTTTGATAGTCATCGTGAATCCCCATCCATTCATTATTTTCAACACAACGATGTCCGAGAAAGGATCAGACCGGGTTTTTATACAATATTCCCGGGTCGGTTGATAGAAGTGTCTTAAACGTGTTTAATATACAAGCACTGCATTCGGATGTGAAGGTTAAACAATAGTATACGCTGAACGCAGAAATATGCTGAGCGTTCATATGGGTATAAATATCTACTTCACAAGCAGGTCCCTAACCCCGTCCACATAGATATTCCGCCTTACAAGGCTTGAAGTTGTGAACGTCGTCGTGATCATATTTCAATAGCAATTCCCACTCCCCGTCTTGTCTTCCGATATGCAATTTTCTTTAACAATACCCCGCAATTGTTACCCTTCCTCGCCATTCCGATTTCGCGTCGTGAAGACGCTCCGGCTCAGGTGAATGTCTCCTCCATATAGAATACACTGTCTTGTGTATTCAAGAAGATGGTCGTCCCTCCAGACAACTTCTCAAGACTCCGCCCCTGTAACCCGTGTATATAACAACTATAAAGTATTCTGGCTTCAACTATAAAGTATTCTGGCTCCTATGGTTGGGAGGAGAGTAAAAAATAAAGTAAAAAAATTCGACCGGTTAAGTTACTCACCCGCAATCCTGCAATGTGTCGTAAAGTGTTACAAGTTACGCCGTACGGGGATAACTATAATTGTAACATTTTAGGTCACATAACTTATTATACCACAAACGTGTAATAGGCCGTGCAATTAGTTATGCCCTGATCATCTGCGGGAGATATGTATGGCCATTTGGCATACAAAACTTTCGATCGGTTAAGAAGCCGGTCCGCAATCTTGAAATGTGTTGCTTTTGTTACAAATAGCCCTGGTCTCCCCTACGTTTATTTTCTGCTTGTGATTCGAGAAAAATGCAGTAGCATTGTCACTAGCACTGTGGGAACATTCAGCAATCTGTCGCCACCACGACCCACGCGGGATACGTGAACAGTAACCAGTAATACTAAAAAGAAACATGCAAGCGTGTGTGCTTGTGAGTATGTATGAGTGTATATGCTCGTGCAGGTGCGAGCGCGCATGGAAACGTTAAAAATATGCCTCAGTGTTCGAGCTCTACCCCCAGTCACTTCGAAAAGTTATTGGTCCGGTCGCAGACTTGCTGGTCCATATGCGACCGTGCTACTAGCGATATAATGCGACCACCAAATGGCCTGTCAAACAGTACGCATGTGACTGTGTGCGTGCGTGTGTGCGTGCGTGCGTGTGTGTGCGTTCGTGTTCGTGTTCGTGTTCGTGTGTGTGTTCGTGTTGTGTTGTGTTCGTGTTCGTGTTCGTGTTCGTGTTCGTGTTCGTTTCGTGTTCGTGTTCGTGTTCGTGTGTGTGTGTGTGTGTGTGTGTGTGTGTGTGTGTGTGTGTGTGTGTGTGTGTGTGTGTGTGTGTGTGTGTAGATAAATCAAGTATGTATTATTATTTGTATATATTTTTATATATATATATATATATATATATATATATATATATATATATATATATATATATATATACGTGATATGCGTGCATGTAGGCCCTAGTTGCATGGTTGCATTTGCGTCTCGACGTTTCGTTGATCGGTTTGTTCGAGGGAAATCAATAAATGGGCACATGCAAAATATACATTTAGTGATCGTTTTTACAACCGTGAGTGTCAGAACCAGTGCGGCGCGATGATGGGTATTTCCAGAGTGCGCTAAACGGCTAAACTATTAATTATGTGAATGTTGTGTTGACATGTTATCCAGTCAGACAATGCTGAACTGCCGTTACGTGACGTGCATTGTTTCTGCGTGACAACCAGTTGAACGTTCGACGTCGAACTCGAAGTACGCGGGCATGTTATATCGCGGCTTCTAGATGTGGACCCAGAACATTTTTCTACAGCTGCACGAAGATCTAGGATCGGACGCCTGCGTTACCCGAGAACACACGACGGACACTTATAATAACCACGCGACCGACGGTGACAAGGCGAACTTGCTGAAGGACGGATTGCGCGAATTTCGATGGAACGAGACCAGACGTCGGATGCGGTCAAATTGACGAAGTTGCGGTCATGAGACACTGACGTTAGCTATAATTAGTTATTGGACGTTGAAAGGGTAAAGGTAAGTTCTTAAATAGCGCACTATCCAATCCTCAGGACTGCTCAATGCGCTTTACACATTACCCCCTCCCCTGTTCAATCAAACACCATCTCAACCTGGATCCCTGGGAAGCATTCAGCTACGCTGCAATTAATGCGCGAGGGTTGCTCGTACAAACGGACACCACTGTCTATAGCCAGGTACTCAATCATACAGCTGCGTTAATTGGAAAAATTGTGGGGGGAAAACTGTCCATGGCTCACCGCAGCACAGGATTCGAACCCGGTGTGATGGTCTAGAACGTCAACCGGTCCAGAACGTCGATCTATTCGTGTGGCTTTAAA
>JAODUO010000264.1:157500-185000 GCA_025642075.2 Ridgeia piscesae
TTCGATTGGGGTCGTGTACAGTAGCCGATGCACGTTTGACGCTCAATGTATTGTGACAGTTGGTCTCAACTAAGCTGCACACAAGGTGCAGTTTAAGATGTCAGCAGACACTAGGATATCAACAGATGCCGAAACACAACGAGGACGGTCACAGGTTGGACGATGCAATTACTCGAAGGTATGAACGTTTATGGTTTGTGGTGGAAAGACGACTAATGCTCGTACGTTGCATTATTGTTATATCATCATATTCGTGATTCAATGCATGTTTCTGTTGTAATCCCCTCTACCATAATTTTACCTTTAACAGCATCACAAAATTAGCAAGGATTGAGACTAGGTTTCCATGTTTTATTCGTTTTATGCGGCTTCTAAAGTCACTGCATTGTCTTCCTGTCCGATATCGTATTATCGTTAAGATCTTTAAATTCATTGCTGATGAGAAAGGTTGCCTAGCTTCGATCATTTCTAGTTGTTGTCCCTAAAGCCAATACCATTGCTGGGACAAGTGCTTTTGCCTGTTTAAGCTAACACTTATGTGGAAAACTAAATTATGATCACTGCTGATCGGTGTTGATAATATCTTAAATAAAAAAAATTGGCTTAGTCTACATCTGTTATGTTTATTATTTGATGTTATGTATTCCTGTTTACCAATTTGAGTTATGGAATTATGCGAATTATGTATCAACATTTAAAGTAATTCCTTGTTACATTTTATGAAGGACAAAATGGCGACGATGTGACGCCATCTTGGTTTCACGTCGCCTGTTATAAAACATACCTATCCATAAATCTGAATGGATGAATAATTATAGGTTCATGTGTTAACATGTTTAGTGTATCATATGATATAATATAATATATAAACGATGTTTTGCCTGTTTAAGCCAACACGCAGGTGGAAAACAAAATTACGATCACTATGCTGATTGGTGTCGATAATATCTTTAATAAAATAACTAAAGTTGTCTTAGTCTACATCTGTTAATTATATGTTTATTATTTTATGTTATGTATTCTTGTTTAGAAATTTGAGTTATATGGAATTATACGAATTATGTATCAACATTTTAAAGTAATTCCTTGTTACATTTTATGAAGGACAAAATGGCGACGATGTGTGCGCCATCTTGGTTTCACGTCGCCTATTGTAAAACATACCTATCCATAACTGTGCATGTATGAATAATTATAGTTTCACATGTTAACATGTTTAATGTATCATATGATATAATACAGCATATGAACAGTGTTTTAACGCCATTCTACAATACAAATAACTTCACTGGAAATAGTTATATCAGTTTAAGTTAAGACAAGTTGACACCACAATCTCGCCAGTCAAACACTATATGGTATATAAGGAAAGGAAATTGCTACTATAATTGTAACTGATGTGTATTCGAAGCCTCGTGGCAAAGGGTGTATCACGTGATTCTCGCAATATGGAGGGTCACATCCGGCAATGGAACGCCGGGCTTAGGGGCAGATACTCCCTCCCTTTCTCGTAGCACAGTGGTCAGTTGTGAAGGTTGAAGGTCGTGACATTTCTCGCCAGGGGAACGTTGTAAGGAGCAACCAAAGCGGAGTCCCGAGCCCAAGTAGTTTCATTAGATACTGTACTATGTACTAATGTACTATAGGCAGAATGTTCCCAGTGTCTCCCACTTCCGGATACCCTCTTTTTAAATTATATATAAATATTATAAATTACATAATTTAATGGATTTTTTTCTTTACAAAAATTTGTTTTTAACACATTAGTTTCACGATAAACTTTAATTAATTCGTTCTACGTTTTGTTTGTGGAAAAATATATTATTGAAAGATACGTTGCCTTGTAGTTACTGCTTATTGGAGGACATTCATGTAGTCTTTAAAATAAATCTATTATGATTTAACTGTGTATTGATCGATTTTAATGATTTTGCTTTTGTTCATGTAGCACTCATCTTTTAAGCCAACATATGGAAACACCAGGTAAGATGTGAAGAGAAAGCCTAGCACAGAGACACTGAAAAAGAAACAAAGGAAATGGGATCTTGAACAGGAGAAATTAGCAGAGTAGATAAGAATTGTTACATATGTGACTTGACTGGAGTGCCACCAACAGTGTCACTCTTGCGAAGACACTAATTTGAACAATTCTACGTCAGTCCTATTATAAAGTTACATTGTATTAGTCAATAAAGCAATGTCATACATATTTTATATTCACACACACCTCACATTAAACCTGATGTTTATTAAATCACACTTACCCTATTCATATTTAGGATGTCATTAGACATACAGAGGATAATCAACTATAGAAAATCCTGGATATTGTCAGGAAATGCTACACGTTCTGTTGTAATAACCACCATTGATAACTCATGCTGGTGGGAAATAACTATTGGTTTTGTGATTTGTCTCTTTTTTAGGTAGAAACAATCGTTCAAATAGGGTGTTTGGCATCCATGGTGACGGAGGATGTGTTTCCACAAAAGAAAAGTTCAAAACAAAGTTAGCAGTGTTATCCAGAAAAATGAATTTGTGCATACTTTTTTAGATTGTATACTAATAATTATGTATTCCTATCAGATAAATAAAAAAATTTATAACAAAATGTTGTGAGTGATTGCATTTAGAATACTGCGTTGTAATGCAAAAGCAATATCAGTTGTTTGTCTAACCATTGTGTTCACTTGGACAGTTTATGGTAATATCGATTCAGTGTTGTGTGTGGCAGATTCACACCCTGCTGGTGTTCCTTATCCAAACATTACACGTTGTGTGCACACGCATTGATTCTATTTAATTAGTTCAGCTGCTTTTGTGACATATCTGAAATACATCGAACTATAGTCAAGTTTGCCTACGTATCAATGTATATATGCAGGAATATTAATGCTTTCTTCACAAATGGCCTGCACCTTGGTTGCCAATCAAACAGGAATTAATACGCAACCCAAACAACTATGACATAAGACCTACATGTGGGCTGTAGCAGAATGTAGATAAAATGTTTCTCGCTAGCAGTATCATCTGACCAGCATCAGATTTCTGCCAGGTCATCAAGTTAAGTGCAACAGTAATCACGGGCGTCGATCGGTGGGGGACGGGGGGGGCGCGTCCCTCCACTTTTCAGCATGGGGGACATGGGAATTGCCCCCCCACTTTTCAGCTCAGAAAAATTGCGAGGCATATAGCCTGACTCACCACTCCTGTCTCTTAAAAGCCGCTACACACGACTAGCTAGACAATAAACTCGCGATATGAAGTTCCGACCACCCATTATAAAATCGACTAGATAAATTGCTTGGCTGGCCACACCGCGCAACTTGATCTTACTTTAGTAAATGACCATCATGCCGGGCATCCCTGTAACCTCTGCATCGTGTCACTCTATGAATCAGGCAAGCAGTGTTGGGTCCAAAGTCTACCCCCCCCCAAATGTTCAGTGATTGGGGCGGGCCATGGCCCCTCTTCAAATATATATATTGCCAAGATAAATATTTTAAATAGCATAACATAAAGGCCTTTGTTTATTTTAGAATCACCACCAGACCAATAATGAATTATGTTTTATATTTACAAAAACGTTATATGTATTTCAGGTCATATATATATATATATATATATATATATATATATATATATATATATATAATAACATGTAATATATATACATACATTATATATATATAATATATATATATATATATATATATATATATATATATACTATACCTAAAAAATAAACATGTATATATATACATACATTTATATATATGACATTATAATATATATATATATATATTATATGACATTATAATATATATGTATATATGTATATGTATATATATATATTATATACATACATATATATATATAAATATATATATATATATATATATATATATAAATTGGTCCCCGCCCCCCCCTTTTTAAACCGGATCGACGCCCCTGCCAGTGCCAGCACTTGTGCTAGTCAAAGTATACTGTCCATCTGACGAACTGTGTCACATACGTCATAACGTTTATGTCATAATACAATTTGGCGGAAGAAACAGAGATCATGGCTGATAGGATCTCCGTAATATACAATGCAAACGTAAGTCGTAACCATTAATTAACAGAAAAAAAGTTAGGTTGAACAAAAGCTAGGAGAAGAATGTTACGGATCACGAAGACACCACTGCGCAGTTCCCCGTTCCGTTCACGGATGTATGTGACCAGTTGACAAACATGGTTACCAAAGATCCAAGAAATCGGCAAGAAGAAGAGGTTTGGGAGGAAAGATCCAGAGAGGGTATCAAGAAAGTTTATGTCTACACCGGGGTCACTGCTTGTACATGTAGGTCTAATTGCGGTGTGCAGCCGAAGGTCTTTGATAAGGGCACGCAATGTCACAATGTACACCCGTGATCTAGAAACAACTTTAAAATAGTTTCCCGCGACAATTGCCCCGAATAGTTATTATAACGGCCACATACCGAAATATACGCGACAGGCCGTGAATGCTGCGATAAAAACAGAGCATTGTTCTAGGGAGGGTTCCTCACAAATGCGGACCCTTGTTCTAGAGAGAACATGTGAAAACCAGATCCTTGATCTAAGGAGCCTCGGTCGAAATATGACCATTGAAATCGCACTTCCAATGCAGTTGCCAGTACAGTGCATTGTACACCGGCTGAGGATCGACATTGCAGTCGCGCTATGTCGTCGGATCGTGACATCAGGCGGAAGGGAGCAGTTGACAGCAATGTCGCCGCAACTTCAGCGTCTTCGAACATTCCAAAGTACTGAGGAGAGGCACTCCGAAACACTTTCTTAGAGACACAGGGAACACGCTAAATTCCAAAAGGGTAGGGGCACCTGCCCCTAAAGATCCGTCCATGGTAGGGGCAATGATCCAAAATGGCGAATCAAACGATTATATATATACCCGAGCACAAAGCTGAGTGTGAGTGTGTGTGTGTGTGTGTGTGTGTGTGTGTGTGTGTGTGTGTGTGCGTGCGTGCGTGCGTGCGTGCGTGCGTGCGTGGGTGCGTGCGTCGCGCGTGTGCGTGCGTGCGTGCGTGTGCATATGTGTATGTGTCGGCTGCGCCTATGTATGTGAGTGTGCGCGTGCGTGCGTGCGTCTGTGTGTGTATGTGCGTGTGTGCGTGCGTGCGTGTGCTTATGTGTATGTGTCGGCTACGCCTATGTATGTTAGTGTGCGCGTGCGTGAGTGCGTGCGTGCGTGCGTCTGTGTGTGTTTGTGTGTGTGTGTGTGTGTGTGTGTGTGTGTGTGTGTGTGTGTGTGTGTGTGTGTGTGTGTGTGTGTGTGTGTGTGTGTGTGTGTGTGTGTGTGTGTGTGTGTGTAGGCTGTGACGTCACAGCTGTGTGACTACGAAGTAGAACTAAGTAGAAAGAATGTTTACTAGCGGTTATATGCATGGATAATTTAGAAGTAATTATATGTTTTTTAATTAACAATAAACGTACTATGAAATACAGTTGCTGTATGTTCAAAGCAATTAATAATGCACTAATCATAAACACAGCCAAGGCATATTCTTCGATCCGTGCACCTTAGATAAAGTAAAAAAATCGGTCACCTATATTGATGAAATGTTTACATTATTACATCATAATTATAACGATATTATATGCCACATCTTTATTACACACACACTTACCACATGAGCAAAAATCAACATCACTGTAATTTATCGATCAAACTTGAGGCGAAATATCTGCACAGCAGGAACGCCTAGCTGCTCATGACAGAGTACAGATAGACTTTGTAGACAGATATTCTGTTCACTAGGACTCCCAGGCTGCGTACGTGTTCAAAGTATTTCGTCTGGCGTGTTTCCCCATTCGCATGAAAGTATGGAAATCAGGGTTTGTCCCAATGCACTATAAAGATAATAAATAATAAAATCTAAAGGTTAAAATTACTTTTTATAACCACTGCTTTTTGGAGGCTATATTGGTTTATATTATAATACATAAGTAAGCTCCGTGTTCCAAACAAATTCAACGGCGGATCTAGTATGTAAACTTGGAAATAAATCACTACGAGGATAACGCGCACTTCTCCATTTTTTATACTTCCACCAACGGAGCATGCGTCCTCAGGGAACGGTAAGTTATTACTTAGCGCCATTTGGTTAGGTGACACCCTTTGCACAGCATACTGTGTTGTCTATTGGTGTATTGTGAGTCATGCAACAATAAGATATTTTCAGTTTTGATTGAAAATGTTGTGTAGCCGCTGCTGAAATGTGCATGCCATATTATCGCTCATTTCAAGCGTGCCTCGTTTACAAGGCCAAAGATACAGATCAAAGGATGGTCGAAGAACACGTGTGTATGTAGAGTAATCAGCACTTACGTAATCAGGAAAGATCAGACTTATTTTTTTCTTTCGATAATTATTCTGACATAAGCTTATAATTGTTGTGCTACTTTCTTTGACACTTGTCAGAAACTCAGAATAGTTCACTTTGTTTACGAATTTCTACATGATTTGACAATCGTAGCATCCTAGCGGTAATCCGTAGTATTTAATTGTGTGGCATCTTCTTTTGACTTTCATCCGCCAGAATCTGTCACGTTTTATCTGGAGTTCACATACCGGTGTATTCGAAGAATTAAAATATATCAACCAACTGTTGAAAATGTTACTTAGCCATCCTCTTGGGTCAGGGGTACCCCTGGCTGATCATCTCTGAAAACCTTGGGAGTGACCTATAAAATTATAATAGTTGACTTCACCAGTTGCTATTGCGTCAGCTGGGAGGTCAGCGCAAACACCCCGAGTTGAAGACTACACGACTGGTGGAAATCCCAATATAATGGCCCCCTTTGTCCCCTTAGGCCTTAGCATTCTAAACGTTGCATGTAATGCAAGCAGCATGTGACTGAAATCACCCAAATTTATATCACGTAACTGGAGGCCAACCACATTCCTTCTGGGTGATTTCATTGGTTGACATTAAAAGAGATATACAAGGGGGGCAGAGTGGAGGCTGGTGCCGCTGTAATGAGTTGCAACGACCCCTGGCACGCGAGGATATACCTGGCCAGAACTGTAACTATTGGTCAGCAGCTTTGGTCATAGACATAGTGACATTAGCCCATGAATGTATTTTTTGGTGTTTGCAGAGACAATGCTACCATGGCTGCACCCACAGAGACTTCTGTCTAGCAGCATGCGAACAAGGAAATATATATACAACACATGTGCACTGACCCAGTCAGGATCTTGTCAGGACCAGAGTGCAACCGCAGTGAATAATCTGGAGGTTTCGCAGTGTTCAAAACCATCTCCATGTAGTCCCACACGAGTACCGTTTAGTATTGTGTCGCACAAAATGCAGTCACGTTTTGAAGATTCTACTTCAAACCCCAGCATCTGTTCCATGTGCTGTGAAAACAGAAAAGCTGCTTACCAGAGATTACACAAAAAGCACAGACTTGCATCATTATCAGTGCACATAGTAGACCATAATATGTTTCATGAATCACACCTGACAAAGCATGACAAGGAAACAGATAAATGTAGCAAGTCCATTCTGCATAACCGTTATGGGCACAGGAATGGAACTACAATACACGGACATGCTGCCATGGTATATGGAGCCCTTGCCACCTCCACACCGAGACCCATGTGTTCTTCCGGAGCTCAGGTGCGCTGGAGCAGCTCTAGAGCAGGTAACGTGATTCCTCTGGAGCAGTCAAAGCCAGTGCAGACTGGAGAGATCAAGAAGTTTCTGACAGACAATGAGTTTGCGTATCGTGAAGGATATACGTGTCTCATTAGTACTTGTCCTCGACATGTCCGTCGAAAGATCCGACTCAGTGAACTCGACAGACTATACATCAACAGGACAACAGGTAGGTCTATGTGTGTCTGTCTTTGCTGTCCAAAGTGTTTGACGTTGATGTCAATGTAGGGGTGTGTCCTTATGCTTTGATGAGAGGTCAGTGTTATTGTGTGACAAAGCCAGACAAGATTTTAGGTACTAAGGTAGTATTTTTGTGCTAACATCTAGGTATAAATCCATCCCAATGTTTCCTCTGCTATTTGACGTGCAAGGTGGGCCACTTCACCGTTTTTCCATGCCATCTCGTTCAAAATATGCCAAATATTTTCTGTCTTCCTGCTCAAGTGATGCTACAGACACTTTTACATGCTAACTTGTGATGTCTCCCCCCTGGATGCCAGAGAATAGGCTAAAACACACTTTTTTGAAGTTATATTTTAACCAAAACGTTTCAGTGGGCATGCCCAGTTGCCCACAAACCCTCACATCGCATCACAATGTCGGCCACCCCCACACATCATTTTACCCAGGGGAACGCTGCCACCCGTGGTGTGTGACCCACCTCTGTGCAGTGGACTAGCTGTTACAGCAATGTCATGTATCTTGTGCCTCGGACATCTGAAGGTATTTGTGTGTACTTTGTGTAGGGAAGAAATACACAATGAAACGGTAACAGAAAAAAGTTATGTTCAGATGATAAATACTAAAAATAGGAATTAAGTAATAAATAAGAATCATTTAAGATGTAGTAGAAAACTATGTTAGGGAAAGACATAATGTACTGTTGTTCATTACAAATTATTGCAATTTTGTAAACTAAAACAGTTTTTTTTCCGTAATTTTTTTTTTTAAAACCTATATATCATTATGTAAGCTTGGAGTTAGTACTTGGTGTTGTTTATATTTTTATTTTGGAATAACTCTTAAATATCTGATAATGACGATAGTAAGCAGATGATAGTAAGTATGGATATAATTTCAAGGACACTGATATTGTCTGTTGTTTGAGATAAGTCTATTTGATCAATGACATTTACCAGTAACTTTGTGAGAGCAGTGTGGAAACTTAACGTGTGTATTTTGTTGTGGTTTTAGGGTACTTTGTATGTCAGAGTTGCAAGAAAAGTGGGAACTGGCAACAGTTGACGGAAAATGTAACCAACTTGCTGGAAGTCATTTCTCACAAGAAAAGGTTTGTCTTAAATTACTTGAAAGCATATTACCAGTCAATATATACTACATACAGCAATAATAATATACATTTAGGTGGATGGTGTTCCATGTATTTTTTTAATGTATTAGTTACACAATTTATTATTACATAATAATTATTACATTTATAATTATCCATACATCTAAAAAAAATGCCTTCAAGCAGTTAACTATTGGACAAATGTGTATGTATTTTAAATGAAATCTGGAAAAGCAACGTATGTGATTTGGCTGAGTTGTATTATTTTGTCTACTGTTGTGGTATATATTTGAACCTAACCCTGCATCCTTGTCAAAAAGCAACCACTACTGACTCAGCCTCCTCATATTCAACTGTAGTCTGTGAGTACTTCTGCGCAATGGAACAGGTCTATGACTGTGCTCAATATAATAACTTTTTCCTTTCCCTGTGCCAGGAAGCCGAATCAGTGTTTTGATGGCATGACCTTGGATGACGGGACGGTGGAGGTGAAGAAGGCCCAGGAGCTGTGGGAATCCTGTATCCCCGTCTCTTCCCTTGAACAGCAGAATTGGGACCAGTTGTCATACCACTTGGGCATACAGGTATGGGGTGTTTACATCTCGTCCTTAGCAGGGGTAGATAAGTATTTGAAAAATTAGAGATTCAGAGTTTTGTATTGATGTTGTACACATTCAGGTGTGGTTTGTTTATAAGAATAAGTAATTTCTTTACATACAATGTGTTACTTCCTTTCCTTGGCTATGATATTTATAATGCCAGATTTCTTTCAACCTTGTGAGTGGACAGAAGTGACCTGAATAGCAAGGTGTCCTTATTAGCAAAGCTAATTTCCTATACTATACTATTCACAAATAATGTTGGACTATCCTATGACTACCTTCATTGTGAGGTGGCTGTATTACCAAGGTGACCATTAAGCAAGGTTTAACCATGTACACTTTCTCTCTAGACTCTACTGACCATCCATGACAGGTATTCTGTGTCAGGGTCTCACTCTGACAAGTGTCGTGTGTTTCAGGGTCTCACCAGTGAACTCTGTTTCAGGGTCTGACCACTGACCACTGTCGGTGTGTTTCAGGGTCTTACAAGTGTCGTGTGCTTCAGGGTGTCACCAGTGTCCTGTGTTTCAGGGTCTTACCAGTGTCCTGAGTTTCAGGGTCTCACCAGTGCCCTATGTTTCAGGGTCTGAATGTTTCAGGGTCTGACCAGTGTCCTGTGTTTCAGGGTCTCACCAGTGTCCCTGTTTCAGGGTTTGACCAGTGTCCTGTGTTTTGGGATCTCACCAGTGTCCCTGTGTCAGGGTCTGACCAGTGTCCTGTGTTTCAGGATCTCACCAGTGTCCTGTGTTTCAGGGTCTCACCAGTGTCCCTGTTTCAGGGTCTCACCAGTGTCCTGTGTTTCAGGGTCTCACCAGTGTCCTGTGTTTCAGGGTCTCACCAGTGTCCTGTGTTTCAGTGTTTGACCAGTGTCCCTGTTTCAGGGTCTCACCAGTGTCCCTGTGTTTCAGGGTCTGACCCGGGAGTCTCTAGAGAGGTACCAGGTGCGAGGTACGCCGGACCAAGACGGCCTGGTGCTGCCAGCGGTCAGTGTGGACGGCACCATTGTAGGGGTCAAGTCAATCATCCTCCAGACAGTCAAATCTGGTGACACGGAGAAGACACGTGTCGTCACTCGCTTCAGTTCCAGGTCTGTGTCGCCTCGTGCCATTAATGTCAACAGGCTAAATGACATGTTTGTGGTTACTGTAATTTGTACACTGTCATGTGACCATGGCAGCTTTCATATCGTCATGACAACAGTCACATTTTCAATGCAGATATTTTTGAATGAATTGTTTCATATTTCCATAATATGAGAACAAAGGAATCATTTTTTATTTTACATAATTACCAGGAACGTAACTAACTAAAGATTTCTGAGGAAACCTTGTGGATGTCAACTAAGTATGCATAGATTTTGTTGTCTGTAAATGGCATAATTACTGCAAAGAAATTGTGTAGTGCATTGCCTCAGGATGTTTTTATTTATTCGGAATAGTGAAAATAACCATATTTGATAAGAGCAGAAATTAATTGTTAAAAGGAAGTGAGTATAAGATTGAGAGTACAACGTATACGTAATTGTGATAAAGGCTGGGATTGTCTTATTGCTCCATCAAAGTTAGTTGTTATTGCAGTTTGTGCTTGAGTTGATATGGTACAATATTTCATGCAGGTCAGACTACCATGGCTTGTTTGGCTGGGGAGCAGTGAAGTCGGAAGATAAAGAAATCGTGTTGACAGCAAACGAATTTGACGCAATTGCCGTGAATCAAGCCACTGGGTTACGAGCTGTCGCCCTTCCCAAGGGTGACTCTGTTTTACCCCAACAGGTATAATGCCCCAGCTAAGGGAAACATACGTTTACTGATCCTTGAACAGACAGGCATTCTGCCGTTGTTATTTATATCAACACATAAGTTACCTACGTGAGATTTATTCATAATTACAGTGTTTTTGTAGTTAATTTGTCAATGTATTTATTATAAAGCGTTACTTGATACTGTTGGTATTAGCACAAATTCAAAATATTAATGGTTTTAAATATGTAAAAGTTGCAATTGTTTTGATTGGCTTGAAATTAATGAAGTGTTATCATTAAAACGTATTTTCCGCATATAAAACATGTCAGCATGGTGAATTTTTACAACAAAATATTACTAGGTTATTAGTTACATTTTGGTTAGCTTTCCAGATAATATTTGAATGCAAACATTTGCGACAAATTTCCCACAATGCACAGGTGCTTCCAATGCTGGAGGATTTCACCAAGGTGACCTTGTGGTTGGGCGGAGCTGTGAAGACTTGGGAGACGGCAAAACAGTTCAGTAAGAAACTCAACGACAGCCGGTGTCACCTCATCAGGTTAATCTTGGTTTCTCTGTATAAAATACTTTCTTTCTGGGCCTATGAAGATTCTGTAGTAGATCTAACTTTGTCTGCTTTCATCTATTGATTAAGTTACCATGTTTACATAAATATGAATTATATAATTGTTACGTTCATTGTAATACTTGTATATCCAATACACTATGATAGGTAATAAGTTTAACAGTGTTTTATATATATATATATATATATATATATATATATATATATATATATATATATACATGGCATCTGAAATATTGCACAATCTACACGTTGTTCATTAAGTGTGCAAATCCCACGTAAGGCTATTTTCAGAAGCGGTAGATATATAAATATGACAACTTTGGAGCCTTGTAACAGTCGTCCTCCAGTGCATTTGTCTTCTCCACAGCCATTTGGTCTCAGACTGCAAATTGGGGGTGTATTTAAAAAACCACTATGACAGTTAGTTATTTACTTTCATGTTTGTGGTGTGCAAATAATTTCTCTTACCTGAGATAGTTGAGTGGAGAATCGTTGTCATCTAGATTATGAGAACATGTTTTAGAAGATCTCCATACCACAATAGTGATAATAGATGCCCTTGTTTGATTTTTTGTCTTAGGTGGTTTGTTTCTAGCAGATGAGTCCAGTCTTGATATGGTGTGTCTTGATCACATGTCTTGTAAAAAACATGATTAGCAGTTCCAAGCAGTCACTGAAGATGTGTAACATTATGCACAATCAATTTACCCCGGTATCAACCCTCAAACTCGTAACAAAATCAACATGTGAATTTTATTATATTAATATGTAACTTTTTATGGTTTAATTCCTTTTGAGGGGCAGAGTAAACCCTGAAAGTTTGACATCAATAAAGCAGGTCACTTATGAGGAAACACTAACATGGCCACATACATAAAGTAGCATATTATTGGTGGGGAATATAAGCTCTCTTTGCCACAGACCTGGCGCTGACCAGCCCAATGCTCTGGCCGCGGTCAAGGAAGGCTTGGACCTTGCGAGGATCTTAAAGTCTGCGAAGCTCGTCCGACACAAGTCGATCATCTCCTTCCGCAGCCTAAGACAGGATGTCTACTCAGAACTAGCCATGGCTGAACAGATCGCTGGAGTGAAGGTGAGAGTTTTAAAATTTATTTGAAAACATTTATTTAGAGCCATGTATCTGGGTTAAAAAACTGCTCAAAAGCACTAACAATATAAAATAAGTAAATACATATATAGATATAAGCTAAATAATTAGGATAAATAGGGCTAAGGTAAGTTAATTTCAGTAAAATAAATAAGTTAAATACAATACTAAATTGACATCGTAAAATAAACTTATTCATCCCATCCTGCCCCTATTTGATCCCCTTCCATCTAGTCGCTGGTTCAGATCCATCAAAACCAGGACCGACAGGTTTAGTAGCAGCTTTTCCCCCTACCCGTACAAGCCCTGTCACAACAGAAGTGATTTTTCTCCCATCTGTGGTGCACACGTATTCCACTTTCAATGTGTTTTAGTGTGTATATATTTTTTTTATTCCACATTTTTATGATTTTATATTTATACTAGATCATATCAACTATTATTTATCGATGTTATAAAGAACAACTTTTTATTCGGACCTATATGTGAAAGCTCTTATTTATTTAAGTTAAAGTAGAGTATATGTTATCATAATCATTTGGTGCATGTGAGTGTTTTGTCATGTGAACATACTTGTACGATGACCCAACATTACAACGCATTCCAATGTTTTATTGTAACTGCAATGAAAACACATGGCAATAAAGCTGGTCTTGTCTTGTTGTTTTAATGTAGTTAAAATGTGTAAATAGTCAACTTAATTTAAAAGTCGCTTCAGTTAGCCACACGGTGTCTGTCACAATGTCACCCATTCACTGCAGGGGTAGTGACATAGCGGTCACGACACCAGATTTGTTCAAGGCATAGCATTCAATGTTATATGTGAATATTTCTCTTGTTTGGATAATGCATTTTGGAATTGATATCTTGAAAAAGTGTTTTTGGTTGATTGGTATGTGATTTGAAATGTAAATAACTTACTTTGATATAATCAGTATAAAAAAGTGAATTCTTTAGGTTGTTGAGTTTATTCAGCCATAACCTGGCAACAAATTGACTTGCACAGGTGACAGTGTTTGCATACTAAAACTTAAATGTCCTTTAACATGATGCTAAAAACTATGTTTTACTTAATATAAGCCCATTTAATTAGTTTTACTTTCACTTATTTAGATTGTATATGCCATCAAAGGTTTTATTACTAATCTAATTTTGATTTAATTTCACTAATTTAATTTGTACATTGGTTTTATTAGTCTACCTTATGTTATTGCTTTATCTGTTTTTATGTTCCTATTGTATGTTTTCAGCTGCTCTGACAGCCAAAGATAAATAAACTTACTCATCATACCGCAGAATCTGAAATGTTATGATCCGTCACTTATAAATACATACAGTGTGTGTGAGTGCGTGTATGTGCAGTTTGACCATGGTAGTGGACACAGCCCAGTTACGTTTACAGTGGAAGAGATACCCTCAACTTAACAGCCTACTGAAGGGTCATCGCCGGGGAGAACTGACTGTCTTCACTGGACCCACGGGGTCAGGCAAGACGACCTTCATCAGCGACTACAGCCTTGACCTTTGTGTGCAAGGGGTAAGCGTGGGAGGTGTTTAATTGTTTCTGTATAGGGTTTGATCAGAATTTTGGGCATATCTTTATTTTCCATAATGACAGTGCAACACACCGTAATGACAATGTAGTTTCTGCATTGAAACAATAAGCTACAACTCTCCAAAAACATGATCGACATAAATAGCTGTCACATGACACAGAAATAACTGTCACATGACACAGAAATAACTGTCACATGACACATAAAAAACTGTCACAAGAACTACTATCCAAATGTTTACATGTGCAAATCAGTTATCCATTGTATCATCCTTCATATTGCCTGGACTTTTATAAGTTGTATTACAGATAATTGGGGTCCAATTACATAGAAATGAATAAAAGTTAGATTTATATGTATGTCAGAAAATATGAGATAAGAAAAACTTGATTTGTAAGATATCCAAAACTTCAAGGTGTATAGATTATCCAAATTCATCAAGTCAGTACGGTACGTGTGGCTGTGTCCAGGTGAACACTTTGTGGGGCAGCTTTGAGATCAACAACGTGAGACTCCTGAAGACAATGCTGTCACAGTTCTCGCAGTAAGTACAGACAACACCTCTGATATCTTATCAATGTCACAGAATCAGCCACTTATTCAGTTGTGTTACGTCCATTTTGTTGTTACTGTATGAAAACAATGCATTGTTTTACATTAGGCATTCAAGCTGAATCATGTATATAAAACACGTTCAACAGAAGATGTATTTGTGTTCACTACAAGATGACATCTTGTAGTGTATTCTAGGAACTACGACAGTCGCAATGTGACTGTCGTAGCTCCCAGAATGCAATGCACGGACAGCTCAGAAACTAGCCTAGTAGTGATCAAAACAACATTCACGAGAGTTGACACATTGTCATCACAGCAAACTGCCGGGTAATCTTCACGCATGTCACCTTCCAGGCTTTTCAATATTTTTTATGAACATATTAAAGGTTAATAACAGGCAATTTTGTGTGTAAACAAGATGACAAAAACTAACCATTTGCACCTGCAGTTTAACAATTTCACATCAATGGTTAATTCGGTGAGTAACCACTAACCAGGTGTGTACATTATGACCTTTTGCATAAGGTTACCTCCACAGAAGCAGTACTGTGTAAAATGTTGACATCTGCACTTGTCAATACAGGTTGAATCTAGTGAAGCGACTGGATGCCTTTGACCACTGGGCTGACCAGTTCGAGGAGCTTCCCATGTACTTCATGACATTCCATGGTCAGGAGAACATTCGAAATGTCATAGAGGTCAGTGCAGTGGACCGTGACCGTGGCATTCATTGAAGCATGTTGTGTCTGTGATTCTGCCAATAAATCTGCATTATAGTTTATGATTATAAATGATTAATATTATTAACATATTTTACCTTTTGTTCTAGTTAGTGTGTCTATCCCATTCCCTCTTGCCAGAGAATAGGGTTAAAATAAATTATAAAAAATCCTCCTGTCTGAGCCTTCATTTGGCACAGTACTATATGTGGAGACGCTGTTATTTGATTTTACATAAGATTAAGAATGTTTCTCTCTGTCTCTGTAATTATTGCTTCTGAATATTTACCTTATTGTGATAAGTTATTTAGCTTTTGCAATTAACTGTTTTTTGTAACAAACGTTTTCTAATAGAACTGATTAAATTGTTTATGCTCTATATACCAGATATGGAAGTTGTACATAGTGGAACGTCTAAATATGTAGACTGTAACAATTTACATTTTGGGGCATTTTAACGGAAGTTTGAAAGATTTCTATCTGCCGCTTATGGAGTGTGCCTGTTAAAGATCAACGTGTGGTGGCCTGTTTCTGTTACAATGCGCCAAAGTAAGTGCTAATGTGGAAAAGATCCCTAGCAGGGCGCTGATATGTAACTCAGTCCAGTGACATAATCGCGTTCTTTACAAGCGTGCTTTTTTCAGTTTATCTTTGAATTCTTTTAGACGCCAACTGTAATACGGAAACAGGAATACGTTCAACGTGTGTTAACAAATGCTGGATATAATGAATGAATGCAGCCTAACCAAGTAATGGAACACTGGCAGTTGATGGGGGGTGGACCTAGTTGCTCAATGGTACCACCGGGCTTTTTTGTCCTGTAGGTTCCGCATTCTTGCAGGTTATGCTAATCTTGGAGCCATGAACAATATTTTTTTATATCGTCTAAATATGTTTTGTGTTTCGTGCAGACGATGTCACACGCGGTATACGTGCAGGACATTGCCCACGTGGTCGTGGACAATCTGCAGTTCATGATGGGTCTGAACACATTCAGCAGCACTGACCGCTACATCGTCCAAGACAAAGTGATCACTGCGTTCCGCAAGTTCGCCACCAACATGAACTGTCACGTGACCCTTGTCATTCATCCCCGCAAAGTAAGTCGTTGAAACATGTTGATTTTGTTACGTGGTCAGAAAAGGTCCTTAACGCTTCGTAAAAGTAGACAACCTAAATCTAAAACATTCCCACAATCTCCTGTTGTCATCCAGATAGCTTCTGTTTCTGGCAATTGTTTAAACACAATTGTTCTTTGATCTTTAGGATTTCTAGCTTGAATATGTGAATTTAAATGCAACTACACGATATAATGCACTGTGGATGAAAAACGTAATATTGTAAAAAAAACATGAGAATTGTTATTTGAAAATGCTCATGTTTATTCAAATGTAGAAACATATTTAACAGTAAGAAATTACAAAGAAAATTTTACAGGCCTAGCTGATGCTTCTTTCCTCAGAAGATAATAAAAGAAAGAAGATGTGATCTGTCTGCCTTTTTACCTAAATGTCTACATTAAGATCTGAGAACATACAAAAGGAAACAAATATATAATAAAATAAAATAAAGATATTTCCTTTTGTTCAAATCCTGATACACACATTTATTCTGCGATGCAAAACTTTTTTTATCATATTAAGGTTTTAGTTTTATGTATGTATGTATATATTTACAACATATAATAAAGTCTTGGTGACAAATGTGTTTGTGTGTACGTAAATCTTAAATACGTAGAAACATAAATATTTATATATTTATTCTCCTTGAGACGATTATGTTTGTTCTGTGAACCAGGAACGAGAGACAGACGAGTTGACTGTGTCGTCGATATTTGGCAGTGCAAAGGCCAGTCAGGAAGCTGACAACATTCTCATCCTCCAAGACAAGAGATTGACGTCAGTGAGAGGGCGTAAATATGTCCAGGTATGTGTCGTGTAATTTTTGTACAACACAATTTAAACTAAACAAGACTGTTCTTTTGTATAATATTATACAACATAAGTGTGTATTCTAACATATGTACACTCCAAATGATGCAGAAACTTCTTTTAAAATTGACAGTTGAATGTTAAAACAATTGCAATAAAACCTGCCTTGGGAGCCCGCCCCGCCTTCATACCAAAACCGGTCTCTCAAGACAGGTGGTCTCGTAACAGGTTGTAAAAAATTCAGGTCGGTATAATCATGCGTATGTACATGTTTTACTAACTGCTAAATTATTAACACAGTATTTAACCAATATAAAAATACTTAGTGGAAAGGAAGACAATCGTTCAAGGCAAGTGGTCGCTCACGATAGACAAGACAGGTTTTACAGTATATCAAAAACCCATGTGATTTCAAAACCATTTGTGGTGTTGATGTGGTTGTATATCAATGTTTGCAGGTGGCAAAGAACAGGTTTGATGGCGAACTGGGAATAATGCTGCTCAAGTTCAACAAAGACACAAAGAGTTTCGCCTCTGGGTCGCCATCTGACGGCAAGAAAGACACCGAGGCGAGGCAGTGATGACAGTCAGCATTGACGTCAAATGAATTAGACAATGGTCAATCAAATGTGTTAATAGTCTAGATGATCAATGCATGTGAATCTCAGGATGGTTGTGTAATGTACTAAAGTCTTGGATGGTTTGCCTTCCGTAATAAATCCAGGATATCTTAATGAGGGGTTAAACTTAACGCTCACCCGCCATGGGTGAAAATGTCAGGTGAGTGGCTATTTTCATTAATTTGATGAAATTAATTATGTCATCAGTTATGAAATTAATATGTCTTTGTTTATAACTGCATTTGTTTCAGGAGCATTGCTGGTCTAAAAATGAATTTGCATGTAAACTTAACTCTACGAGGTTCACCATAAATGGAGAACTAGTGATTGTTCATTGGGATGAGTAACTTATTAAACTATAAGTCTCCAGGCCAGTAGGTAAAATTTATAATTTCTACCCCTGATGTATATCTTCTATAGGGAAACGTCTATGACCAGGGGTAGTTGTTTCTGCTTTAAGGTTTGATTTGTTAGATTCACATGCATTTGTCAATGAAGATCATAGTATTAACGTGGCGCCATCGTAGTTGCTGTGATTCATAGCTAGTCGGTAGGTGGCGCCACTATTGCGGGTAGTAATGCGTCGCCATGATACGGCAGGTAGGCAGAGCAAGGCATTATTTATACATAATTACGTTAGTTAATATAAATATATATTTCAACACTACACGTGGCTAAAATTTGACTGCTTCTTGTATAGTAACCCTAAAAATTGTAGTTACAATGAATTTGTTTTTGTAAAGCAGTTTTTTACCCGCTTATGTTTGGTCTATGTGAGTACCCGTGTTGTGTAAAGTACCCAACGTAAATATTATATTAATGTGTATGCCTACGTATACATAAAGTACAATTGAAAAGAAGACGAAAGAAAGAAGATCGATTTTTCAGAATGGTGCTTGATTTGAAGATGTAGACGTTTGCATAGCATTTATTGTGTTGTTGGAGCACATTGACCGAGTTATACATTATCAGTATAATATTGTAAATACCTCGAAGCTGTGTGATAGTATTTGTAGATTTTTAAATAAATAAAATAGCATTAGCAAAATTGCACACGGACTGGTTAAATTAATGATCGCTAGATGGCAGCACCATTTCAGTGCCAACATGGCACTCTTTTTCATACTACCTGTCTACAGTCTACACCTAACTATACTTGTATAATATGTTTGACTGTTGGGTTGAAGGTCATCTCTGGGACAGACTCTGTATTTGTCTACCGTCTTTTCGTTTTCTGTACTAAATTTTGAAAACGCGAAAAGATTGTTTTTCGAATTTTAAGTAAGAGAAATAGATACAAACTATGTGAATAGTTTGTATCTCAGATACATTAAACAAAACCCACTGCACCACACCGGAAACGATTACTGCTAATGCCGGTATTTGTCGTTTAACAAGAACTCCTTGAAAGCTATACCGACGAAATGGGAAACGAGCCATTTTTTTGTATTTCACTTAATAACAGTGCATACTGAAAAACAGTGAAACGGTTAATCAAATTATTTCCTAATTTTTATTAAGTGACGTCCGCAAACAGTAAAATTGGCAAGCAACTATCGTTGCCGCGTTATACAGTAATTCAATTGTTTCGGTGGTATGAGGATCCGTATTGACTAGTGACGTGGCCTGTTTATAAGTTACAACGGGGCGTAGCACACCTTGTCGAACTAACGGTACCACGACGTAGATGAGGCTTCAGAAAGTTAAGACCAAACCACTAGACAGTGGTGGGAGACTGCAGTGCGCAAGTATGGAAAGAAACAACATGTGCTATACGACAATGAACAGAGTACCACAATCCCCAGTGACCCGAAAGAGGTGTCCGAGATAACACCATGTGAGGTGGAAGCAGCGCTAAGAGTTATGACGAATGGAACAGCATCAGGCAACGACATAGAGACAGTAAAATCATGAGGAGATACCATCTCGAAGACACTTGCTAAGCCGTACATTAAATGTGTATCAGAAAGACGAATACCCACGGCGTGCAAGAACGTTAAGATGGTGATAATCGCCAAGAAGGGAAATAAGAAAGACCTCGATAATTACAGACCGAGATGACTACTATGAAACATTTATAAAGTACTCACGAAAATAGTAATGAAAAGACACTCAATGAAAACCAGCCACGAGAGCAAGTTGGTTTAAAAAGCAGATACTCGACGACCGACCACATTCACGTTCTAAACCAACTGAAGGAGAAGTGCAGAGATTTGATATCCCGCTCTGCATCGCATTCGTCGACTACGAGAAACATTCGTCTCAGTGCAAATTCAACCAGTATTGAACTCGTTTCAAGAACACGGGTGTACATGGAAGACATCTACACCAACAGCTCGATTACGGTCCGCCCACATAAAGAGAATAACAAGATCTACATCAGGAGAGGAGTACGACAGAGAGACCATATCACCCAAGCTGTTTATGGCAACAGTCGAAAGCAGACTGACCTGGAAAACCAGAGGCTTGACGATAGATCAACTAGACTAGTCTACAACAAATGCTGCATGAGCTAGCTGATGAAAGGGAAAATCAGTGTTGATGGAAAACGACATGTAGGCCTACACCGATTTGTGTCTCCAACCACTCGGATAGAGAACGTTGAAGTCTACGTAGAAACAAAGATGGAAGGAAGAATGTTAAACATAGCGTAGGCTTACGAACAGAAAAATAAACATATATGGGTGGGAGAAAAGACAAAGTCACAGACGTGATTGAACAACTCAGAAGACGGAAGCGGACATGGGCAGGGCACGTCAGTAGAATACGAGATAACTGATGAACATCACATATCACCACCTGATTTACTAACACCCCAGTCATAGTGTCACGTTTTGGCCGCCACATTTAGCTATATTGCGAAAGGTGGCAGAACGTGGCTAAAACGCGACAAAACGTGAACTGGAAATTGTAATTTTTGACATGTTCAAAATTCGCTGGCGTTTCCCAACAACGTGGCAACAACATGTTACAACGTGGTACAATATGGCTACAACGTAGCAAAAACGTAAACAGAACGCGTGTACTGCGTTGCGCTGCGTTTCTACTACGTTGTGGTACATTACGATACGTTGTGGTACGCTATGCTGCGTGGCGGCAACGTGGCGACAGCGACGCTATAGCGTGGCGGCCGCGAGGCATAACCCGACTTTGATTTTCACAGCGGGACTACAACGTGGCGACAACGTTGTACCCTGCCGAAATTTGCAATTTTTTCCAGAACGTGGCGATCAGAAATGGGGCACAACGGAACGGTCAAACCGTGACACTATGACTGGGGCATTACGAAGGGAAACGATGTAGAGGAAGACCGACTAAACGGTGGACAGACGAATGTTGGAAACACACCACTTGGTGCAAGACATGCAGATCTGGAAACGGCATGCTGAGGTCTGAGGACCACAGGATACTACGGCTGCACACTAGTGATGATGAATGACAGTTATGACCCTACAATGGAAATGGAATATGCACTGTATAACACTATCCATGAAATTATGCAACAGTAAAATAAAAAGCGGATAAAAAGAAGCGTCTGTGCCTTTCGCAGAGCCAAGATTGCCTTGGATATATACGCGTCACACGCTGTGACGTAACGCAACATCCAAAATGCTCGAGATCAACGCGCGTCACTTCCGCGTTTCCCGGCAACCATTGACTGATTCACATTAACGATACGGCGAAAGATTCCCAGTGGTAGATCCATATAAGTTATTAAAAAACTGCCTCAAAACCTGTACCAAATAAGGCCCGCTAAAAACATTATTAGCGACCGAACCACATTAACATACTCAGTGGTATGAGCCGGAGCTTCAGCATGACTCTGCTGCCCCTCTGTCGGACCATGTACTCGTGGGAGGGAACCGTTTGAAAGGCTAAAACACTTCGTGATACGTAGCTAATATTGTTGTTTGACCTTTCTACCAATGTTGCGGATAACGAAAACATGTAGGCTGGAATGTCACGCGTATGGAACTTGATTGACGTGCGCATAATGACGTAGTACTGCGACATTACAATAGTTGAAGGTATGGTTGAGGTCGTGGGTGTGTGTGTGGGTGGGTGCGTGCGTGTATGTATGTGTGCGTATATGTGCTTGTATCACAGAGTTAGATAATTAATCTTTCCCCTATAGACTAGAGTGACAAGCTGGCCCGCTGCACTGAAGCCGCTGTGGACCACTGGCTGCTATCTACTTGCCAGACAGAAAGTGCTGTACTCACTGGCAGGATATATAGAATAGAACTGTTGAGCAACGTAATAAATGTAAAAAAAGTCTGCTAAGATGAAATTTGTAACTTGGATATGTGTCGTTGTGCCCCTAACTCTAGGCCTAGTTAAGACAGCTCATGATTAATTTCTGGAGTAGGCCAGCAGGGCCAGCTGTTGAATGTTTCAATATTTTAAAGGGACTGGCTATTTAGCGAGCTGCTCGGGAAATAACAAACCGACGTCGCCTTATTTCTCGAGCTGCTCGAGAAATACGGGACCGACTTACGCGTTATTTCTCGAGCAGATCTGGATATGCATACTCGTGCACTTAGGAGTATTTTTATGGCATCTAAGTTGACAAACTAACTGTTTGTAGTAAATGTAACGCTGCTTGAACGTTTCCTGTGTGTATTTATCCGTTCTGATGAGAAATAGGTCCCTATCGATGTAACGGTATTGAGTTAATGAGCCCTCCCTGTGATGGCTTGCGCTGCCCGGCCGCGATGCACGGCCGCGACTTGGTTCGTTATTTGTCGAGCAGATCTAGCTGGACGTGCAAGCATGTGCTCTTAAAACTATTTTCGTGCCTTCTACGTGTATGTACTAATTGACTGTTGTAAATGCGACGTTGTCGGGTCGTTATTTGTATGTATTTATCTGTTCTGATGAGAAATAACGGGTTTTCCTATTCATCGAGCTGCTCGAGAAATGGCGCCGACTTGGCTCGTTATTTGTCGAGCAGATCTGGGCGTGCATGCATGGGCTCTTACAAATATTTTCGTGCCGCCTACGTGGACACACTAGTTGCTTGTAGTAAATGCGACGCTGTTTTGTCGTTTCCTGTTTGTATTTATCAGGTTTTTTTAATGAGAAACAAGTTTTCTAGCCATCGAGCTGCTCGAGAAATAACGAATCTTCTCGAGCAGCTTGATGGCTAAAAACTTGGTGTTCTCATAAGAACGGGTAAATACATGCAAGAAACGACCCAACAGCGTCGCACATGCTACACACAATTAGTATATTGTGGTATCAGTATCACTTATCGTGTAGTAGCTCTATCAACTAACGGATGCTCCCTGGGTGATAGCTGGCAGAAGATTGGGGAATGACTTGAGGATAAGGTCAGCCCTGAGCTGAATAAGTCCGCTGGCACAGTTGATATGTAACCGTATTATTATGTGATTAAAGTAGTTTCCGGAAAACTTTGACTTAATTATTTTCGGTTGAAGTTGTAGACATCACATATGTACACGTAAATGCCACGAAAATATTTCTAAGAGCCCATTCATGGACGTCCCAGATCTGCTCGACAAATAATGAGCCGAGTTAGCATTATTTCTCGAGCAGGTCGATGGCTATGAAAACTTGTTGTTTCTCACGAAAACGGAAACATACAAGCAGGAAACGACCCAACAGCATCGCATTTAATACTAACAATTAGTGTTTGCACGAAAATCGTTTGTAACAACTCATGCACGCACGCAAAAATTTGCTCGACAAATAACGACCCGAATTGCCGCTATTTCTCGAGCTGCTCGAGAAATAAGAACTCGACTACTTCTTATTTATCGAGCAGCTCGGGAAATAAGAACTCGACTACTTCTTATTTATCGAGCAGCTCGGGAAATAAGGACTCGACTACTTCTTATTTACCGAGCAGCTCGGTAAATAGCCTGAGCCTATTTTAAAAACATTTTCACTGGCCACTACGTGTTCAGCAGAGAGAGCAGTAGGCCTATTTGTCCATCTGGCTTTCGGACACGATGTGGAGCTGGTTCTGCATTAATTGCTTCGATGCTGTTTGTCTTAACTTCAGGTCCGGCGGTGGCTCCACCTGGTGCAGGACGTTGATGAGTCACATCTGGTTAAATGTGCAGGCATCTTTAGATGTCACCGCCCTGTCCCGGCTCCAGGGTAGACTCCAAGTCTCGTCTGCAGAACTTTAATTATTAAACTGTGTATATGTAAATGGATTCTTTTAACTCTTATTTACATTCGAGGTGTAAGCCCCTACTGTATTAAACATGATAATTTCGCATGAATAATTATATTAAATAATGATGTTAACAGGAGTAATACAAATGCGTACATTACAAGGTGACTAATATTTTAAAAGAACATACGATACAATACGGTGTAGACGTAGCATGAAAGGTTAACAAGTACTGTTGTTGGTTTTGCGTAATTTAAAGGGGATTACATCTACAGTGGTGCCACCTGTCGAATTGATAATTGAACGTGGTGGTGGTTTCGGAAACCATTTCAAATCGTTCTAAATCTTCCTTTTGGCGGTAAGTGGGTGGCTGGAACCTACACGAAAGACTGCATTGGATGTCTTTGTGCACTAATCAGACCGTCTGTTATCACTGTAGCGGGAGCACTGATGACGCATCACACGTGTACCCTTTTATGCGTAGGTTCGTTGAAATGTAGTCTGCGGCGCGTGCAATTACGTACACATATAATGTGCATTGAACATATATCAACAAAACAGATGAATAATTATTTGTTTTATTACAATTATTCTGGCCAACATTGTACAAATGGTGCATTCACCGTAAAGTTAGTCGAACAGTTACATAATGCATCCTTCAATATGTTACAATCGTATATTTAATCAATATAGGATCTAAGATCAACAAATAAACCTAATGACAATAATTTGCATTGTAATATTGGCAGAGGTTTTGAAATTATCGCCGACATATTTCACTTTCACTTTACTTTATTGTCCTTAAAAGGATATGCATTTTACAACTCATGATCACATCTAAAATATATGGGATGGTCTCAACAATTTTTTTTTTATTTAAATCATTACGACGGAAGCCACTCACGCGTTGTTTTATTTATCGGTTCTGAGTCCCTTTAACCCAAGTTACTTTAATATTGCAAACAACCAGTCTTATATTTGTTATAATCGCCTGCGCGTTGAACTCTTTACGACTTTCTCACTACCACAAACAAACGTAGCCAAATAGATCAACAACAGTGGTCGACAAAAACACAATTCTGCTTAAATATGTACATATTATTTAACAAAAACACAGTAAAAAAATCAAAATTGTTATATCGTTCGCCACAGAACATTCGTCTTTGGTCACCAGGTGGCGTACTTGAGAGGTCGCCGACGTTTCGTCTCATATCGTCCATTCACCAGTGACCGTAAGTCCGGACTACAAATGTTACTGACGAGTAGTTCCGTCAACGTCACGCAATTGAGACGATCTCCACTTGATCCGTATATTGGTATCTGTCCATTATACAAAACCACGTCTTTGCAAAAGTTATTTCATGCATGGGCAACCAACATGTGTAGATGGGCCAAAGTTACTTGGGTCAATATTTGACAACATTAAACTTTCTTAACGCATACATTCTTTTTGTATTGTATATAATTGGATGGTTTTGCTTTATTGGAGATTGTCACGAGCAACAATGATCCCTCACCGAAAGTGCATGCCACCCACGACATAGGACTGGTACATGTTGACAACATGTCACCCACGACATAGGACTGGTACACGTTGACAACATGTCACCCACGACATAGGACTGGTACATGTTGACAGCATGTCACCCACGACATAGGACTGGTACATGTTGACAACATGTCACCCACGACATAGGACTGGTACATGTTGACAACATGCTTGACATTTGTTATGAGATTAGAAACATCATTTTTACCAACTGTCAAATAGTCATATATTTATGCCGATAAACAATGTTCCCGATTTAAAAAAATCTGTCACGGAAATGGTATACTTTCTAGCATTGCCCATCATATCAAAACAAAATAAAACAAAAACATTACAGTATACATATATCTTTATAAAAAGTATTTTGACACTGCATGGCCAAAATAGCGCCCAGAATGGCTTCAGTCTGCGTGGTTATCGCCATTTAAGACGCCCGTTGCTACAATGCTATTCCAACACTTAAAGAAGCGCCAAACCCAACATTTACGCAAGAACTGCACATGTTCGGTTTTGTTAATGGAAGTATGCTGATTGAGAGACGCCATTAAACAGCCGCCCAAAAATGAGGTGTAATTTTCTTTTGCTGCGTGAATAATTTAGGCCAATCTAATACATGTTTTACCCAAACGTGATTACTGGCAGAACGTCTCACTAGGTGTCGCCACTGACGCTGTCTAGACGCCGTTACTTGAGGTCATTACGGAGTTCATCTTGCATTTCCTCGGTCACGTTGGGGTTCGGCGTGATCATCATGGTCACCTGCTTGAGCGAGGCGTGGGCATGTAAGGCGTTCCACTGGATGCCGTTCCGAACGAAGTAATCCCGATGTGAACCGCGATGATAGTAGACGCCATTCAAGTGAGACTCGAAGCAACTGTTGAACCACCAGGCGCCGTGGTAGTGCTCGGCACAGTTGTCGTAGAAGCGCTTGTCGTTGTCGTTGTCTTTCGTGCTGAACGGAAGGTTGTTATGCGACACCCAGTCTGCCGTAAGTGAGTCGCCCGCCGTGCCACTGTCGTAAAGGAGCAGTAATGAATGCCACATCACAAGACACAGACAACTCATAGGGCCTATCTACATAATCACATTTAGCATAATACAAAAGTATAATGCAATGTTAAGAGCAGATATCAATACAGTCAGTTGATGTAGAGACGCAACCTTCAGGAAGATAATTATCATATTTAATATGGTTTGTCTTTGATAGCTTTTGAAAGTTTTCGTTTGCCTTACAGGGAATGTTGTTTACACGCGCGCGTTCTCGCTCTCGGTTCTCGGTTCTCGGTTCTCGGTTCTCGGTTCTCGGTTCTCGGTTCTCGGTTCTCGGTTCTCGGTTCTCGGTTCTCGGTCTCCGTCCGTCCGTCCGTCCGTCCGTCCGTCCGTC
>JAODUO010000264.1:190000-220000 GCA_025642075.2 Ridgeia piscesae
GGAAGAGTCACAATCACATAGCAAACCGATAACCTTAGCCATTCAGACATTTATCGGGATCAATGAAAACATTTGCGGACAGACGAACATTTGCAAACGTATTTTAATTTCAGTAGCGTATCCGCCGACATTTATTTAATTATCTCTTATTTGTGACCAGGATGTACGATACCCATGCAACTTCGTCTGACCTACAAAATTGGCGGATGCATTTCAGAAAGCATAAGATTAAGAGTTACGTGTTTGTTGTAATAACAAATCATACATGGGTTTCCCCTGCTTGAGAAAGTTTAATGGTGAAAATATCCTACTTATCTTCACCAATTGTAAATATGAACGAGTGGTTTCTTGCTCCGTGTGTTGATGCAAACAGAAATATACGAATAATGAATCAGCTGACACAAACACTCAGGCTACCCCCGAAACTATGCTGTTGTTGCAGAAACGGAGACGATTCTGCACTATCGTATCATGATGAAGACCGTACAGCCGTGACGTCATACGTTTGTTTGTTCGTCAGTTGCGTATTGTGACGTAACAACCATTGCGGGAACAAAGGTCGTGACAACGACAGTCATAACAACTGCCACAATCCCAGGTGGGAAAACTTGACAGATGATAAACGAATGACGTTGATCGTCTTTATGATTACGACTAGCGACCATACTCTTACTTCGATTAAATGTTTCAGACGGCGTTCGATACAAGCAAACACGGAAACGGTTTTACATTATTCATGCCGGACCTCTAACGACGAATGAATAAGCCACTTTTCTACACTTTCGCAACGATGGGTATGAGTTCTGCGATTGTTGCCAGTTACATGGAAAGTTCCAGCCGATCTTTAAACGGCTTACGTAATTTTGAAGAATCGCAGAAAACAAAGTTGCTCATTCAGAAACGATAGTCAAACCACCAATAGGCCTACAAACCGACGGGGAATTTTGCAGACACAAAAGCGTTGATGACCCTACATTTCACCTAGACGAACCCCGTGATTCAAAGCATTGGAAAGGGTGAATTCACGATATATGAGAAGTAATATACTACAAGTGTATGAGATGTGCTCAATTAAATTGTCAGATGGAGCCTCTGTAGAAAGCGCTAACCTCGACGTATTTTCTCAGCGCAGTGTGAATGAAGCACGTTAGTGTTGTGTCGGTAGCCGTATTGTGTAAACAAAACGACCGAGCCGTAAATACATCAACTGGTATCACGTGTCATCTTGTAATGTGGTTGTTGTTGTGTACGTGCGGTACTCGCGCTGTTGTCTTTGTGAACTAGTCGTGTTTACATAACGTACACATACGTCGCTGCTAGATCGTGGCGCCGTTATGTAAACGACGCACATCAAAGAGCTAGTCAGCCGGCGTCAGAACCCTTGATCGGCCAGGGATAGGGTGTTGTCTAGTGGACCCTGGAATACTGTGACGACAACGGGCTGTTTTGGGAGCAGGAATGGTGCATGACCCGGCTTTTGATGGAGTCTGACTGTATTGTGCAAAGCCTACTGCTTCTGTTGTGCGGATGGTGCATGGTTTAGATCTCGTTGATTGGTGCCATGCCTAACTGTCTATGGTTCGTGAGTAATGCAATGTGTTTACAGAGTATGAAAGGTGCAGCGCCTAGCTGTCAATGGAACGTGGATGGCGCAATAATGGCTAGTTGTCTATAGAGTGTAGCAATAATGCAATGTCTAGGGTGCATGTGTATGCTGTCCATGGGTTATGAATGGACCCATGCCTAGCTGTTTATGGTGCAGTGCCTAGTTGTCTATAGAGTGAGTAGCAATAACACAACGCCTAGCCCTGTGATGCATATGCATGGTGCCATGCCAGCTGTCCATGAAGTAGCAATGGTCCAATGCCTAGGTGTATATGATGCATGTGCATGGTCCAATGCCTAGCCGTCTGTAGAACATGACTAGTGCAACGACAAGCTGTCAACAGAGTAGAAATCGTTATCAGTTGTTTGACCGCGAAGTGACAAGTATGTCTTGTCGCTGGCCGCGGTGGAAGCACTCGGGCCCGACCGCGACTGACAACTCAAATAAACAGAGAGGTCCACGCTAAACACTGACAGGCCGTCCACGGCCGTCGGGGCCTAAGCCGCCGCTATGCTCCGTCTGCGCGCGGCGTGACGTGGCGAGCGGCTGGCGTACACCCGTAAGATCAAACGGTCGGGCCAGACAGCATGCTAAAGGTATCGACAGAACTTGTCAGAAGCAGCAATAAACTTCCGCCGATCCGGGAAGGTGGCGATCACATTCGATGATACGCTGTTTATTCGAAACTTCCGATGGGTTCTCGGTTGCTTGTCTTCGGTTTCCTTCGTAAAACGAGATCGCGTTCCACGCACATGGAAACCTTTTGTCATGTCAGGGGTTGTAGTTGTTTGCAGGAAGTTGACTCAATCACACATTTGTCCTGTGTGAACCAATGGAACGCAACGAAAGCCAAAGGGCAGTTATGTAACCCTGCATGCTTTCATATCAATGCAAATAAACGGTGTTTACAATAAATTACAAATGTGTGTTTACAATGTAAACATCCTGCGGTGCAACGTTCAAATTGCTTGACGATGCTTCTGGTCTGTTAAGCACAATTTCGGAGGCAGTATATCTTCAGGATTTATTAGACAAAATGTCTTAAAACATAGAAACTGGCTAACAAAATGGATGATAATTATAAATAATCTATTACAACAACAGTAACGCTTCTATAACGCCTCATGTCATAAAGAATTCGAATTGCCTGTCCCCACAATTGGGGACAGGCAAGAATCGTAATTGGAGCATGGAACCGCCGAAACTACTGGATGAGAATATGATTTCACACAAATATCACATTGTGTTGAGTCTTTTTTCGAAAGGTGGCTATGGGTGGCAGTAACGAACTAAGATTTAGGAACACAACTGTTTTGGGAATGCAGCAGATTAATTAAAGAGGATAATTGTTGAGTGGAAGTTGAGTCGAATGAATACGTTAAACGTCAAACAATCGTCGGTGCATGCCGGGCGAGACGTCGGCAGTTTCGGGAAAGGATTATCGGTCAACGAACTGATCGGTGTCTGACTGTTTGCGGTGAAGTACGTTTCGCCAAAACAAACAAACTTTCACGAAAAAACTCACGCTTCCCGACTCTCACAAGCTGTGCCGACCGCCGAGTGGAGAAACATTTCATGTTGTGTTACATTTCAACCGACTGCACTGGATACTAACAGGACCACAAAGTAGGGTTGGAAAGCAAGACTCTAAAGCGGTCTGAAAGTAGGATGGAAAGTTGGAAAGAAGACGGATCACGCCAGGCGATACGGAAACGTGGATATAGAAACAAGCACTGGAACAAGGATTCTCGACTGGAAAGGATGACGGAAATAATTTAGAAAGAAGGATTGCAAAGAACAAAAATTGGTAGGTAGTACTGGAAAATATAATTCGACAGGAAATCGGACAAGGAATACTGGAAAATACGACTGGATAAAAGACTGGAAGGTGAGATATTTGAAGGTATGACTAGAAAGTAAGGCGGACAGAATTACTAGAAAGTAACACTCGATAGTAGGACTAGATAGTAACACTCAAGAGTAGGACTGGAAAGTAACACTCAAGAGTAGGACTGGAAAGTAACACTCAAGAGTAGGACTGGAAAGTAACACTCGAACGTAGGACTAGAAAGTAACACTCAAGAGTAGGACTGGAAAGTAACACTCGAGAGTAGGACTGGAAAGTAACACTCGAGAGTAGGACTGGAAAGTAACACTCGAGAGTAGGACTGGAAAGTAACACTCGAGAGTAGGACTGGAAAGTAACACTCGAGAGTAGGACTGGAAAGTAACACTCGAGAGTAGGACTGGAAAGTAACACTCGAGAGTAGGACTGGAAAGTAACACTCGAGAGTAGGATGGAAAGTAACACTCGAGAGTAGGACTGGAAAGTAACACTCGAGAGTAGGACTGGAAAGTAACACTCGAGAGTAGGACTGGAAAGTAACACTCGAGAGTAGGACTAGAAAGTAACACTCGAGAGTAGGACTGGAAAGTAACACTCGAGAGTAGGACTGGAAAGTAACACTCGAGAGTAGGACTGGAAAGTAACACTCGAGAGTAGGACTGGAAAGTAACACTCGATAGTAGGACTGGAAAGTAACACTCGAGAGTAGGACTGGAAAGTAACACTCGAGAGTAGGACTGGAAAGTAACACTCGAGAGTAGGACTGGAAAGTAACACTCGAGAGTAGGACTGGAAAGTAACACTCGAGAGTAGGACTGGAAAGTAACACTAGAGTAGGATAAAATAACACTCAAGAGTAGGACTGGAAAGTAACACTGAGAGAGGACTGGGAAAGTAACACTCGAGAGTAGGACTGGAAAGTAACACTCGAAGGGAGGACGGGAAAATAACACTCGAGAGTAGGACTGGGAAAATAACACTCGAGAGTGGGCTGGGAAAATAACACTCGAGAGTAGGACTGGAAAGTAACACTCGGGGTGGCTGGGAAAGTAACACTCGAGAGTAGGACTGGAAAGTAACACTCGAGAGTAGGACTGGAAAGTAACACTCGAGAGTAGGACTGGAAAGTAACACTCGAGAGTAGTATGGAAAGTAACACTCGAGAGTAGTATGGAAAGTAACACTCGAGAGTAGGACTGGAAAGTAACACTCGAGAGTAGGACTGGAAAGTAACACTCGAGAGTAGGACTGGAAAGTAACACTCGATAGTAGGACTGGAAAGTAACACTCGAGAGTAAGACTGGAAAGTAACACTTGAGAGTAGGACTAGAAAGTAACACTTGAGAGTAGGACTGGAAAGTAACACTCCAGAGTAGGACTGGAAAGTAACACTCGATAGTAGGACTGGAAAGTAATACTCTAAAGTAAGATGGAAAGTAACACTCGAGAGTAGGACTGGAAAGTAATACTCGAGAGTAGTATGGAAAGTAACACTCGGGAGTAGTATGGAAAGTAACACTCGAGAGTAGGACTGGAAAGTAACACTCGAGAGTAGGACTGGAAAGTAACACTCGAGAGTAGGACTGGAAAGTAACACTCAAGAGTAGGACTGGAAAGTAACACTCGAGAGTAGTATGGAAAGTAACACTCGAGAGTAGGATGGAAAGTAACACTCGAGAGTAGGGCTGGAAAATAACACTCGAGAGTAGGACTGGAAAGTAACACTGAGAGTAGGACTGGAAAGTAACACTCGAAGTAGGTAAAAAAACACTCGAGAGTAAGACTGGAAAGTAACACTTGAGAGTAGGACTAGAAAGTAACACTTGAGAGTAGGACTGGAAAGTAACACTCGAGAGTAGGACTGGAAAGTAACACTCGATAGTAGGACTGGAAAGTAATACTCTAAAGTAAGATGGAAAGTAACACTCGAGAGTAGGACTGGAAAGTAATACTCGAGAGTAGTATGGAAAGTAACACTCGAGAGTAGGACTGGAAAGTAACACTCGAGAGTAGTATGGAAAGTAACACTCGAGAGTAGTATGGAAAGTAACACTCGAGAGTAGTATGGAAAGTAACACTCGAGAGTAGGACTGGAAAGTAACACTCGAGAGTAGTATGGAAAGTAACACTCGAGAGTAGGACTGGAAAGTAATACTCGAGAGTAGTATGGAAAGTAACACTCGAGAGTAGGACTGGAAAGTAACACTCGAGAGTAGTATGGAAAGTAACACTCGAGAGTAGGACTGGAAAGTAATACTCTAAAGTAAGATGGAAAGTAACACTCGAGAGTAGTATGGAAAGTAACACTAGGATTGGAAAATAACACTCGAGAGTAGTATGGGTAACACTCGAGAGTAGGACTGGAAAGTAAAACTGAGAGTAGTATGGAAAGTAACACTCAGAGGATGGAAATAAACTCGAGAGAGGACTGGAAAGTAACATCGAGAGTAGTAGGAAAGTAACACTCGAGAGAGGACTGGGAAAATAACACTCGAGAGTAGTATGGAAAGTAACACTCGAGAGTAGGACTGGGAAAATAACACTCGAGAGTAAGACTGGAAAGTAACTCAAATAGGGCTGGAAAGTAACACTCGAGAGTAGGACTGGAAAGTAACACTCGAGAGTAGGACTGGAAAGTAACACTAGAGAGGGGGAAAAACACTCGAGAGTAGGACTAGAAAGTAACACTCGAGAGTAGGACTGGAAAGTAACACTCAAGAGTAGGACTGGAAAATAACACTGAGAGTAGGACTGGGAAAATAACACTGAGAGTAGGACTGGGAAAATAACACTAAAGGGAAAAAAACACTGAGAGAGGGCTGGGAAAATAACACTCGAGAGTAGGACTGGAAAGTAAACTCAAGTAGGACTGGAAAGTAACACTCGAGAGTAGGACTGGGAAATAAAATCGAAGTAGGACTGGAAAGTAACACTCGAGAGTAGGGCTGGAAAGTAAACTTGAGAGTAGGACTGGGAAAATAACACTGAGAGTAGGATGGAAAGAAAACTCAGAGTAGGCTGGGAAAATAACACTGAGAGTAGGACTGGAAAGTAACACTCGAGAGTAGGACTGGAAAGTAACACTGAGAGTAGGATGGAAAGTTTGGAGTAGGACTGGGAAAAACACTCGAGGTAGGACTGGAAAGTAACACTCGGGGTAGGACTGGAAAATAACACCCAGAGTAGGACTGGAAAGTAACAAATCGAGGTAGGACTGGGTAACACTCGGGGTAGGACTGGAAAGTAACACTCGAGAGTAGGGCTGGGGAAATAACACTCGAGAGTAGGACTGGAAAGTAACACTCGAGAGTAGGGGTGGGAAAATAACACTGGGGTAGGACTGGAAAGTAACACTCGAGAGTAGGACGGGAAAATAACACTCGGGGAAATATGGAAAGTAACACTCGAGAGTAGGACTGGGGAAAAAAACACTCGAGAGTAGGGCTGGGAAAATAACACTCGAGAGTAGGATGGAAAGAACACTTGAGAGTAGGACTGGAAAGTAACACTCGAGAGTAGGACTGGAAAATAACACTCGAGAGTAGGACTGGAAATAACACTTAGGGCTGGAAAGTAACACTTGAGAGTAGGACTGGAAAATAACACTAGAGTAGGATGGAAAGTAACACTGAGAGTAGGACTGGAAAGTAACACTCGGGAGTAGGATGGAAAGTAACACTGAAGTAGGACTGGAAAATAACACTCGAGAGTAGGACTGGGAAAATAACACTCGAGAGTAGGACTGGAAAATAAAACCAGAGTAGGACTGGAAAGTAACACTCAGAGTAGGACTGGAAAGTAACACTCGAGAGTAGGACTGGAAAGTAACACTCGAGAGTAGGACTGGAAAGTAACACTCAAAATGGAGGAAAGTAACACTCGAGAGTAGGACTGGAAAGTAACACTCGAGAGTAGGGCTGGGTAACACTCGAGAGTAGGACTGGAAAGTAACACTCTAAAGTAGGGCTGGAAAGTAACACTTGGGGTAGGACTGGAAAATAACACTCGAGAGTAGGACTGGAAAGTAATACTCTAAAGTAGGACTGGGAAAATAACACTCGAGAGAGGACTGGGAAAATAAAACCCCGAGAGTAGGACTGGGAAAATAACACTGAGAGTAGGACTGGGAAAATAAAATCGAGAGTAGGACAGAAAGTAACACTCGAGAGTAGTATGGAAAGTAACACTCGAGAGTAGGACTGGAAAAACACTCGAGAGTAGGACTGGGAAAATAACACTGGGGAGGACTGGGAAAATAACACTCGAATAGGACTGGAAAGTAACACTCGAGAGTAGGACTGGGAAACTCGAGAGTAGGACTGGAAAGTAACACTCGAGAGTAGGGCTGGAAAGTAACACTTGAGAGTAGGACTGGAAAGTAACACTCGAGAGTAGGACTGGAAAGTAACACTCGAGAGTAGGACTGGAAAGTAACACTCGGGAGTAGGACTGGAAAGTAACACTCGAGAGTAGGACTGGAAAGTAACACTGAGAGTAGGACTGGGAACACTCGAGAGTAGGACTGGAAAGTAACACTCGAGAGTAGGACTGGAAAGTAACACTCGAGAGTAGGACTGGAAAGTAACACTCGAGAGTAGGACTGGAAAGTAACACTCGAGAGTAGGACTGGAAAGTAACACTCTAAAGTAGGACTGGAAAGTAACACTCGAGAGTAGGACTGGAAAGTAACACTCGAGAGTAGGACTGGAAAGTAACACTCGAGAGTAGGACTGGAAAGTAACACTCTAAAGTAGGACTGGAAAGTAACACTCGAGAGTAGGACTGGAAAGTAACACTCGAGAGTAGGACTGGAAAGTAATACTCTAAAGTAGGATGGAAAGTAACACTCGAGAGTAGGACTGGAAAGTAATACTCTAAAGTAGGATGGAAAGTAACACTCGAGAGTAGGACTGGAAAGTAATACTCGAGAGTAGGACTGGAAAGTAATACTCTAAAGTAGGATGGAAAGTAACACTCGAGAGTAGGACTGGAAAGTAATACTCTAAAGTAGGATGGAAAGTAACACTCGAGAGTAGGACTGGAAAGTAACACTCTAAAGTAGGATGGAAAGTAACACTCGAGAGTAGGACTAGATAATCAAATTTGAAAGCAGGACTGAAAAGTAAAATTTGAAGGTAGGATCAAATGGCAGGACCGAAAGAAGGGATTGGAAAAGCCTGAATAACATATATTGTATGTAGGGCTTGAAACAAGGACGGGAAAGCAACACGGATTGGTGTGTCAGTGACCATATTCACCCCACTGTCCTATATTAACAGACGTACAGACAACCGCAGCCGTTTCTGGGTCTGACAGATCAAAGACCCGGGTCTTCAGCGTGTAGCGAAGAATGTCTTGCCATGCGACGGTTATTCCTGCGATGTAAACGTGAAGCACGCAGTCGATACAGACTCTGGCGAAACGCCAGACATACAGCGGCACACTCAGGCCACAATAATATTCCTTCGACATCCCGCGCCATAGTTGCCATTGCCTCTTCGAAATACTGTATGCGTCCATGTGATTAAAAAGTATCTCAATGTCAAAGATACTTTACAAGGTCTCTTACTCACATGTCCATTTGCTTCCAGTGTTCGATTTCCCATCTCTTTTAAAAGTAATAGTGCCAATATATATGCCAATATATATATATGCCAATATATATATGCCAAAATATATATATATATATATATATATATATATACATATATTCCATGTTAATGTTGTCGGTGTACTTAGCCCTCTTCGATGTATCTGTATATGCGGATATGAAGCGTGAAGCTAAAAGGTCTATTTGGCCGCCATACTGCTTTCCCAATTATTCAATTATTATGTATATACCATATCGTGTCGTCATATTATTTCAACCACATTACGCGTGCCATCCGCATGCAACGATCGCGTTTTCCAATGTATCTATAACAAAACAATAATTTGAATCGCCCTGATAAAGATCTGTATTCACGTTCCGAAAGTAAATCGTCCTATTATCGACGGTTTATGGAAACCAAGATGGCGGACAATGGCTTCACTCACCTTGGTTTGTCAGCTCGTAGATGTACTCATTTCCGAGCCAGAACTCGCTCTCCATGTTGCCGAAGCCCCATTTGTACTCCTCCCAGCCTCGGTAGAAGTCGACGGAACCGTCCAGGCGACGTTGTATCACCGTCCAACCTACAAACAGAGCGACATGTTATCGCCAGGTGGCAGGTGGTGTGCTTGGTTGGCGAGGTGGGTTGCGTTACTCACCGGAACAAAACATTGAAAGCACACGTATAAGGATAGTAGCAGGCAGCTGAGCGAAGTCATAATTATGACTTCTCAAAGGGTGATGTCAGTGAATCCCTGGCAACTTAAAAGTTATTCCAGTTAGGGCATTAGTGTACATCAGAAATCGAGAAAAACAGTGTCAAGAATACAAGATTAAGTACGCACACATGGTAATACCTACTTAGGTAATTCCATTCGATTCGCGGGTGAATTAAATCCCACCTAACTGAACATTATTTCATCTAGTGCCTCAGTGCGACCCGATAGTTTTTGATATACGTATAAAGTAAACTTACACAAATGTAAAGATAATATCATTATCGGATAATGCCAATCAACACGTTGGGATAGGTAATATATTGTTTTAACTGATACACAAAACATAATAAACGAAACAAATAAAGTAATATTAACATAGCCAACTAGGCCTAAACCATATTGTCTTATTTATTTGGAACATTCGATTTGTTCAATGATTAGATCGACATAAAGGACTAGTTAACTAAGATAAATGTGTTTTGCCTGTCAATATATCTTCCAGTTGTGACGAAATCGTTTATATGGTGGGTAGTGATGACGTCATACCCCACCAGGAAGCCATGGAACTGTAAGAGTTGCCACATGTACACTTTTTAAGCTATATGATGTGGCCAGTCATTTGGGCGGACTTGGTCGGTTGTTCTGGTATGCTACGACGGGGCGTAACACACGCAGGGTTAAATCCATCAATTAAAATTCCTGCCTCCCAGCACACTCAGCCCGGATCTTCAGACTAGTGCGTGCGTAACGCATTACTTCGTTTACATCAATTACTTATTTGTTAACAATACTCAAAACATTTATGTCTGATAATAAACGAAATTGGTATATTTGATAAATGAGTCCATAGTAGATCAGTTGGGAGATGTCCGGCTTCGCTGATCCAGAGGGAGGAGCTCACTGCCTGGGAGCAACGGAGACTGACCAGTCCATGGAAAGAGGAAACGATGGAGACCAGCAAAAAGATGGAGAGACGGTGTGAAAACGGAGGAGAAGGAGTAGAAAGAGACTGTGATCCTCAGACGCGAAAGTGCGGAACAAGTGGCGCCGACTCGTGCAGTGCCGGCTGACCCTGTGAGGGAACATGGCGACGGAATTAGGCAATGGAAGAAGGACTTGCTTGACAAATGAGTTTCATTGGAGTGTGTGGAATAAAATCACCCATAACTATGTATAATCATATAGAATGGTGGTGAATTATTTGATGGTGACAATACGAATGACGATGAAATGCTCACATGTCGATGCAATTCAATGTTTCATATTATATCACCAGAAGACAGGGATTTGAGGTTAAATGACTTCGGTTACGTCATAAGTCAGTGGTTTGAGATTTCCCCTGACACGAGTTCACTCCAGGTTAACACGGAGGCGGAGAGTATTGGTGTTAACACGAACACCGCCCATTTTCGCCACCGTCTTTCAGCTGCGATTATAGCTACTAGATCGGCGCTACCTCGAAGGCTGTCTCGCTCGTTGGGAACTGCAACGAAGCCCTAGACGCCTGGGCTAGCACGGGAATTACTCGACGAATGTGCCATCCGGAAGCCGTTATAGACAGGCAGTTATTGCGATGATGTACGACCAGGTGACGTCACGCCCCCTCGAAATAGCCGCAGCACACGCCCTCTGGTGATAGAGGACTCGTATTAATGGTCGTTACGTACATAGCAGGCAGAGTTGGTGTTTGCTGTCGTGGTCAAACGGACACTGAAACGGTTATCTGTCGCTGACCATCGGCGGAACAGAATACAGCTGTGTTTGTGTTTGATGACTTATTGAATACAACTGTCCTAGAATCACCACAAGTTACAAGACGGCGTGGATGGATATTTACGTCATCATTAGCGCCTGTGTGTGTGTGTGTGTGTGTGTGTGTGTGTGTGTGTGTGTGTGTGTGTGTGTGTGTGTGTGTGTGTGTGGTGCGTGCGTGCGTGCGCGTGTGCGCGTGTGCGCGTGTGCGTGTGTGTGTGCGTGTGTGCATGTATGTATGTATGTATGTATGTATGTATGTATGTATGTATGTATGTATGTATGTATGTATGTATGTATGCATACATGTATACATGTTATATGTATGAATGTATGCCTGCATGCATGACCATTTATAACGCCTTCACAGTGCAATTATAACTAAACATAATAACACGGTTTCGTGTAATAGTTTACTATTTCCTACACGTTTATGTATTTCATCTGTCGAGAGAAAGTGCAGCCAAATAAAAGTGAAACCGAAACAACAGTAACACTACACAATACCGTCACGTGGTATGACGTAATGGCTATATAATGCCGCTCCAAACAATCGCGCTAGAGAAGAGTTCACCGATCACCGAGCCTAATTACACCTGTCAACAGATGTAACGTATCGACGAAAAGCTGAACAGATGACGAGTACATGTGATTTGTACAGATATCTCGATTGATTGACCCGTACTGCCGGCGTTCTTTGCGCCACGAGGGCAGCCCCACGGGCGGGGAGCGGCGAGCAGCTGGCCAATTACTGCCACGTCCGGCTGCGATATTTCAGACATGCCACTTTGTGACAGGAATCTGTATTTTTGACTTGAAATTTCGGATAAATCCGTATCACATTTTTAGGCATTGGTTAAATGTCATATAACATCCTTATTCTCGGTGAGTGTGATAATCTTGAAAGACACAGTAGATTAAGACATAGATAGGAAAACAGGAAGAGTAGAGAGATAGAGGAGAAATAGAGGTAGAAAAGAGAAAGGGAGAGAGAAGAGAGAGAGAGAGAGAGAGAGAGAGAGAGAGAGAGAGAGAGGAGAGAGAGAGAGAGAGAGAGGAGAGAGAGAGAGAGAGAGAAAGAGAGATATGGCTGGAAAGAGAGACAGTGAAAGGGAGCGAGAGAGGAGAGAGATACGGGAAAAAGAGAGAGACAGAAAGGGAGAGAGAGGGGAGAGTGAGAGGAGGATGAGGATAGAGAGAAAGCGAAAGCGAAAGAAATGACAAATCAACAAATGAAAGTAAAGAGAACTGGCGACGAAGCAGGTAAATGTGAACGGAACAAATAAGTGTATGATATAAGAGTGATTAAACGAATGATTGAGGAAACGTTTACATGTTTATGACATGTTAAGAATTCAAGACAATATAGACGCTTGTGTCACCAGTACTCAGATATAACTGAACACTGCCTTTGTAAACGTATTTAACAGACACAGAAAAATGGCAACGTTGTAGTAACTCTCATTACCACGTTCATTATTTAATCACCGTGATTATTAGATAACTGTATCCACTAGATAAAAACACCATGGGAACTAGATAACAGTCGCTAAATAATCTGTTTAATTTCACGGGTAGGAGACATCTGCCCTCAACGGCAGGGGAGCTGTGATCCCTATGGTCGGGTCATGTTTCGGTCGCCTAAACACAATCTTAAACTTGTTATGAACACTGCACGGTCTGTGACACAACACGCCGGCAATGATTCACAGTTTACAACCAAAATCTGACAAATGATTACATAATGGCCTCTAATTACCCGACCTTCCTTTTACCAGATGTTTTCCCATTCATTGTATGAGCCGGGACCCGCGCATATTTAGAACATTCCAGACAGTCAGCGGAAATAAAGTCACTGGAAAAGGTCGTGGAGATAACGTGACAGGGAAACAATCACTGGCCTACGGCGACAGCTTTAGCTAGGAAAAAAGGCTTTTCAAAATAAAGTCACAACATTTTTAAACGTGAAGACTCTACTAAATAGAAAGTCTTTATGACGAATTCTCCTTTTGACTGATAACTGAACACTTGAATAGTTAAAACTGTTGTGCTGTCTACAATTTTGATAATTATACCTTTAATTTTGAATAGTATACAATATGATAAATATATATATATATATATATATATATATATATATATATATATATATATATATATTATATATATATATATATATGTATGCATTATATTTATATTATAAATTAAACATATTAATGTATTAAATATGTATCACAAAATATGATAAATAATATATATATATATATATATATAATTTATAATATTTTGTGATACATATTTAATACATTAATATGTTTAATTTATAATATAAATATATATATATATTATAAATAAAATTTTGACTTTTTCCTGTGACTGTATCCCTTTTCCAGGGACTCTTCTTCCCCTAGACTTTATGTCCTACATTTGTGGAGACGTCTGGGAAGAGGTCAGCCCTCTCCTCCCTCGGGCAGGGGTTGGCTTGCGGAGGGCGGGCGGACAAAACAAGACTTGCGTAACAAGTATATAATGACCAGATGCTCGTTACACCGGTTACCCGTGTTACATCCCATGTTCAGGGTGTGACAGGTCACGTGACCGGGTCTAGAACACGCTATTAGTTGGACACATCACACCTGTGTGCCTTCACCATCGCTATAGACACCGATCCCAAATCTGTGAATTTATTAATCACGAAGTGCGCCCGACTACACGCCCGCTTGCGCAATTGCACGTGTACAGTTCACCTGTGGTTAAATATAACGATGCCCTGTTTATACCTACACAACAGTTGATTTTGTTTTCTTTCGAAGAATGGTTTTTGTATGACTGTTTATTGTTATACGTCCTCTTAAAATATGGCTTCTTGAAAACGACTGTGAATATTAGTCCTGTTGACCATGTTTTGATAGACCTATACCGTATATGGTTAGTTTAACTGTGTTTATTTTCGCTGACGCTATGCAATTATAATTTTATATAACTAAGAACATATGTTTGGTTTGTGTCATTATTAAATGGGTCAAACAAAAATATACGTCTTCTTTTTTTGGTGAATTCATCAGCATCTAATAACATTTTGAATGAGAAAAATACATTTATTGTAATACAGACACTGTACGGCTCGTATATTGTGATAAAACAAATCCACTCGCTTCACCTTTAAGAAAAGTAATTAGATTTGTCCCTAACGCAATGACCTATTGACAGCAATTACTGCACGGAAGCTACAGAACTCAACCACCGCCCGTCCTCCTAGGCGATTCTGTGTAACGAACATAACAAGATTGAAAACGATTGCCTTCCAAAGCTAACAGGAAATGGCAAATGGAAAAGGAAGCCTTTGGCGAGTCTGTTGCCCGACATTTTCACTGTTTGTTTGTGGAACTTGTGACAGTTGTCAATGTTATTTTTAAACATAGCGCGAATAGTTACACAATTGGTAGGGGCTAGTTGTAACAAAGACAACACATTTCAAGATTGCGAACGAGTTTCTTAACCGATCGAAACCTTTTTATGCCAAAGGGTCCACACATATCTCTCACAGATAATCAGGTCATAATTAATTGCCCGGCCTATTATACGTTTGTGGTATAATGAGTTATATGAGGTGTCCTAAAATGTTACCCTGGTACGGGGTAAATTGTAACACTTTAGGACACATTTCAGGATTGCGGGTGAGTTTCTTAACCGGTAGAAACTGTTGTTATGCCAATGGATCCCCACATATCTCCCGCAAATCACTGGTGCATAATTAAATGTCTGGCCTATTACATATTTGTGGCTTAATAAATTATATGAGGTGTCCTAAAGTGTTACAAGTTACCCCGGCACGGTACCTCTTTTCTTTTAAAAAGGCTAACTTTATGGCGTGTCGACGGATTCACGTGATATTACACACGCCATGCTCAAATATATTGATGAACATGCTCTCATCTTGCAGAATAATTTGCATTAGCATTTTTGTCAGCAAGCCTTCTGTTACAACTTACCCGTGTTACAACTAGCCCCGGTCTCCCTATGATCATTTTCGACAAATTTATCCCCATGATAGAAGGATAATAATTTTCCTGATATATATATTCTGTACTATTACCTCACTAATGTTTTACGTGTCTTTCTATTTTGCAGTCGTAGTGTCCCGTTATTGGGCGAAGATCTCAGCATGCTGCTTCCACAGCTGCCTATCTTGCGCTATCCTCTGCCAGATGGTACCCTTCCAATAGTCGTCTAGTTCGTCTCTCCACCGTCTCGCCGGCCTTCGTCTATGTATTTTCCTTTCGTAGGGTTTCCAGGTAATGATACGCAATGTCCATCTGTTATCTCGTATTCTGCTGACGTGCCCTACCCAAGTCCACTTCCCTCTTCTGCCTTGTTCAATCACGTTTGTGACCTTTATCTTTTCTCTTACCCACATATTTATTTTTCTGTCCCGGTGTGTGATATTTAACATAGTCCTTTCCATCTTTGTTTGTGCGCCTGCTAGCTTATTTTTGCTTGGGTGGTGAGTGCCCATATTTCCGCGCCGTATGTCATTGCTGGAAGTACGCATGAGTTGTAGACTTGTCTCTTCAAGCATGTCCCAATGTTACCCTTGCAGATGTCGGGGTGCTTGGCGAATCTGTCCATCCGGCCGTGATTCTCCTTTGAGTCTCCTTGTATTGGTTTTGTCTCTGGTGCTGTATCTCTGTCCCAGGTAGACGTAGCTTTTAACGTTCTCGATCTGAGTGTTGTTGACATAGATTGTTGTGTCGTTTTCCATCATCACCTTCCACTTGTTCATCTTCAGATCCTGAGTTTCGCTATCATCAGTTAGTTCCTGTGGTATTTGTTGTAGCTCGTGTGGTGAATTAGCGCATATGAGTATGTCGTCGGCGAAGCAAAGATGACTAAGATATTCGCCATATATCTTCAAGCCGCTGGTTTCCCAAGTCAGTCGTCGGAATATGCTTTCGAGTGCTGCCATAAACAGCTTGGGTGATATGGTATCTCCCTGTCGAACACCTCTCCTGATGTTGATCTTGTTGCTTTCTTTGTGTAGGTGGACTGTCATCGAGCTGTTGGTGTCGATATCCTTAAGAAATTCGATGTACACATTTTCTATCACCAGTTCATGAAACGAGGTCAGTATTAATTGACTGAGTCGAAGGCTTTCTCGTAGTCGACGAATGCGATGCAGAGTGGGAAATTATATTCTCGGCACTTCTCCTTCAGTTGGTTTACGACGTGGATGTGGTTTGCGTTGAGTATCTGCTTCTGAATCTAGCCTGCTCTCGTGGCTGGTTTTCGTCGAGTGTCTTCTCTAGCCTTTTCGTTAATACTTTCGTGAATACTTAATATATGTTTGATAGTAGACATATCAGTCTGTAATTCTTGAGGTCTTTCTTATTTCTCTTCTTGAAGATTACCGCCATCTTAGCGTTCTATTTTAGTTACTTGAAATAAATTAATCGGTATCTTAAAGTGCCTATGACACGATTAGTGAAAGTTCTGTTTTTACAAAGCAACCATTAGAAAATGCATTCATTGTATTACAATGGGAAGCCTTGACTGGTAGAGCCGACATATTCAGCCATAAGTGTGATAATTCCCTGTAATCTCGCAGCTGGTTCTTATACTCTTGTCGCGCCAATTTGTGACGTCAGCAAGAGAAGGTCGAACCAATCACATTATACAACTTACGCGGACGTTTGACGTAAATTACGTAAGTTAGAACACGTGAAGTCAGAGCTATTAGACAGGAGCTGGGCACTCCCCCCGATGGGACCAAATGCGCAAAAATCTCGCTCAATCTCGGACGTCTCGTTATTTAGTATGGTATCTGTTTTATGTTTTGATCCCATCCGTGTGAGGGCGCTGTGTGTTGAAGAGCCCCAGCTCGGATGTATTAGCTATGGCGAATTGTTGCAAACAGTATACGATATACGTTCTGTCCCCCTCTGCCGTTATCACCGATTTTATTTTCTCATTGTAATTTCCTGGCGTAAATTGTAAAGTTGTCAGTAGTATAACTATTTAGCTACCTAATTTGCAAAAAATGTATCACATTAATAATATTTATATTTGATCTATTTCTATTTCTATTGATCTACTATTTCTCTCTGTAGCAAATGTCAATATGACATTTCCGGGAGAATCGTCGGACTCAAACCTGTGTCCTGTTGGCCAGTTACCACGTCCAGTCGATAAAATTAGCCTCCGCCTCAAGGCTGGCGTTTCTCAATAGTGCACTAATTGGCCGACACGTGACACCACTGGTGGGCAACGCGGATGTACGCAACGGAAATGGTGTCTGAGGACGGATCGCTGCGTCACTTCCGGGTTCGGGTAAACAAAATGAAGTGTCAGAGATTTTGAGACGATACCCCTTTGTGTTTGTATTAAATATCATTGGGCAGGTAAATTAATATATTTAAGGACAACAGCATTTACGTTCTACACTTGTCAACATTAGGTATAGTCCAACGCCACAAGTAATGACATGCGTCCTGCGTAGAGATCTAAAACAATTGTTTTCGCACATTCGCTAACTTACACAAGAAACAATCGTGAGTGAAGTATTTAGGATATCAAAACAGTGTAATAGTGATTGTTCTTGAGAGTGACAGACGGACGGACGGACGGACGGACGGACGGACGGACGGACGGACGGACGGACGGACGGACGGACGGACGGACGGACGGACGGACGGACGGACGGACGGACGGACGGACGGACGGACGGACGGACGGACGGACGGACGGACGGACGGACGGACGGACGGACGGACGGACGGACGGACGGACGGACGGACGGACGGACGGACGGACGGACGGACGGACGGACGGACGGACGGACGGACGGACGGACGGACGGACGGACCGACCGACCGACCGACCGACCGACCGACCGACCGACCGACCGACCGACCGACCGACCGACCGACCGACCGACCGACCGACCGACCGAACGACCGACCGACCGACCGACCGACCGACCGACCGACCGACCGACCGACCGACCGACCGACCGACCGACCGACCGACCGACCGACCGACCGACCGACCGACCGACCGACCGACCGACCGACCGACCGACCGACCGACCGACCGACCGACCGACCGACCGACCGACCGACCGACCGACCGACTGACCGACCGACTGGAGCAACGGAGAGCGGAGAGGCGGAGAGACGGAGAGGCGGAGAGGCGGAGAGGCGGAGAGGCGGAGAGGCGGAGGACGGAGGCGGCGGAGGCGCGAGGAGGCGGAGGAGGACGGAGGCGGAGAGGCGAGAGGCGGAGAGGCGGAGAGGCGGAGAGGCGGAGAGGCGAGGAGGCGGAGAGGCGGAGAGGCGGAGGCGGGAGGCGGGGAGGCGGAGAGGCGGAGAGGCGGAGAGGCGGAGAGGCGGAGAGGCGGAGAGGCGGAGAGGCGGGAGGCGGAGAGGCGGAGAGGCGGAGAGCGGAGAGACGGAGAGACGGAGAGACGGAGAGCGGAGAGACGGAGAGACGGAGAGACGGAGAGACGGAGAGACGGAGAGACGGAGAGACGGAGAGACGGAGAGACGGAGCTGAGTTTTTACACGACTTACGCAATATTTTGGCAGGGTCTTAAACTCAGAACTCCGGCATACAGGTAATGCGGATGTGTTAATTACCACCCTGCCACGCCCATAACACAGACACAATGCAACAACCAGTTTCGTCGCCATCACTGTGTTCTAAAGCATGTAAATCGCGCTGCCAGCGTTTTGACGTAGAATCAGAACGACGTAGACCCAGAACGGTAATGCCCACGAAAGAAGTGCTGCGCCCGACGAAGCCATAACTTCTGCACGTCACTTCCTGTACACATGCGGAGTAGGAAACAATAATTCACACAGTTACGTCAAATATCTGGTTCCGCGATATTTTTTCTGCCATGTTTATCGTTTATGCGAACGTTTAAAAAATCACGATCCCCGAACATGACGTCCGTTGCGATCTTTACAGCTCAAAATGTCACAAAACGAAAAGTCCTGAAGTAGCCAATATTAATCTGTGAACGATTTTGGTGGGTTTGTTTGAGACCCTTCCTATCTGCCTCCCTTTCTTCGATTCGATTTCTAGTTCAATTCGATCTTACACAACAACGTTAAACGCGTTCGGCGTCACTGAAGCCAAGTCGAGCTATATGTGGCCTGACTGGCGGCTACTTTAATGAAAAACAGCTCATTCTTTGCGAAAATAACCGGCATAGTAAGAATTCCATTCCGGGAGTAGAAAGAGCAGATAAAGAAAGAATGCTTCTTCGGCAAAAAGTTGGTGGGAAAGGGGATTTTTTTAGAAAGCTGCAGGCGAGTCGGCAAAAGTGGACTTGACACACGGAAACGAAACGACTGACGCATGGCGTCAAAGGAGAGGGCTGAAGCCTGAAGGAGAAGAAGGTTACCGCGACAAGGATGGGTGGGCTGTGTGGAGCGAGATCTCGCGGGATTTTCGGGGAGACAATTGGGGAGTGGAGATTGACGGTGACCGGAGGTGGTAATGAAACGTGATCAGTAACAGAAAGAAAACGAAAAAAGAATGGTGGGCCAATATCAAAGTCATCGGCGCCACTGACTTAAAGGACAGCAGCTAAGGCAATAAAAGATGCAAGCGGGTTACCAATTAGCATAGTTTGAGGCAATTTATATTTTGGGTCAAACAGGGCTCTGTTGCATTAACAGTAGCAGCATGCCTATCATATTTAGAGGATTGATTTTTGCGGTACACCAGTTGAAGTAATAGTCTTTGCATTGTGAAAAAGCTTCATACAGTCAATTCGTTGCTGGGCATCTGCAGGGAACGCCGGTACATTTATGTAATTCCGGCGTTAAATTGCCTCGTAAACACCGCGTCCGTATCTGCCCTTGTCTCGCCGATGCCGACATTTGAGACGGGGGTTCGGGGGTAACGCGTGGGGCTTGTCGGAACCGATGACGTCACAGGTGACGTAGGCCATTTGCTCTCGCAGCTAACATAACATTTCCCGTTATTACCCGCGTAATAGCTTTTGGGTATACCTCGCTTCTGGTGGTGTTTTCCTTTCATTAGAAGTATTTATGTACTCACAACCCCCACGACAACCCTCGCGTCGTCTCGTGGTGGAAAACCCGGGGTTGGGTACCCCCACCCGCCAACCCGCCCACCCGCGCAATCACGGATGCGCGCCGACGAAAATAAACGTCGCTGATCTCGAATGAAACGTGAACCACACCACTTACACAAGCGAGTCTACACATAAACATGTAACGTAACTCGTCTGTGCATCATCCCGGGGGCGGTGGAGCTACGGACGGGAAAGGGTTAAATTTGCCGGCGCGAAATGAACCCGCTGATTCAGCGCGTAATTCGCGCGCTTTTTCAGCGAAAGCGTCGTTCTGACAGTTGGTTGCTTCACAGATCCGTAAATAACGAACTGGAATATTTGTGACCGTTTGCGATGGCGCAGGACTGATGTAGACTCACTAAAATAGATGCGGTAGTATTGACTTTTTATGTAGAATCTATTTTGTACGTGTCTTGTGTAGTTCAACCAGGTAACGTCGTTGTTACGCTATGTACAACAAGTTTAAGTAAGTAGTGATATATTATGGTTTACATCGACTACACATTGAAGTTTAAGTAAGTAGTGATGTATGGTTTAAATCGACTACACATTGAAGTTTAAGTAAGTAGTGGATGTATGGTTTACATCGACTACACATTGAAGTTTAAGTAAGTAGTGATGTATGGCTTACATCGACTACACATTGAAGTTTAAGTAAGTAGGGATGTATGGCTTACATCGAGTATACATTGAAATTTAAGTAAGTAGTGATGTATGGTTTACATCGATTACACATTGAAGTTTAAGTAAGTAGGGATGTATGGTTTACATCGACTACACATTGAAGTTTAAGTAAGTAGGGATGTATGGTTTACATCGACTACACATTGAAGTTTAAGTAAGTAGTGATGTATGGTTTACATCGACTACACATTGAAGTTTAAGTAAGTAGGGATGTATGGTTTACATCGACTACACATTGAAGTTTAAGTAAGTAGTGATGTATGGTTTACATCGAGTACACATTGAAGTTTAAGTAAGTAGTGATGTATGGTTTACATCGACTACACATTGAAGTTTAAGTAAGTAGTGATGTATGGCTTACATCGACTACACATTGAAGTTTACGTAAGTAGTGATGTATGGTTTACATCGACTACACATTGAAGTTTAAGTAAGTAAGTAGTGATGTATGGTTTACATCGACTACACATTGAAGTTTAAGTAAGTAGTGATGTATGGCTTACATCGACTACACATTGAAGTTTAAGTAAGTAGGGATGTATGGCTTACATCGAGTATACATTGAAATTTAAGTAAGTAGTGATGTATGGTTTACATCGATTACACATTGAAGTTTAAGTAAGTAGGGATGTATGGTTTACATCGACTACACATTGAAGTTTAAGTAAGTAGTGATGTATGGTTTACATCGACTACACATTGAATTTTAAACGTAAGTAGTGATGTATGGTTTACATCGACTACACATTGAAGTTTAAGTAAGTAGGGATGTATGGTTTACATCGACTACACATTGAAGTTTAAGTAAGTAGTGATGTATGGTTTACATCGACTACACATTGAAGTTTAAGTAAGTAGTGATGTATGGTTTACATCGACTACACATTGAAGTTTACGTAAGTAGTGATGTATGGCTTACATCGACTACACATTGAAGTTTACGTAAGTATTGATGTATGGCTTACATCGACTACACATTGAAGTTTAAGTAAGTAAGTAGTGATGTATGGTTTACATCGACTACACATTGAAGTTTAAGTAAGTAGTGATGTATGGTTTACATCGACTACACATTGAAGTTTAAGTAAGTAGTGATGTATGGTTAAGTGACAGCTCATTTCGACACGAATGGGAGAGGAAAGGGCAAAGATGGGAGTTGATGTCTTGGACGGGGCGGGCTGAAGGAGACGAGTAAGACCAGGTCTGATACGGACGGCCTGCGAGAGGAGAGACTTAACAAGACGGGGAGGTGGGGAGGGAATAACGACATTGGGAGATAGGGGAATGAGAGCAGATAGTGGGTCGGCATTTTCGGGTCAGTGGAAGGAAAACTGGAGTTTTGAGATGGACACAAAACAGATGCTCAGTGTTGACGCATTCTCACCCACCCCAGGGGCACCAAGATAACCTCTTGATTACTTTGTGATCAGTGTGGCCGTTTTAACACACAGTTACCTGGCGTGACCTTCCGTGACCCGCCGAGGAGAGAAGACCTACCTGCGTTATCCTTCTGCCGGCACCGCACCTTGAAGGGTTTGGGAGAGAGGTTGGACTGGACGACAATGAGGTAGCTGCCGGGATACTTCATTCCCTTGCTCAAGTACACGTCCTGGCAGTCTGCAACAGAGGGCGCCACCTTCACTTCACGTGACCAAACACTTCATATGCTGTGACTAAATACAAATTGATCTATCCATGACGTGACCAGATGCCGGGAAAAATATGCGAACGTGTACGATGTATCTAAACAGCAACGTTCTGCATATATTTGTAACTGTTGAAGAACGCTAATGATAATAATAATAATAATAATAATAATAATAATAATAATAATAATAATAATAATAATAATAATAATAATAATAATAATAATAAAGCTTTATTGCCATATTCAACGTTCATTACATGATGAATTGGAATGTAGTCTGGCGTTGACTCATATAGTGCCTATATATACAATAAAATGAAATATGGCAAATAAAAATAGGAAATAGATATAAGGTATACATTGTACATAATTTGTTGTTTACATTTTTTTATAATAAATAAATAAAAACAAAATTAAAATAATAGATTATCTATTTAACAATAATTGCGGTGTAAACTAGTTAATAAATAAATAAATAAATAAATAAATATATATAATGTCCTTAAAAATTGTTTTAAAAAAATATATAAATTATCTTCTAAAATATAATTGAAATTAGTAAACATACATTATAAGAGGACTAAATTATCATTAAAAAAATTATTTACAATTACAAAATAATAATAATTGTCCGAAGTATAGGAATTACAGGTATCATCACAAGTAAACATACATGAAACCTACAATCCCAGTATCAAGCAACGAAAACACACATTATACAAACCAACGTGACATAACGCAGTCTCATTTATATCACAAAGCACTATTGGTAATGAATAAAGACACTATAAGCGCAATTCAAGGTTGAGTAAACAATATAGCACACATTAAAAATAAACAATACTTTTGGTACCAATACGTGACTAAAATACCAGCTATTGTGTTGTGTTCTAATCGCAGACAAATACATCTGCCGTGACTGCATGTGCATGTTCGTTATTTTCATGTAATCAACTACGAGTGAATGTAATCGATTAAACATGATTACAAATTGCTAAATGTCCGCTTTCTTTCGTCCCTGTGCAACATGCATACACCCCATTAATCTTAGTCGGTGATTACCGCGGGTAATCATGTCTAGGTGATGGCTTTTACCCACTCAGCGACCCCGCCACCCACGGCTCATCACCCGCCCGCCAGATTGCATCCAGGGGCCCCGCGCCACCCAACGTCTACTGGCGGCAACAAACTGTTCTAGTTCGTCAATTCTTCACCCGGAGCGTGATCCGCGGTCTTTAACGGGGCCAAGTGAGCGAACGGGCTCATGACACAGTTAGACTTCCTGTTTGGTTACCGATGACACATAGTCCCATATATTTTTTTATTTTGATTTTTTTCAACATTCACCTGCTGTGACATAAGTGCATTTGAGCAGTCTGATTTCCAGGTGTGATTGTGGAAGCTGTTGACAGTGAAATGGTGAATTTTTAGCTGATTTTATTAAGCGGATGGGTACCTGGCAGTGATTTGGCTTGTTGACACCTCTGTTGTATTACTGCCTGCATTCATTTGTAAATAGTGACGGGTGTCATACATAGCGGCACTTTACGAGAGAACGAAATATTGGAATTTGACTACACTTGACCAGCATGTCACTGAGATGATGATAACAACAGGCAATAATTTTTAGAATTTTCCTGCGTCTGGTTTCCTTATAATCCTACAAAACGCTAACATGGTGGCCAATGGGAAAGTTAACTGTGTCATGAGCCCGAACATGATTCCGCAGGCACGCGCAGATTACAAAGCTGTCTACGCCGTGACCTGTTTACACAGTTGGCGTGACTCGGCGCGCCCCAAGCCGTTTGTTCCAACCACCTGCGACTGCGCGGTGGATGGACCGGAAGCGAGAGATGCAGACGAGAATTGCGCCAGATGCGGACCACCTTGTGGACCCCAGGCACGAGCTGACTAGGTCAGACATGTGCATCTTCTGGGACTGTGTGTTCTGTCAAAAGGAGGCCTTTTGTTCTTATTTTTAATTAATGAAGTTAATGTTAATCATGTAATTTTAACAAACAAAAATAAATGAGAAGACTATAGATAGCCCACCAGATTGCGTTCAATAAGTCCATAATATTGTTTCATGCCGCGAAAACTGTTCCAAGTTTGAAAGTGTCGGCCTCGCAGTGCGCTGTTCTTGCACCAACATGCGATTTTCCGCCACAAAACGATTCTCATTTTACCGTTCATAGTTTTAAGAAAAAGAGAAGAATAGTTGGTTTACTACGTCACTTTGAGACGTGGAGGGCCTGAAACGCTAGGACAACCATTGCTCAAACATACAAACATATCATTCAGAGGATATGTGACAATGATTTGATAAGCTCGGAGCTACGGTATAATTATTTACAAGATGTCAACCATTCGTTGATTATAAATCGTTTAAATTTTTTTCTCGAACAGGCACACAAATGATTTATGATTTATGTAACGCCTACCACACACACCATGGCCCCACGTGCTTTTTGATTGAGTAAATAGGAATACCTCAAACTAAATGCAGCTTGCGCGTAATGGCAGTGCACAGGGAGCAACAATTTTAAAGTTTGTCTCATCAAGTCATTGTGACATATCCTCTAAATGGTATTTTCTTATGTTTGGGCAACGGTTGGTCAAGCGTTTCAGCCCCCCCCCTTAATTTTGCCACTATAACTATGTGAACATAAATGACCTACATAGGCATAATTAATGTTCTATTTCTATTTACAGAAAAACAGATATGATAAAGTATAAAGTATAATGTTGTTAAAATATATGTATTCCAAAAGTATATGTTAACAAGACACGCGCATGGACACGCGCACATTCAACTGGTGTGTATTGAATATGCCGTACACTTACTCATCTGTTTGCCATTCAAAAATATGTTTTCAAAGGCAAAAAACCCTGAATGCGCGCAATCATCATATAATCCAATGTTTTTGCGCAACGGAGCAAAACAACAGCGCAATTAAACTGTTTACGACAGTCCCGAAAAACCCGACTCATATTCACGACAGCTCAATCAGCGACGATTGGCATCACTTCATTACACAAACAATGTCCCAATAGTCGCAATTACTATATAGTACCATTGATAGATCCCGTTTAGATGTAATCATTTCGTTGCGCCATGAACAATTGTAGAACGTTTACTACCCATCGATGTGTTGATTTACGTTAATCTGTGGACTGGTTCGTTTGAAGTGGGCAGACATAGTTCACCACGGCTCCAGCAACTAGGCAACGAGACAGACGGTCTCTATCTGGGGATGTATCGCTTATAATTATTATTTCCCCATAGACTTCACGCGGTAATCGGTTATGTGCTGTGCGTAAATTTATATTTATAGTTTGCTCTTTACCGCGTGCGCAAGACAAATAATCAATGTTCCAAAGATTTTCATACTCATTATTTTTACAGACTCTGTAAGATACTCCCCATCACAACCAACATTATACTGCTGATCTTGCTAGAACATAATACAGTGTGCATGAAACTGTATTCTACATTACCAGTGTTTACCATAAACACTTCTGCAACGCTCAAGACGGCGTCCAACCGCATGATGTCACCAAACCGTCTTCTCGGGTGAATCACATTACCCCTTATCTATCCACCCACTAAGTTGTCAGATGGTGGTTGGCGAGAAGCGAGTCTACCGTGGCGATAACACAGATGTGGTTGATTTAATGGATATTTAAGGGATGACTGGAGTCGCGAATTAGTTCACCGTAAAATGATACGCATCTGGTTTCGCAATAGTCAGAGCAACCATTTCGTAGTGGAGTCTGTTTCTTCTTTGTAAATAGCATTTTTTTTATTCTAGAGTAAGTACGTTGAATGTTTAGTGGCCACCGCGTTACGTTAAAAAGCCCGACACATTGTTCGAAATGTTGATATTATGATCGCTAAATGTCCAAACTGTTAGCAAAACTTAATTGTGTAAACAACTGTCGTTGATCCCAATCAAATCCGCAATTACTTTGAAACTGAATAGTTCTCACACCCGTGACCGCAGAAATTAATTCTACGAACTTCCTGCTAACATTCAACAATATCGGTTGACTTCCGGTAACGGAAGTGACATCTACGCTTTCACCTGATCCCACTCGGTCACGTGATAGTACGCCATGATGGTTCCAAATGATGAAGCGTTTCTCAACACTTTGCCGTGCGTTATACATGATTCAAAACAAACAGCTTTGTGAAGGTCAGTTTACACCGGCGATTTCCTCCCCGATTTAGCGACATCGCGTTTTACACTGACTGGCGCATATCTCGACTTCCGTTTCCGCGTGTCTTCATTAATTTACGTATCGTAATCTCTTTCACTGTGTCCGGTGTCGTTGTACCCGATTCGGCCGGGCCCAGATTCGGCACGAATTTGCCGAATCTTGGACCACGTCTCCATTGTTACAAAGTGACATCAAGTATTTCAATATGATTGTTATTCTCAAATTTTTAAATAAAATGCATGCGCGGTGATCGTTTTGAGGATACTTGGCCCGGGCGTGACGTATGTTACCAATGCTACGTCGGAGCAGATAAGGCCACTGCGCTTGCGCGCGCATGCGAGGTATGCGTTTTGCCGAATCTGGGCCCGCCACAGCGGTATTACCATCTACACAACAACACTGAAGGAAACAAAATGAAGAGGAATCCAGGGTAAATAAATACAAGTGCGTATTAACATGGCACTCACCAGCTGGGTACTTGGAGACAAATGGCCGAGGTGTGACGTCACCCCGTCGTCGACCCCCGCTGGTGACCCCTGCTCCAGCTTGACCTGTCGCACTGCTCACTGTCTGCTGTAACCGCCTGATGGCGCTGTTAACGTGGTGCAGTCTTCGTTCTTGTTTCGCTAGGCGGCGCTGCAGTTGTTCAATGGCGTCTTCCTTACGTTCCTCTGTCGCGGCGGCGGCGGCCAAGTCTCCGCTCAGACGCTGGGGTTAAAGAGGGCACATTACAGACGGACTTCCGGTTTACGTTTGAGTAGCCAAAACTTTACGGAATGTGCCTTACTTACGTACGTAAGACGTAGTTGATGAGAGGGTAGTCTAAGATCATAAGATCGTTAGGCAACAATTGACTTACATTTGACTTTTCTGTTTTATATGAAAACTTTATTTCGTTTAGTGTTACCGAGATAACGATGTTGACTATACGTGTGTAAGTATATATATATATATATATATATATATATATATATATATATATATATATATATATATATATATATTTAATTCCATATCAAAGTCATTATGACAGCAGGCCACGTTGATCGCGAGGCTGGTTCACCCGTTCGTGCTTTTAAATGTCATGAGTAAGCACCTATCTGCCCCCAAAATGTGCCATATACTTCTAAAATAAACACACCTTCAGGAAGCGCTCGACGTGAAATAGAGAGCTCGTGTTGTTTTGCTGACGCAGTTTCTTCGTGAAGGCGTCTGTCAGACGGCGTTCGAGTGCGTTCATTTCTCGCCTCACGTTCAACTCGAGTCTGCGGACGCGGTCTAGGGCCACTCCGGGCGGCTTCACGCCGAGGCCCGGTCCGACCCAGAGGGCGATAATGAGTGGGAGAATCATTACAGCAGACATCCTGCGATTGATCACTGTAACAAAAACAGAACCCTCTATAAGGACGAGCCGGAGTTTACAAATTTCACAATAATATAGCTAATTTAAGTAATTTTTTATATTTTTGCTGATAATGTGTAGCTATAGATCACATGGTTAATTGGGAAGTTTTAAACACTGACCCTTTCACAGTTGGCAGTGAAGTATCGTCGTGTCAAATGGATTTGAAAGTATTTTGTATAGTGGGATTCCTGAAATTACAGTAACTTTAGGTACGTTAATACGCTTGGAAAAGAGTCAAATGAATGTCAAAGTATTTTGTGGAGAGATTCACGAAATTGCAGTAACGCTAAGTGTGTTAATATTTTTGGAAAAGTGTCAATGTCGGTACGCACGACTACAAAACAGCCTAATTAAAACAGTTTGTGCCATGCAATTATGAGGAAATGTGTTACATATATTATTATTAACGGCAAGATGACTGTGTCTGCAACTGTCTGAGTGAGGAAATGACTATCCCGGATGGAAACATGATATCCGATCCTACGAAATTGATTGACGTAAAATGAAATTCACGTTTAGTTGGTCTGGCAGACGCACGGTTCACGGGGGCGGGTGCGCCACATAGTTCACGAAGAAGGTTTACACTGATTAACCGGAAGCAATTAGATATGAGCTCGGGCACTCCCTATGGAACCAAACGCGCACAGATCTCGTTAAATCTCGGACGTCTCGTCGTATAGTACGGTATCTGTTTTAAGTTTTTATACCATCCGTGCGAGGGCGCGGCGTGTTTATGAGCCCAGCTCGGATGGATTCGTTCTGGTATAGCCCGGTATGTGTCAAAGTTTATTTATGAATCATTAAATGCCGGATGCGACCCGTGGACAGAATTACGTCATTGTATCTCACCAAACCGTCGGTGTAAACCATTGATGTGTGCAAAATAAAATACGAAATGCACGTGACCTCCGTCAGGCTTTCCCCTGCCGCCTACGTTGATAACGGTTATAATTATACGTTAATTGCATTGCATGAGATATTTCCGAGTACAGATGTCACTTTAAAGCAACTTCTTATTATGCCATATGACAACAATATTAGAGAATCTTAGACGGGATGCATAAACGCAGACGTATTCAACATCCATTGATCCACCGTTGAAGCTTTGACGAAACTTTTGCTAGGCAACAGATCACGTGATGGAAGGTCAACTGTGTGTCCTAGCTGAACAACGCACGCACGTAACGCAAGCTGGAGGCGTCATGGCACGAGTGTAGTCGACATTTAGTTCAACCTTTTTGTAGAAGTTTAATCTTAATGCGTGCCAATCCTAAGTGTGGCACACCTGTAACGTAAGACTGATAGCAGAATTCCGTAAGTTCCGCTTACAGTCCTGTCTATCTATATCCGTTTGTTTGGCGCGCATGCTCAAAACGAGCCCTCCGTGCAATCTGGGATATATTAACTTCTACGAAAAAATGTA
>JAODUO010000264.1:225000-267500 GCA_025642075.2 Ridgeia piscesae
CATAGCTCAACGACCCCTGGCTTGCTATGATAATGATAATCGATTAGTGAGTGTTGTTATTACTTTATATATATATATATATATATATATATATATATATATATATATATATATATATATATGTATATATATATATATATATATTTGCACACGTGATTGGTCTGTTGTCATGTAGTTTCTGTCACGAATAAGACGGTCGACGTTCGTTCTGTGAGCAGGAATGACGACTGCGCTGCGACTAGTGATCTGTCGCACCCGACGAGGACCTACAATAAGATGGACAGCAACAGACGACGATTGCCCCCCGAGGCTCCGAGGTCCTTCATTGTGTCATCGTCGTCACACCTTGACCTACAGGAAGAGGAACGTCAGGAGATGACAACTGACAGCCACGACGACAACGACACGTGTCTGTGTTTCATTTGTCACAGGTCACGCACGACAAGAGGAAGAAGAACGTCACGAGACGACAGCTCGCAGTCACGAAGACGACGACACGTTCATGTCTGTGTCAGCGCCGCGCACGACTCAGCGTTGCATTCCAGGCAAGAATCTCACATTCTCCAACTCAACACACTCTCCAACTCAGCACATTCTCCAACTCAACACATTCTCCAACTCAACACATTCTCCAACTCAGCACATTCTCCAACTCAACACACACTCTCCAACTCAGCACATTTTCCAACTCAACACATTCTCCAACTCAACACATTCTCCAACTCAACACATTCTCCAACTCAACACAGTCTCCAACTCAACACATTTTCCAACTCAACACATTCTCCAACTCAGCACATTCTCCAACTCAACACATTTTCCAACTCAACACATTCTCCAACTCAGCACATTCTCCAACTCAACACACTCTCTCCAAGTCAGCACATTCTCCAACTCAACACATTCTCCAACTCAACACACTCTCCAACTCAGCACATTCTCCAACTCAACACATTCTCCAACACATTCTCCAACTCGGCACATTCTCCAACTCAGCACATTCTCTAACTCAACACACACTCTCCAACTCAGCACATTTTCCAACTCAACACATTCTCCAACTCAACACATTCTCCAACTCAACACATTCTCCAACTCAACACAGACTCAGCACATTCTCCAACTCAACACATTTTCCAACTCAACACATTCTCCAACTCAGCACATTCTCCAACTCAACACACTCTCTCCAAGTCAGCACATTCTCCAACTCAACACATTCTCCAACTCAACACACTCTCCAACACATTCTCCAACTCGGCACATTCTCCAACTCAGCACATTCTCCAACTCAACACACTCTCCAACTCAGCACATTCTCCAACTCAACACTCTCTCCAACTCAACACATTCTCCAACTCAACACACTCTCCAACTCAGCACATTCTCCAACTCAACACATTCTCCAACTCAACACACTCTCCAACTCAGCACATTCTCCAACTCAACACACTCTCCAACTCAGCACATTCTCCAACTCAACACATTCTCCAACTTGTCTACAGGGGTTTAACACAGAGCGTTCTATCTTTTAACATAATCACATGATAGGGCAATGTCGGTGCCAAGAATAAAATAAAGCTTGCTCGTGTTGGTAACGAACAGAAACACCTGTCCAGTAAATACAATGCTGCACTGAAAAGGAAGGCCAGACCAATATTCTACGATCATACCCATCCTCTGAATGACGCTTTTCAGAAACTTCCGTCAAGGGAAAAGTTCTAAAAGTTCCACTAGAACCTATTCAAGAAATCGTTTATACCCTCTGCCATTTTAATTTTGAATGCTTAATTTTAATGTACTGTATACTTATTTTATTCCATACACTTATTTCCATGTCTAATCTTATTTATTTACCAATTTTAGTATATATTATTAAAGTTACAACATTGTGTCTTATCAAAGAACCTTTTAAAGACTATTACTTGCTTATTTATTAGAGTACTTATTTATATACTTAATTTATTTACTTTACCAATTTTAGTGTTGCTTAGTATTCTTACCATTTTAATGTGTCCTATTAACCGTATATATTATGGCTCACCAATCTTATCACTGTCATTTTACTGTGTAACTGAAGAACGTTGTTACCTGCATACGTTTTGAAAATATGTATTTATAAAAAAAATAAACTTCTGTTATAAACCTAATGACCAATGTTTTATATTTTTAAAGAACACCCTGTTACGATGACCCCAGCTGGTTTCTTGCATCGCCGCGCGCCAGGGGTCGCTGCTGCTGATTACGTCACCACCTACCCATGGCACATCTCTTTGCAAAACTACTGTTTTAATCCCAGCCAATGAAACCGCTCAGATTGTGGTCAGTCTGCAGTCATTTGACATAACTTTGGGTGATTTCAGCCACACGGTGATCGCGTTACATGCTAGCTTTGGGATACAGAAGTAACTTTTCGAATACACATAACCGCTCATACAGCTGCGCGTGCGATTGTTTCTCCGTATTCAAATTGAGGTGGGTATCTGCGCTATTCTCACGGGTGAAGCAGTCACAATTGCCGAATTCAATAAACTAGTTCGACTCGGCTAAATCAAACACTTCTCATAGGAGATCTGCCAGGGCTAGTATTTGTGGCTAATATGGGTAAAACAACCATCATGCTTGACATAACTCTTGCTTAGGTAATTGAGACAAGCTCCAACAGGGGGAGCTTCTTTCCACCCATTGCACATGCCTGATGTCAATGTGTTCAAAAGTACTTTCAACCTAGCTCTATCATTCAACGTAACCCAAACACAAGCCATAACCCTCATTGCACACAAACACAACTATACTCAGGTATCTGTACAAGTGTAATAGTGTAGGAGTCAGACCACATTTGCATTTTCCATAGACGACCATTATAACGTTTCCTTCGATCATTTCCTACTAATCTTGATGAGCTTATTGACAATTTCACAGCTTATTTACTCTCTACAGACAGAAGTTCTGTGAAAAATTCGTGAACTTCTAATACCTCAGGCTCCCACAAACCTCTTTCAAACCTTATACCCCTCCATTTCTGCTTGAACCACCCACGGATTGCCCCTGATTACATCACCAAGCAAAATGACAATTGTATTAATACGCAGAAATGCACGACTGACAGCTGTCATAATGTGACAGGTCTGATGCCACGCTGCACAAAAACATCATTTATACTCACTCCACACTACATATGTTCCCACAAAACTTCAGACAACCTGCAGAATGCTGATTTTATAGAGTACTCTTTGGTCGCACGGGGAATGGCGGATGAGCACCTTATTGTGGTCTTACATCTGTGATCTGTAGTCCTCGTCATAGGAATGTACGCAAACAGAGGCGCCACATAGCGGACCGAGAACGAGACAAATGTTACCATAGCCTCAATTATCCGTGCCTTGTGGTGTGGCGCCACTGTTTGTATCCTACATTGTGTAGGGACATTTTTATGGGATTATTATGGCGTTCCATGTCAGGTCCTATTATTTCACGTCTTATTTGACTGTCCACCTCCGTGTTTCCTTCGTTCAACCGTGTCTTTGTAGACACAACTAGACTGAATGTAATACGTTTGAGGCACACACACACACACACACATATATATATATGTATATATATATATATATATATATATATATATAATATATATATATATTATGTGTGTGTATAATACATAAAAATGTGCTGCCCCCATAGTTAGAAAACATACTAAAATAGCCCCCAACGATAATCAATGATAATTCAACACATGTGAAACAATAACATTTTTATTAATACACCAACTTTTTCGTTTACATGTTTGATATGGCTTCATAGATATCAACAAATACTACATTCAAACTAATGGTAAGATTGACTGCATGCAGATGATGCCCATCTTCTCAGAAATTCTTTAAATAAATTTACTTTATATCGAATAATATTTCAACATAACAATAACAGATTTGTCATCATTTTGCAGACATCAATTCACATACACCAACTCAAGGCATCGAGAAAGTGTGAGAAAAAATTACATATCTACATTAACGCCAGAATGAAAATAAAAAATGCTACATTCGCAAGTACAAAACATGGAAATTGAGCATTTCTTACATTCACCTAGATTTCATACGAGTTGCTATAGCAACAAGGCTAAGGCCGCCCCGACAGCGGCATCGGCGTCCGAACCCTCGGAAAGAACCAGCGGTAATTTGTAAAGCGCTTCGATCTCGGTTGACAATATTGAGTTTTTGATGACGGTTGTGCCACTACCCACAATCCTCTTGACCCCCGCGGCTAGCAGGAAGTTCTGTGACATCATGTTGTGCAAGTTTGTGATGATGCCCCGACACAGGGCGTGGTACACGCTGCCGAGGTTTGTGTTGAGGGGTGTGATGTTAGTGACCGCAGCCTTCTGTGAAGGGTTGTGGCGCTCCCCGAATATCGTAGGAAGGATGTTCAAGTCTGTCGTTCCATAGTCCTGGCCCACGTTCTGTAGCACCTCCCAGATCTTGGTCTTAGGCACTCCCAGACCTAGAGCAGATATTGTGTGGTGTTAGTCCATTTGTGTGTGTGTGTGTGTGTGTGTGTGTGTGTGTGTGTGTGTGTGTGTGTGTGTGTGTGTGTGTGTGTGTGTGTGTGTGTGTGTGTGTGTGTGTGTGTGTGTGTGTGTTGTTTGTGTGTGTGTGTGCGTGCGTGCGTGCGTGCGTGCGTGCGTGCGTGCGTGTGTGTTATGCATGCATGTCTGGTGTGAATATGTGTAACAAACAGCATGTCATGTGTAGGGTGTGGAAAATATCCATGGATGGCTGGATCTACAATGCTTTATCAAATATTCCGTTATGGGGCCCCACTGACAGACCTACAACGAAACTGTTTAATTCATTATTAACCACAAATATTGATATGTCACGCCCTGCCAAGAAATACCCTACTCAGTTAAATATCACACAAATGTGAAGGAGTGTGACGCCCATGCAAATAGTGTACTTATGCGACAAGGTTGACCGCCATAAATACCTGAAGTTAATATAATATATACAGAAAATATATATATATATATATATATATATATATATATATATATATATATATATATATATATATATACATTAGTAATAGTGTATAAACCACCAAACACAAATTCACTTGACTTCTTATGCTGCATATGAATATCACTGTACCTCATTCAAGATGGGTTCAACTGACTCACGAGGGCGTGGTAAAATTATCTACTCTATTCATGGTGTGACACCCCTCAACCAGATTCCAACAGTGACACCCATAAATGTGCAGTTTTGTACACTCTGCTTATTGGCATTACTTCAATACTGTTTTTCCCTGGCACAATGCATGAGCAAATAATTAATCTTTCAACTCGGGTATCACTGATTTGCTGAACCAATTCATGTCTGGTGCCAAAGCCATTCATATCCATTTACTGCGAGACTAGGCTAAATTAAATGGCCGCCTATGACAGAATCAAATCCAGTGCCCAAAATCTGTCTGTCTGTGAGTCAATTTGCAGATGGCATTCAGAAGCCAGCACTGAAATGTCTGTGTTGATGATCAAGTTACTATGTACTGTATGATTGAATAACACTTAAACCACCAAAAACTACATTAACTAAAATTATTGCATGAAGAAAAAAACTATATTTCAGTGAGCATGTTTTGTAGTAGGACTCAAGCACTGAGGTCCAACCGTCTCTTTCTATGGTCTCTGTCCTCTCACTCCATGGAGGAGAGGACCTTACTCTGAAGTTGGATACCCTCCTCTTACAATGGAGCGGTTGACCTATGCTGCCCTTAGGTGTGTGTGTGTGTGCGCGCGTGCGTACGTGCGTGCGTGCGTGCGTGCGTGTGGATGCATATGTATGCAGATGTGCATATAAACATACATATATATATATATATATATATATATATATATATATATATATACAATTTGTTATACATACATACATATATATGACCTTAGGCGAGTATGTGGGAGGTGCGCATGCGTGAGATCATAAACTAACTTGACAACGGCTGCTCAGAATTTCACCTAAAACGCATATTTATAGATAAGACCGTAACCTAGGACATTCACCAGTAATTGGGAATATTGTACTAAACCGAGATTGCCTATCAGATACGTGACAAAACTGCAGTAATCGCCAAAAACGAACTTTGAAACATTCTGCTGATTTCCCGCTAATTCGCCATCTTGGATACGCGTAAACAACGTCAACGATCACCGAAGAAACTGAACCCAAACTACTAAACAGCTAAGTACACAACACATCACTAGCTAGACATTTACCTACAACCAAAATTAATCACTAACCAAGATTATGTACCAATATTGGTGCTAAACAATATATGTAACCGATAAAGAATATAACCTGGTCATATAACCGCGCAAAGTAAAATCAATCACAAACCAACTCGGTCAAGCATCAGATAAAATCAACTAACAGGCCTTTTCGCCTGTTTTATCAACAGACGACTTTATTAAAGTGTGTGTGTATTTTTAAACTAAGTGTACCGTGTATAAACAAAATAGTATTTATACATTCTAAGTCAACACATAGTCTGCTGATATCTCCCAAATACTGCATACTGTCAGTAAAATAAAATAACAAATACAAATCACGCAACCTGATCACGTAAGAAACGACCTACTAACAGGCCTTTTCGTCTGTTTTATTTTATCAACAAACGACTTTAAATTTTGTTTATTATAGTGTGCATATATCTTATTTTTAGTCTATTTACACGTAAGTGTGTGTGTATTTATTTATTTTTAAACTAAGTGTATGCATTTTATTTATTAGTAATTTTTATTAACTCTTAATCACTATCAATCACGCTGGTGTTATGGCTAGCTCCCATTCAAGATGTATTTTCAAATATTCACTGTTCATGTTTGCGTGTCTGCATATCATCTCTAGACTAAATCATGAAATGAAGAGCTTTCATAACAACACAACAGAAACAGTCTATGTGAACAATAAAGCCAGAAAAGACACAAATTCTATCACAACATATTACCTGTACAGCCCTATCTGGAAAACTATCGCACAACTCAAATGTCTCAAATCCAATAGTTCCACTGGTCTACTGATCACCCCACCACCATATAAACCCAAGTCAAACAAGACAGCAACAAAATTCACTGTTCTTTTATGCATAATACTCTCAGGAGACATCCAGCTAAACCCAGGCCCCTCTAAATGTAATTCATGTAAGAAATCACTAAAGTCCAATTCACTCACCCTAACTTGTAACGACTGCAACAAAACAGTTCACATAAAATGCGCTGGAATATCCAGGCATGAATTTAATAGCACTTACCGAAACCTTGACACATGGCATTGTTCAGATTGCTCTGCACCCTGTGGCATTTGCCACAGGGACGTCCTTAATAACCACAAAGCAATCCAGTGTGACCACTGCCAAAAATGGATACACACACAATGCTGTGCCATAGATGACAATGCATACAAACAATTAATACACTCTTCATGTTCTTGGGCTTGCCCTGACTGCAATAACTTCAACTTCACAAATTCGTTCTTCGAAGATAGTGAAATCCAGACGGAAAACCCTTTTGACCCCCTGAATGGAAACAATCATAACTCAAACGAAACAACTACAAGTAGTAACAACACAACCAATAACAAGAAAACCTATAAACAAAAGAACAGACCAAACTTCCGGTGCATCCTCATAAACTGCCAAAGCATTAAGAATAAAGCAGCAGACATCGAAGTACTAAACAACCTACATAACCCAGACATAATCAGTGCAACAGAGTCATGGTTAGACCCCTCAGTTAAAAACGGAGAAATTTTCCCAGAACACTTTAATGTTTTTAGAAAAGACAGGGAAACAAGCACCACTGGAGGGGGGTATTCCAAATATCCAAAGCTGATCTCATCACAACTCATCTAACAAACTTAAACACTAACAGTGAGAGCATTTGGACAGAAACTGAAATAAAAGGAATGAAACCCATAATCATATGCACCTTCTATCGTGCCCCACATGACTCTCAAGGAACTCAAATTGAAGAACTAGATCTATCTCTATCTAAATTAGGAAACAAAATAAACACACATAATGTCATAATTACCGGCGATTTCAATCTTCCTAACATAAACTGGGAAAATCACCATGTCACACCTAACAGTGGATATAGTACAGTTGCTGCCAACAAACTAATCTCCCTTGTAGAGGAACATGGACTAATCCAACATGTCAATGAACCCACACGTAAACAAGGAAATGCCAACAATATCCTAGATCTTGTCTTCACAAATAAACCTGGGTTAATAAAGAAACTAAATGTAGTAGACGGCATAGCAGACCACAACACAATTATCATTGATGTAAATATCTCACCCAAACGCAAACATCGCCCCAAACGAAAAAATTTTTATCAGAAATAAAGCTGACCACCTTAACATCCAGAAATCTCTCGATGACTTCACACATGAATACTTCTCTTTAAACCAAAACATGACAGTCAATGACAAATGGAACCTTGTTTCAACAAAAATCATCAACATTATGAAACACTATGTACCAGTCCGTCTTACAACTTCCAGATACAACCTTCCCTGGTTCAATAAAGACTTGAAAAAAATGTGCAAAAGAAAGAAACGATTATATAAGAAAGCAAAAATATCTAGAAATCCAGAAGACTGGCAAGAGTTTTGTAACATCAGGAAAGACATGCACAAACACCTTCGTTCTGCTAGACTGTCCTATATAAATCAATTCCTAACAACTGCAATAACAGACAAACCGAAAGCATTCTGGAGTTTCATTTCCAAACTTAGACAAGATAACCAGGGTATTGGGGACCTCAACATTGCGGGGAAAAATAATTAGCGATGACAAGCAAAAAGCAGAAGCCTTAGGCAATCAGTTCAAAAGTGTCTTCACATATGAAGGAAATTCCAAGCTGCCAAATCTGAATGACAGCCCACATGGAAAAATACCCGAATTAACAATTTCACTTAAAGGAGTACATGACCAACTATCAAAAATTAACACCTCTAAATCGCAAGGACCAGATGGCATTCCACCATGGTTTCTAAACAGATATGCCTACCACCTAACACCAATAATACATGATATCTTCCAATCATCAGTTGACTCTGGTCAAGTCCCCAAAGCCTGGAACGAAGCAAACATAACAGCAATTTTCAAGAAAGGAAACAGGGCAGAAACTTCAAACTACAGACCAATATCCTTAACACCTGTGATTTCTAAACTTCTTGAACACATAATTCATAGCCACATCATGAAACACCTTGAACAACATCACATCCTAACTGACCACCAACATGGTTTTCGTGCAAAAAGATCAACAGAAACTCAATTAATTCAAACTGTCCATGACATAAGCAAATATCTAGATGAAAAGAAATCTGTAGACATGGCCATTCTAGACTTCACTAAAGCATTCGACAAAGTTCCACATAAAAGACTAATCCACAAACTAAAATACTATGGGATCACAGGCCCAATATCGTCATGGATAGAAAGCTTCCTTGCAGAAAGAACTCAACAGGTTGTAATAAATGGATCAGCATCCAAACCAATTAAAGTCACCTCAGGGGTACCACAGGGAACCGTACTGGGGCCCTTACTTTTCTTACTTTACATAAATGATCTACTCAACAATCTCACTTCAAACGTTCGCCTTTTTGCAGATGACTGCCTACTATATCAACCAATTAAATCAGACAATGACATTTCTCTCCTCCAAAATGATCTAATCAAACTTGAGGAATGGCAAAACACCTGGCTTATGAAATTCAATCCCACCAAATGCTTCACAATGACATTAGCCTCAAGAAAACCGACACCAAATATTTACACCTTCTGTGGCCAACAACTTAAATCTGTTCAATCACATTGTTATCTTGGTGTACAAATATCAAATACATTAAATTGGACAGCACAATGCAACTCAGTCGCTAGGAAAGCACAACAGACTCTAGGAGTCATTAGGAGAAATCTAAATCAATGCCCAACCCACATTAAGTCAATAGCCTACACAACCCTTGTCCGACCAATACTTGAATATGCATCAGCATCATGGGATCCACACTGCCTAAAACATATTAAAACCTTAGAAAGAATCCAAAGACAAGCTGCCAGATTTTGTACACATAACTATTCTAGAGAACCAGGAACAGTAACCCAACTTTTTAAAGACCTCCAGTGGGACACCCTCCAAACAAGAAGAAAAATTAAAAGACTTAGCATAATATACAAAATGGAACATAACCTTATAGATATCCCGCTAGATCACTATATCCAACACAACACTAGAACCTCACGTAAACATGACAGTCAGTTCTTGCAAATTAGATACTCTGCAAACATATTTGGAAGCAGCTTCTTCCCAACAACAATTAAGGAATGGAATTCTCTCCCCTCAAACACTGTCTCAAGTAAATCACTAAAATCATTTCAGAATAGTTTAATCCAACATTTTAACAATTAAGTCAGATGACCCACCATGCGCACTGGCGTGATGTGTCCCTAGGACATTTTGCCAGTTAAGATACAGATACAGATACAGATACAGATACAGATACAGATACAGATACAGATACAGATACAGATACAGATACAAATACAGATATGTTACTGTATATGTATATATATATTATGAATATATATTATGAATATATATATATACATAATATATATATATATCATATATATATACATATATATATATATATATATAATATATATATATATATATATATATATATATATATATATACATATAGATATGTATAGATTACACATATATATATACACATACGTACATCATATTATATGCATTATTATATGCATATATATATATATATATATATATGTATATATATATATATATATATATATATATATAATATGCATTACATATATAATATACGTACATATTTCTTTGTATATAAAATTATAATAACTAAAAACACAAATGTGGTTATTTAGCATAATTTAATTGTTCAGCGGGCAGTAATGTTAAGGTTATTGGAACACATCCCATAATACTAAACATTTTTGTTGGCTTTTATTTAGGTGTTTTGGGGCACCTATTAGTGTATGTAGGACTTTCAGGAAAGTATTTGCATTATCCACACATTTATTACTATTAAACAGAATCTCCTGTCGAACTGATGTGATGCCACCTGGTGGAATTTGTTAAACTATGTCTCTTCCAGATAAATTCCCACAGCCAGACAAGAGTTGCCAGGGTGAGACTAAATCACTTCCACTCATCTAGTGCCTGAAGCCTTCAGAATGACTGCACATTTCTTTGAAATGTACGCACAGAAGCCAACGTAATGAAATTATTACAAATCAATGAATAGGAATTGACTTGTTTCCAGATTTCCAGGAAACAGACCCAAATAACCTATCTTCGTTTTTGCGGAAACAGATTTTTTGTGCAGCTGTTTTGCCCACTTTGAGGATAAATCCGTAGATCCTCCGTTAGGATTGAAATGTCTGCTGATTGAATGTTTCCCCACCCCCCGGGCTTGACACAATCAATGATTTTATGTTCACACATACACACTTCCAACTAGATTCCATGAATATATTTAAAATTTAATACATTTATCTTTTACAATGACAAAAAGTACTCAGATTTCAGTAAGATGATGTCATGGTTAGTAATGTTATTTAAATAGAGACAAATTTAACTAACAAATCAATATAGATGTGTAATTCGGGTGAAGAGAAAGCATCTTATTATATTAGCTGGCATTTCTGGAAGCATCGGCAGAAATTTTATTATTCTGCAGCAGAAGTAAAATGATGCTCTGGCAACTGTCACAAAAATCAATACGAGAGATACCTGGATAATATTTTAGTGGGTTACAGAGTATTGCAACTAAAGATCATCCACAGATAGTTATCTATGAGTCTGATTGCCATAAAAGCCCGGTGTTTTAGCTGTCCTCTGCTTCGCAATGATCACATCTGGACATCAATTCAATGAAATTATCGGGATCCATCAGAGAATTATCTACTGCCCTTGAGGCTTGGATGCGCATCCTGTGAGTCCCAAGATGTATGATACAAACATGTTGTTGCTCAACGGTTCTAGTGTATAAATTGGCTGTTTCAGAAAACAGCGTAAACACAAGTGTTATAGATGGCTAGTCGCACTAATTACACATAATTGTACAGACGCTGCAGCAGTCCCAGAGCTGACATAGCCTTCAGGCAGACTGCAGATTAGTATCATCTGGAATTCTAACATGTTTTGATGACATCTGAGATGATGCACCATCCACCAGATGTTCCAGCAAACTATTTACAAAACTGCTCCACTTTAGAAATTACACAAGTTATCTATGCTTGCTAGATATGGAAATAAACTCCTATTCAGGTGTGTAAAATTCAGTATTTTGTAGTAGCTTTTGATATATTTACAGCTTAGTTTAACATTGGGATTCAGTTTAGTTTAGAGACCAAACCCACTTATGGGTAACATTTGTAAAACCAGCAATATCCCAAGTGACTCGGAGAACTACCAGACTAGTTTACCCGAGTTCAATCCAGTTAGTTCCACAAGTGTCTGCTAGGCGGCAGCACCTACCTAGTTCGTGCGTCCACTGTTGTAACATCTTGACGAAGGCGAACATGACATTGCCACCGGTCAAGCTCGCGGCCACAGCCAGATAGTGACCAGAGAAGTACGGGAAATACTCGATGGATGACGTTGTGTCCATCTTTGGGGGAACAAAGTTTGGATTCATCCGTATAGCCAGCTGGGCCGAAGTACTGATGTTTAGCACTGAAACATGACATTCAATATGATAACACTCACTGCCTTGTTAGAAATGAAACTATCCAAATTTAACAGTCTGCCAGAGGATAATATTGTCATGTTAGAGTGTATAGGAACAATTTGTTTGTAGGTCTACACTTTTCTGAGTAAAATAAAACAAATTACATAAAAAGTGGATACAAAATGATGGAGCTATACATATTTTGTAGCTTTCCTTTGTGTGTGAAACAAACGAAACGCTTAATCAGGGTGGACCTTTAAATGACAGAACTTCAGCAGATCAATTCTATAACTTTCCTTTTTTCAATTTCTGCCATTTTCTGATTCGATCTTAATTTTTTTCTAATAATTACTGGTTAGCAAATGGAGGATAATAATTACCTGTTTTTTTTCAGTGTAATGAAACAAAACAGGAGGACCTTTAGATGACAACACCAGGAGGACCTTTAGATGACAACACCAGGAGGACCTTTAGATGACAACACCAGGAGGACCTTTAGATGACAACATCTGGAGGACCTTTAGATGACAACATCAGGAGGACCTTTAGATGACATCAGGAGGACCTTTAGATGACAACATCAGGAGGACCTTTAGATGACAACATCAGCAGATCAACTCTGTAACCTTTCTGTCTACTGATCACATGACCTTTGTGTGTAAACGCGGATGTAGTCTGCACGTGGATGTGCACGACACACACTGACAGGTGACCAGAGAAGGACCTGACGGCCTGACGGGGGACATGACAGCAGGAGAATCCAACTACTCCTGAAAAATCAATACTGGCTGCTTCTAATGAAAGTTATTGAGCAAGCGAACTCTTGCGCAGCTCACCTGAACATAATGGTCTAAATGACACACGTAATATGGACCGCCAGATAATGCACCTGACTAATTAGACTCAGCAGTGGATGAACCAGCATCTAGAACTAGTCTTCTTGCAGCTGTCAGCCGGTGGCTTTGATATGGCTAATTAAAGTATTGCCAGTAGTTATTCTGAAAGAAGCAGAGTAGCTAAATGAACACCGCTAACGCTGCACTACAGGCAGGCTGTCAGAAGTGTTAACTAGACAGGCTGTAAGGTGTTAACTAGGCAGGCTGTAAGAAGTGTTAACTAGGCAGGCTGTAAGAAGTGTAAACTAGGCAGGCTGTAAGAAGTGTTAACTAGGCAGGCTGTAAGAAGTGTTAACTAGGCAGGCTGTAAGAAGTGTTGACTAGGCAGGCTGTAAGAAGTGTTAACTAGGCAGGCTGTAAGAAGTGTTAACTAGGCAGGCTGTAAGAAGTGTTAACTAGGCTGGCTGTAAGAAGTGTTAACTAGGCTGGCTTTAAGAAGTGTTAACTAGGCTGGCTGTAAGAAGTGTTAACTAGGCTGGCTGTAAGAAGTGTTAACTAGGCAGGCTGTAAGAAGTGTTAACTAGGCAGGCTGTAAGAAGTGTTAACTAGGCAGGCTGTAAGAAGTGTTGACTAGGCAGGCTGTAAGAAGTGTTAACTAGGCAGGCTGTAAGAAGTGTTAACTAGGCTGGCTGTAAGAAGTGTTAACTAGGCTGGCTTTAAGAAGTGTTAACTAGGCTGACTGTAAGAAGTGTTAACTAGGCTGGTTTTAAGAAGTGTTAACTAGGCTGGTTTTAAGAAGTGTTAACTAGGCTGATTGTAAGAAGTGTTAACTAGGCTGGCTGTAAGAAGTGTTAACTAGGCTGGTTTTAAGAAGTGTTAACTAGGCTGGTTTTAAGAAGTGTTAACTAGGCTGTTGTAAGAAGTGTTAACTAGGCTGGCTGTAAGAAGTGTTAACTAGGCTGGCTGTAAGAAGTGTTAACTAGGCTGGCTGTAAGAAGTGTTAACTAGGCTGGTTTTAAGAAGTGTTAACTAGGCTGGCTGTAAGAAGTGTTAACTAGGCTGGCTGTAAGAAGTGTTAACTAGGCTGGCTGTAAGAAGTGTTAACTAGGCTGGTTTTAAGAAGTGTTAACTAGGCTGGTTTTAAGAAGTGTTAACTAGGCTGGTTTTAAGAAGTGTTAACTAGGCTGGCTGTAAGAAGTGTTAACTAGGCTGGTTTTAAGAAGTGTTAACTAGGCTGGCTGTAAGAAGTGTTAACTAGGCTGGTTTTAAGAAGTGTTAACTAGGCTGGCTGTAAGAAGTGTTAACTAGGCTGGTTTTAAGAAGTGTTAACTAGACTGGCTGTAAGAAGTGTTAACTAGGCTGGTTTTAAGAAGTGTTAACTAGGCTGGCTGTAAGAAGTGTTAACTAGGCTGGTTTTAAGAAGTGTTAACTAGGCTGGCTGTAAGAAAAATGTACAAGATTTCCACTGCGAATGGCAGCTATGTATAAAGTATTAATGTATCACAACACTATATTTTATGTAAACCTTAATTATATGTATGTATATATTATTATATGTATATTTGTAAGAGTGTGTTGGGTGATGATGGTTCACGGAGTCCTGATATGCCACGTGACATGGTTACCACCAGGAAATAAACTTTTACCACTGCTACTACTACTACTACTACTATCACAGTGTAACAGTAAACTGAGATCTATCTAAACATTCCTTGCTATGTGGTATACATTAAAATATTTATCTGCATGTTTCTGAGACATTTTCCACCTATATTTAGTAACATCATCATTAAATATCAGACTTTATCCAATAATACCATTTATTATACTCATTAATTCATTTATTTCTATCTTCTCACATAATTTAATCTCATTTATAACTAGCTCCAGTAAGACCCGAGAGGCCAACTAATTAATGCATTCCTTGTGTGGGCTTTGACTGCTAGAGTTATTTTATTGCCCCTAAATGGCCAATAATTCCAGGCCTATAGTGCTATATTGGTCATCAACAAATCTAACGTACATGGGACAAGTTAGAGATGAGAAATTCACAGAAACGTGGCCTTAGCAGACCAACAGGCCGAACAGGCTCAATATCTCAAAACAACATTCTCACTAAGACATTACATTTTACTTCATTAAAATCAGCCTCATTGCAGCTCCTTGAAACTCTGATGTCCTCATTTTGCCACTAAGCTAGGTTGATTTCACTTTCAAAACAATCCGCTGGAATTTGTTATTCTTTGTTTAAAACAATGCACTTTCATTCTTACATATACTGACACATTTCGTCTTGGTCAGAATAAATTGTACATAACAAGTACTTATTTATTTATTATTTTACAAATGCTTCCACAAATTTCCCATAACAAATTTCAGACACAACAAATATTAATTATTTTTAGAAGTCCAAGTATGTACAGGGATTACTGTTGAGACTTATCTGCAGCCGAGCCCACAACCACCTGCTTTAGTCAGTCATATCTGTCCTGATGCAGATAAGCACACATTTTGTGACAGCCATATCTGGCAAATGTGACTCTGCAGACTATAAATGCAGCGGTTTTACTACATGGCATGAGAAATGAAAACTGTCACTGACAGAGGTCATAAAAAGTAATTAAATGTCAGCGAGATGAGACGTTCTGACAAAATTTTATCACCTCTCCCTCCAGTCCTAGTGCCATAGAAATGGGGACAGGCCATATTTGGAATAAATCAACATTGATGCCTTTGAAAAGAGAAGCTTGCTTGCGGTGTGAAATGTTTTATGAAGACTTAAACTGCACTGGATGAGCGAATAACGAAAATCATTTACGTTCAGCTGCATCAGATTTTTATTTTTAGAATGTGCTATAATTTTCCTAATTGATGGATCATTAATTTGATATTTTATAAATTTGAATGACTTTTTTACAATCTCAAAAGAACTCTACGAAAACTTTAAAATGTTCGACTTCATAATTAGCTTTGATTGCTGCAGTATAGTAATGACACACTATTTAAAAAGGGAAGTAGACAGACCTATGTTTTAACACACCATAATTTTACTTATTTCCATTAGCAGCAAGATGAAAAAACAGATATTATTCAGAGCAGGAAGAATAAACATGCATGCACACATGCATGCATGCATGCACGCACGCATGCACGCATGCACACACGCACACACACACACACACATCTGTATCTACTCTGACGTTCCACTGCACTCAACTGGAAAACTGCCAAATGCCAATTCGATGTTCACCGCATTAAGCAGAGGCAATTAAGCATTTGATAGGTGCAAATCCGGCCCATTTTATCACCTTGAAGTGAGGATAAGATTGCAGCAAAACTTCCCCGAAATGGACACCGGATGGAGAGGTAAGGAGAGGCTGACAGAGGACGGGTGAAGATCAATCTGAATCAGCAAGTGTGACCTTGCTATTAGAGATAAATATGAACTTGACTTTGGTATCGATGGAAGATGATTACACCTGCCATGTTTGTCTCAGTCCAGAATCAAGGCCATCATTAGTTTGGTAATTTAGACGATTATAAATTGAGGTGCAGTACACATTGCTGTTGAGGGTTGGTTTGCCTGGGGAGAGAGAGAGAGAGAGAGAGGGAGGGAGGGAGGGAGGGAGGAGGAGGGAGGGAGGGAGGGAGGGAGGGAGGGAGGGAGGGAGGAGGGAGAGAGGGAGGGAGGGAGGGAGGGAGGGAGGGAGGGAGGGAGGGGGGAGCAGCAGCAGCAGCAGCAGACCATAGCTTTATGTGGAGACCTGTCCACCTGTCATCTGGACAGGTATAACCCAATTTGGACAGGTAAAAATACCAGTGGGTGGGTGATGGATGGGTAGAAAATGAATGAGCAACAAAGGTCTTCAAAAATCGATGACTCTGTAAATGGATGTCACACGTGTGTTTGTAGTTTATTTTAGGTCATAAAGCACATCTCAACTGGCTGGCATGTACATAAGTTAATATCCATGTGTCCACGAAAACAATGAGTGTTATCCTGCATAGAGCCCACATTTGCATTGTCTTTCGGAAGAGACACTAAAAGCCGGTGGTCCCTTCTATCTGGTGTCTATGCCAGGGGAAGTAAAAGATCCAACACAGGGGGTAAATGTGTAACCTGTAGTGGACTCACAAATTTTCGTTGGACTTAAACACCCTGCAAAGGGCCCCGTCCAGTATCTGAGAGAAGAGAGAAGGAGACTGGCCAGTCCCTGGGATGAAGAAAAGAGGAAGACCAGAAAAAAGATGGAGAAACAGTGTGAAGGAGGAGTAAAGTGGGTGAAACAAGAAGACGTATAAAACCGGACAAGTGGCGACGACTTGTACTCTTAGATTTTATGTTCCCTGTAATTTCACTAATGTGCTAATCTGTGTGTACATCTTCTGTCATCCACTCATGATTGCTCCCATCTGTCCATCACTTACCAGCATCCTCCGGTTGTTGTAGACGGGCCAGGGTTGAGCACTGCAGGTCGCCAATGGCAACGCTGACAGGAGTGCCTTCTGGGATGCCATACCAGCATGCACCGGTGTGTCCGGCCACAATTCCCGGGTCGTGGACAGGTGGCAGCAGGTGTATGGGAAATTCAACCTTTGATAGACTGAAACATAATTTGTACCAATTAAGTAAATATAAAACTATATATAGCTGTTTACCCATATAGAGCTAACACAACCACACATTTATTCTGAATGTTATTTATTTTATTCATCAATTTATTCAACAAGGTTTCTGATCAAATGCAGATCATTATAATATAAAATACTGCTAATTTCATATTTCAGGGACAGAGAACCTATTATATTAGCAGCTTGGACTGCATTTCCTGATGTTTACAATAACATTTCTTAAATAAATTTGTACTGTTAAATTAATTATGTGCAGAAAGTAAAAACCAGTGGTTTCTTTAAATCACACAATAAAACTTCTTAAATAAATTTGCACTGTTAAATTAATTATGTGCAGAAAGTAAAAACCAGTGGTTTCTTTAAATCATACAATAACATTTCTTAAATAAATTCGCACTTTTAAATTAATTATGTGCAGAAAGTAAAAACCAGTGGTTTCTTTAAATCATAGGTTATTTTTATACTACAAACATTTTTGTCAACCATTCATTATTTTTATTATTTTTCAGCTATTAATAAAATATTTACTTACTCTATTACTCGGTTGTACTGGAAGACGGGTGTTCTAAAACATCTTTCAGATACTGGTTATAATTCCCCAATTTGTTTCATGGAAAGATCATGTGATCTCTCCATGACAAATAGAATTGTTTCTATCTTAAAAAAGAATATATATATATATATATATATATACCTTTTTACATGCATAATGTAACACTTGCTGTTTACAATGTTTGGTTACGATAGGAATATATTTCATCTTACTTCAACAGGACACAACTTGTCTAACCAACAACAGATCAATATAGACTCATGATCCATTGCAACATAACCAGAATGGCATATCACAAATCAATTAAGCCCTGTTTGAGTAGCCAATTAGGGAAACCAATTTAACTTGACCTTTCTGATTAGAGCCGCTGGTGATAAATGTCATGTGGAAGCCTTAGAAAGGATCACGCAGTTTGTCATCGCTGTACTGCTGGAAGTTATAATCAAATCAGTAAGTGGATAAATCACACAGATCCATGAATAGATTCTCCATTCGGGCATTTGATAGTAACCAGATCTTTCACAGGTAATTTCCCAAATTATAGGGATGATGTAATACAAACTGCTTATCTGTGAAGGGCAGTGGAATGGTTGCTAGAATATCAGTCGAGAAAATCCAGTTTCAAATCCTGTGCACTCGTATTGAATTTTAGGCAAGTTTGTTAATTTCATCAGTGCCACTGTTTGCTCAGCTTTATGAATGAGTAACTGTTTATATGATAGTCAGTGGTGGATATTTATGTACACATAGTTTTTGTGCATTAATTACAGCATGGCTAAATGCTTCCAAGAGAAATTGAGATAATGCTTTAGATCATGCTCAAGAGAAAACAGCCGTATAGACAACCAGTCGTCCTGTAGTGTCATTTAAAATTTATATCTATATTAGTATAAATGAAAGGGTATTAAATCAGTAAAGGGAACAAATTGATAATGAAATAAGTAAGTAAATCTTCTGCGCTTCACAATGATGTAAGCACAGTCTGTAGTCTCAGGCAGTTTGCACTCATTCTGCAAACACCTGCACAATCTATGCTTCTGTAAGTAGTTCCGGTTGTAAGTTATATCTCGGTAGGAGCAGAAATAGCACCAGTGAGGTATGTGACATGACACACAAAGTTACTCTTGTGTATCAGTGAAGGGCATCAGGCCAGAACAACTTGTAGAACACAGGTGGACACAGCCTGGCACATCGTCTTATTTCTACCTAAACATACTTAATACTTTTCACCCTGAGAAGGTCATGACAGCCAAAATGATTCCAGTAACACAGTCAATTGTTGCTGTCATCTTTATTAATTCCAGGTGGCTTCATATGTATATTTAGCTCCATGGTTATAGGTCTCCTGTCTTTTTGTATGTATAATATGTAATCTTTTCAGCCAATAAGTATACATAGCCTTTATAACTATGAAATACCTGCATTTATATATATATATATATATATATATATATATATATATATATATATATATATATATATAATTATATATAATGTAACCAATAGGGTTACTGAATAAAATGTTAACTGTAGGCTGGGGCGAACCCATGAATCACCTACCCCTGTTTACCCTGTGGTGCCATGTGTCAGGGCAACAAAGTGATGTCATATCCTGTTATCATCAGGGAGCATGGGTTGAGTAAACATGGAGGATGCAGATAACGGATTGCATTCGTGGAAAACTGCGTGGTGACCTGTGTCATAACTGCCAACAAGCCCTTTGTCATATGTTATGGAATTCATTTTAGGCAATACATATTGTTTGTACAGCTGGATTAGTATTAATTGTCATGCATAAGTGTTGATGATACATTATGCATGGAAGGATATAATGTAGTAACACATACTTTATATATATGTACGACATAATTAATTGGATTTATTACTGTGTTGATGTTACTTAGGATGCATTCGTTTCTCAACATGGGAGAGCGGTGTTTACATTAATATACATCTGTGTTTATTGATGATAGTAAGTCCGTCAAAGGCGTTTAACATAATTTATGTCTATTTACAAATATCACAGGAGCTAGCCTGCTATTTGGTATCTGAGACATCTACAGGCAATTTAACTATATCAATATTATGCAATGAATATTGTTGTTTCATGCTATTCCTGAATGATCTGATGTTACCATTGTAGTTACACATGTAGTAATGAATTGTTTTATGTTTACAGGTGTTGCTGTTTTGTATTATTTCCAACCCGCCACAATAAATTGTACAATCATTTAGATGTGTTCTGTCTTCAACGATAAATCCCCCGTTACATATATATATATATATATATATATATATATATATATATATATATATATATACTATATATATATATATATATATATATAATATATATATATATATATATATATATATATATATACATATATACTATATATATATATATATATATATATATATATTATATATATATATATACACACACATATATATATATATATATAATATATATAATATATATATATATATATATATATATATATATAACTATGTATTATAAAATACAATACAAGTAAGCCTAAAATAGCTTAAATTTGCTACCAAATGAAGAATGATAAAAATCAATCAATAATCAATATATATTTGTTAATACTGTTGTTTTGCTTCTGCTGCCTGTGAATGCACACAACAAGGTGAGTTTTCAGCATAGACTAAGCTAAACTATTTCCACTCTTTTAAGTGTGTGAAGTCACTGCAGTTAGTCCGTCTGAATGAACAGTTACACATCTGCCGTACGACAGCAGTGTGTGTCAGAGACAAATGTCCCTCAGCACAAATAAACGACAACAACATCTATAGCACCACCTGGTGTGAACGCTGAAAAATGAGTCCTACAAATCTGAGAAATAATTCACTATTTGTGAGACGTGAGACTGGCGAATGAAGTAAACCACCACAGCAACCGTCAGTTAACTGCCAGCGTTTGAACTCAGTGACCCTTGCAAGACGACTGGACATGTCTAAAACCATGAATTATGATGCTAAGTTAGACCCAATTAGTTTCTCCTGATCAGTGGTGCTATTTATGTACACTCCAGGTTATTTCCAACCCAGGTCTGTACAGACACCTAAAATTCCTATTTCAGATTCATTTGATCCTAAAATATTACTTCAGAGAATTTAAATTTTATACTGTAATCTGAACTTTAAGTTATATATAAATTATACTGTTTTTGCACAATTTGTAGGGTCTCAAATATTCCACTTTAACTGAAATCAGAGACAGTCCATTTCAGCTAAGCACTGGTCATAATATGAATAATTAATACCAGTATATAATAACACAAACCAGTGGTCAGTGGCTGTGTTTATAAGCTGGCTGCATGGTCATCTATTTTGGTTTGGTCTAATAATACACACCAAATTTTTAATTCACATATCTTTACAAACTGCCCGGAAAACATATTCCAAACTGAAATTCCATATTTTATAAAATTGTGTTTCCTCCACTGCACACCAGTTATTTTCCTGATAAACTGATACATTTTAAATGGCTCATTAATTTATGTTTGGGTCATCCCACCCTCCAGACAATTCTTGGGTCATCCCACCCTCCAGACAATTCTTGGGTCATCCCACCCTCCAGGCAATTCTTGGGTCATCCCACCCTCCAAACAATTCCTGGGTCATCCCACCCTCCAGACAATTCTTGGGTCATCCCACCCTCCAGACAATTCTTGGGTCATCCCACCCTCCAGACAATTCTTGGGTCATCCCACCCTCCAGACAATTCTTGGGTCATCCCACCCTCCAGACAATTCTTGGGTCATCCCACCCTCCAGACAATTCTTGGGTCATCCTACCCTCCAGACAATTCCTGGGTCATCCTACCCTCCAGACAATTCTTGGGTCATCCTACCCTCCAGACAATTCTTGGGTCATCCCACCCTCCAGACAATTCCTGGGTCATCCCACCCTCCAGACAATTCTTGGGTCATCCCACCCTCCAGACAATTCTTGGGTCATCCTACCCTCCAAAAAATTCTTGGGTCATCCCACCCTCCAGACAATTCTTGGGTCATCCCACCCTCCAAACAATTCCTGGGTCATCCCACCCTCCAGACAATTCTTGGGTTATCCCACCTTCTAGAAAATTCCTGGGTCATCCCACCCTCCAGACAATTCTTGGGTCATCCCACCCTCCAAACAATTCCTGGGTCATCCCACCCTCCAGACAATTCTTGGGTTATCCCACCTTCTAGAAAATTCCTGGGTCATCCCACCCTCCAGACAATTCCTGGGTCATCCCACCCTCCAAACAATTCTTGGGTCATCCCACCCTCCAAACAATTCCTGGGTCATCCCACCCTCAAACAATTCCTGGGTCATCCCACCCTCCAAACAATTCTTGGGTCATCCCACCCTCCAAACAATTTTTGGGTCATCCCACCCTCCAAACAATTCCTGGGTCATCCCACCCTCCAGACAATTCTTGGGTCATCCCACCCTCCAAACAATTCTTGGGTCATCCCACCTTCGAGAAAATTGCTGGGTCATCCCACCCTCCTAACAATTCCTGGGTCATCCCACCATCCAGACAATTTTTGGGTCATCCCACTCTCCAAACAATTCTTGGGTCATCCCACCTTTTAGAAAATTGCTGGGTCATCCCACCCTCCAGACAATTCCTGGGTCATCCCACCCTCCTAACAATTCCTGGGTCATCCCACCCTCCAGACAATTATTGGGTCATCCCACCCTCCAAACAATTCTTGGGTCATCCCACCTTCTAGAAAATTGCTGGGTCATCCCACCCTCCAGACAATCCTTGGGTCATCCCACCCTCCAGATAATCCTTGGGTCATCCAATCCTCTAGAAAATTCCTGGGTCATCCCACCCTCCAGACAATTCCTGAGTCATCCCACCTTCCAAACAATTCCTGGGTCATCCCACCCTCCAGACAATTCCTGGGTCATCCCACCATCCAAACAATTCCTGGGTCACCCACAATGACCACTGCGACTATGCTACTGGACTATGCCCTTTTCCAGGTCCACAACCGATGTTCACATTTTACACAGATAATTATTTAAAAGTGGCGTACCAGTATAACTACTGTCACGTTACTGTGGTTAATTGAAGTATTGGTGTGAATCTGGTCCCTCATGAATGACTCCACAGCCACATAATGTGGCTTCCTACTGATGGACCTGTCAATGTGTGACTAAATGAAGACACAAGGGCAGACTAAGACAGGTGCTGCCACCCTGTGGTCACAGATGGCATTTGTATGGATCAAAAGCACCCTTATCATACAGCCGACTAGTAACTATTACTAATAGTCTGTAAATGTACACATTATTGAATATTTATACTTTCGTATACATATTATTACTATACTCAGTATGAAATATATTATATCAAATAAATATTGTATAAATAATTCCCTTTACAAAACACTAAGTTACTAATATTTTTTATAGTCATTATAACAATTAATAAAAAAGTAGTTCTCCTTCCAAATTACCCAATACAATGCCCAGTAGTTTTTGTGACCTAACTATTTATGTTAAGTATTTATATTTTTAACTACAGCTAACCAACATATTATGTAATGTTTGCCTCTGTGGATAAATATATTATAGTTATGGCGTAAACATGACAGAATTGCAATTTCGATTCTCTGGCTATTTCAACTTTACACGTATATTCTATGCATTTAAACGGCTGTCAGTTTTGATATAAATGTAAAAAATATTCATCATTATTTTTATGGTTTGGCTGCTTCATAACAGTATCATGAAATATGAAGCACAAAACCTGTTTTTTCCTACTTTGCATTGTTGTCTTTCGATTGAATCTGATATGGAGGGACAGGATTTATTAGTAATTTACCTGCGCGGTTGGGCATAAAAACGATGAATGGTGATACTCAATCTACCTGGGTACTAGTCCACAATAGTCATATTGTAGAGTCGGATAGGTTAGTAGTTGATTAATTTTAAGTAAAGAATCTTGTCCAGTGTCACTGACACGCACAAGAGAGAGAAATGTGTCGGGTCCATGTTATTAACACTCGTATTCACTTCAAGATTCAATAACTTCATTGTCCGTTTAAAATCCTGCTCTCTCCATATAAAAAGTAATCTACAACTGACAGTACAGAAACAGGTTTGCTCAATGGCATTTCATCATGTTTTCATGTTCCCATTAATGGCATTATGGAATAACCAAATGATAAAATTACTGATATTTTTCAAATTTTTATCAAAACTGACAGGGGTTTAAAAACAGATGCAATTTTTAGATAGACCCCAAAAAACAACTATGAATTAGAGCACATGTCTGATTTTGTTCTTAAAAACCAACTTCACTCCTCATTGATAAACTGAAAACTGTCAACACAAGGATCGAATGGCACCATGACACTTACACCTGTGTACCACTGGAATAATGTTCTCATTCTGGTTAATGATGGATTTTCTAATTTTTATGTTTTGATAGTGAATTCACTCACTCATTCACAGTGAAGCCACTCACTCATTCACAGTGAACTCACTCATTCACAGTGAACTCACACCCTCATTCACAGTGAACTCACTCACTCATTCACAGTGAACTCACTCACTCATTCACTCACTCATTCACAGTGAACTCACTCATTCATTCACAGTGAACTCACTCACTCATTCACAGTGAACTCACTCACTCATTCACAGTGAACTCACTCACTCATTCACAGTGAACTCATTCATTCATTCACAGTGAATTCACCCATTCACATGTCGGCCACTGGGGTCAAACATTTCTGACTTCAACTATCCATCTCCATGTCCCTTGGTCTACCACTGTCACCTTTAGGCCTTCCGTCTCTAACCCTCCATCTTCCTTCACAATCGATGCCTGGTGCTACTGGTCTAATCCTCTCGAGCCAATTCCATGTGCCAGTTGCCACAAGACTGTCCCATAGATGTCATTGCATGACTTTTCATTGTTGTGTCTGTAGCAATGCCGATAACATCTCAGTCGTTCCCTTCCTTTTTCAGTGAATTTACACTTCCCCCACATAGTCCTCTGGTGGTCAAATGTTGTTGCCAGTGAATGTAAAATGCGACTCGATCATCCTCGTGATAGTGAAACATTCACCAAATTAATACCGATCCTGTCCCCTGTGAAAGAAGGACGCGAAGACATCAACACATGTGTACATGAATGCATGTATACGGAAGCCGTCTCCCGACAGTTCCACGCCACAATCTAGAACATTATGGCCGGCGTGGCTTTTCTGTGATGGCGCCGCGCCTGTGGAACGACCTGCCAGACAGTCTGCGTCATATAGACTCATTTGAACTTTTTAAGTCGGATTTAAAGACACATCTTTTTAAGGCCACATTTATAAATTACTTGTAGGTTTTTTTCACAAATGTTTTTACACAAATGTTTTTTTCACAATGAATTTATTTTAACCGTAATTATAGTTTCCCAAACTATTTTAGTGTATTGTTTTAATATCTTATAAACATATATATATATATATATATATATATATATATATATATATACTGACGTCAAATCAGGCAGATGAAGACAGAAGACATCAGTGTCACGCTAGGGCCATGTGTCGTCTAAATGAGACGAACACATCATTAGGGAGCACTATAAGCCTGATTAGTGCCAGACATCAATGTGTGGAGTTCAACACGTCCTTGGTACACATCCTGTCATCGTGGATAAGACACGCGAGATTTCAATGTCAGCTGCTCTAAGATTTCCTGTGCATGCTCTGTCAAAGCAGATCGGTACCGGTAGTTCCTACAAATGTTTATTCGAGACGTTTATAGAGAAAATCGAACTGTTTTTGTTAACACAAACAGTGGTTAAACGCCAGTGTCAATTTCATAATACGGGCAATTAACCAATAGTTTGTGTTTGCATTTCAAATTATGGGCAGTAATGTACAAACTACATTTGCTCATTAGATGATCATGACTCATGACGCAGGAACTGAGTACAGACAGTCATGGTCACGAGTGACAGTCATGTCACGAGTGACAGTCATGTGGTTTCCTTCTTGTTTCCTGCTGTCAACACAGGTCGTGTACTGACACAAGGTCAAACCTGACAGTGGAGTAAGATGACCTAAGATAGGGCAGATTATGGGAAGGAGGGAATTAAAGAGGAAAATAATGATGAGAGGATGGGAGGTAGAGATGGGGAATAGGGAAGGATCTCGTGATGGAAGGATGGTGGGAAAGTAAGATACGTAGGCTGAGAGGTAGTAAGGAAGAGACAAAGAGAGAAGGAGCCTAAGGGAAGACTGATAGGATGGAAATAAGAGAAGGGGATTTAGGAAAAGAAGCAGAATAAAATAAATGGGGAAATGTAGGCAAGAAGGAAGGGGTGAATGAATGGGAGGGAGGAAAGGAGGGAGGAATTATAAGAAAGGAGGGAGGAAGGAAGGGAGGAGGGAGAGAGGGAGATAGGGAGAGAGGGAGAGAGGGAGAGAAAGAGAGAGGGAGAGAGGGAGAGAGGGAGAGAGGGAGCGAGGGAGGACGGATGGAGATAGGGATGGTGAGAAACAAGGAAGGAGGGAAGGCGGCAGGGAAAGCAAGGAGGGAGGGGTAGTCAGGAAAAAATCCAAATCTGCAAGCCTACTCAGTTGGTCAACAGACGAACAACGGAACAATAAACCATTGCGCCTCTGCGCCAGATGCTGCCAGTTGACTAGACAGACTTAACAATGACATTTGTCACACTGCACTGATTGACTGCAGCATCCTGGTAGGGTTCTCACACACAGGTCAAGGTCACTCAGGTTGTTGACTGCTATGGTCAAACCACGGACAAACCGCTACAATCAGAATCAGAGGAAGGGTTTAATCAAGTTGAGATCAGTTACTGATTAGAATCCCCCAACTGATTGATTTTGCTCACCACAAATTGGCTTCATCAAAGTTCACATATGTAGATTACTCAATATGGTATATTTATTTAGAGTAAAAAACAGCCAATTAAAAGTATACAGACCTTTGGTAGTAACTTACAAAAGTATAAATAACCTCATGTACATATATGTCTTGATAGCATACATCTATATATAGAAGCATTTTTAAGCAGTGATGTATACCCAGATTTTTGCCAGTTTTTTTTATTTCAACTGAACTCAGGAGACTATAATGTTAGTGATGTATAATATAATTAAGTTTTTCTTACTTTGCAAGATGAATTCATCAACATTAAATATACCATTTGTGCAAACTGTGTCAGCTAGGTTTGATTTTGTATAAATGACTATATATATATATATATATATATATATATATATATATATATATATATATATATATATATATATATATATATATATAATATTTAATTTTGATGAATTCATCTAGCAAAGTAAGAAAAACTAAATTATATCATCTAGTCTCTTCAGACTTCACCATAATCATCTAATTGACATGTTCTCTGGTTATTTATAGCAGATGACCAAAACACAGTCAAATTTTGTAACGCAGCAGACAATAAAATGTATGACATTGTCAAGTATATAAATTTTCTGTGACAATATATCTTTAACGAGTTACACCAGTCACATAATTTTAAAGAAAATTTAACAAACATAAAACAAACGCAACTTGCATGTATAGAAAATCAATAGTTTTGAGGATATAGCTTAGAACATGTCAGCAGGCAACTGTTCAGTCTAACAGGAATCTACTGGATTACTGCCAAGGAACATCAATCAAAAGCTTTAACATTAAGAAAACATGACAGACCAACACAAAGGTGCACTCAGAAATCACAGTTTAGTACACGCTATAATACTGCACACTTTATATGTATGGACTACGGAGACTGACAGATGAAACGCATTAACGGGCTGTTTTGTCATGGTAATCACATTCTTATTTGGGTCTCATTTATACATGTAAACATGAAATGTAATCCCCAATGGCTGCTACTGATTGATACTGCGGCTTATACCACATGTCATGTTCTAAAAAAATAATTTATATGTAGATATTATACACAAACATCTGACCTGTGTTAGGGACTGGGCAATGTGCAATGTTCTAATAATCCATGTTTGTTTTTCCCATTCCCGGTGCAAATAATCCTTATTTATAGTCTGTCTGTTACCCGGAATCGTTATATCAGACTATACCAGTGACGTCTAAGGACAAGTCCAGGAACTTGCAGAATAGTAAAAACCTGTCTCTAGAGGAAAGTTTTGGGACACTGCAATAAGTGGACAATGCAAAGGAGTCATTTGGCACACTCAGGACAAGTCTAGACAGTTGAGATGGCTCCTGATTACAGGAACATCGACGGAAAAGGAACTTGTTTAATAATTAAAGTTAGGGCATGTGTTGAGTGTTCCTCCAGCTGGAATAAGTCTCAGTCATGTTTTGTACTTAAAGTTTGTTGCACTGAATATGGCAAACTTGTACATCGTTGAACATTAAAGCCTGCCTCAGCAATATTGTCAATCATGCTTGTTTTTTTAAATTTGGTGAATTGCCCTTCTGAACATGCCTGCTGGGTAAACCCTTTCAATTTGTAAACAGTATTACCGGCTCAGTGACTATAATTTGGTGGTGGGAATATTGTCAACCTGTTTATGTTGACGGGAAGCAAAAATAGCGACTAATAACCGGGTGCTTCCCTTTAAATCCGCCTGCAATACACACACTTTTAATCACCGTATTCTGTAATCATTTTGGTTTCACATCTCTAAAATGTATCCATAATTCATGTACATGCAGGGCAAATCTTGCTAATTAAATGGTGGTCTCAAACCATTGATGATATCCACTATATAAAAACTGTTTAGTGATGTATTTTCCACCTAAAATTACTTTTTACATCACAGATTCGTAGTTCACAAGGGTTCTCAATTTGAGCACCACCTGGTGAGTAAAATATCATATATACAGGTGAATGTAATTAAAAGTTTTATGAAACAGGTAATCCCCAGACTAAAGAAATATTCATGCAATCAGGTAATGAAGACAATTAAAGCAATCAAGATGATCGGTATCAGACAATGAAATTCACTCAAATGTATTAATGTCAACGTGACAACGTACCTCCTCGGAGACATTCCCACTGATGTCAAAAATTAACATGACAGGAATATAAGAACCAAACACTAGATCACCGAGTGGATTATCACATTTATTATTCAGACTCTTTTGTTCGCTCTATTATTCAAGGCTTTGAACTGCTGTATTCAGTCAATGTATTTTATTTACCCTGGTAAGTAAAAGCTAAATACTTTCTAAAAAAATGACGACTTGCATTAGCCCCATCATAGGCAATCCTTCAAAACCTAACCAGAGGTACATAAAAAATACACAATTGGAAAATCTTAATCAAACTGACCATGTGATATAGTACCACCCTGCTGGTCACTCTGGACACATTTGTAGGGCTTTAGGGTTGCACAAACATGTAGATTGTAGAGGCAGGCCAATAAGTTACAGATTAACAGGCTCCTAGGTTGGCACAGCCCGGGCCAGCCAAAGTAGTGAGGGAATAGGAGATAATCACATTTTATCTGCTGGGAAATGGCTTAATTACGGGCTGCATGGGCAGCTAGGATTGACAGGTGACTGGGTGTCACTGCCTTAGATAGTCTCTTTTGTATCTGCCAGCTGTTTGAGATACTGAGGTCACCTCACTGGACCTTGACCCCTAGTGTCCTTGAAAAGGTCATTCTGCCAGTTCTTGCTTAAGTTGTCAGACTTAGAGAATTCACTCAGTTATCAAAATGTATTTTATGTTAGCTAAAATTGAAAATAATTAATAATGTTGTGCATTATTGTTTGTTGGGCTATTAAGAGGTCCTTTAATACAAAACAGTAAATCTGTTATTTTATTTTATATCTTCAAAACCTGTCTGCATCTGATAATTAGCAACATTTACATAAACAACACTATCTTGGTATGCATCAAGCATGGTTTCATTTTTTACAATTTCATATAAATTTACATTATTTCACAATTTTAATTTCAAGCACCTAGAACACTCCAGAAGATTTTGCTATGTGGCAGTAGTAACATTTTTTTGATCTTCGTTATTAAATCAGAATTTGCTTATATGTTCACTACGTTGTAATGAAGCGAACCTAATAATGGTAATGCACTACTGATTATAATGACATAATCACAACAGACTGTTATCATTCAGCAGTGAGGTCTAACCCATCTACTGATGTCCAAACCACACAATAAACACGTATGGCTACTTGCAGCCTATGTGCAGGTTGGGTGGTTTATGTTGTGGATGAAACACAGAATCAGTTTGCTCCTTCTCTTTCCGTCCCTACCTCCCTGCCTCCCTCCCATCCATCATACTACGGCTCACTCTATTCCCAGTGCAAATAATCCTTATTTGTATTTTATCCGTTACCCGGAATCGTTACATCAGACTATACCTGTGACGTCAAAGGAACTTGCAGAATAGTAAAAACCTGTCTCTAGAGGGCAGTTTTGGAACACTGCAATAAGTGGACAATGCAAAGGAGTCATTTGGCACACTCAGGAAAGGTCTAGACAGTTGAGATGGCTCCTGATTACAGGAACATCGACGGAAAAGGAACTTAAAGTTAGGGCATGTGTTTCTCCAGCTGGAATAAGTCTCAGTCATGTTTTGTACTTAAAGTCTGTTGCACTGAATATGGCAAACTTGTACATCGTTGAACATTAAGCCTCCCTTAGCAATATTGCTAATCACGCTTGTTTTGAAACAGGAAAAACAGCTTTTTTACCATTCTGAACATGCATGCGAGTCAACCATTTCAATTTGTGAACATTATTACCGGGGTAGTGAATATAATTTGGTGGTGGGAATATTGTCAACCTGTTTATGTTAACTGGAAGCAAACATAGTGACTAGTAACAGGCTACTTCCCTTTAAATCTGTCTGTATTAAACACATTTTTAATCACTGATCCCCTGAGAAATGCAGAAATTTAGCCAAGTCAAACTGGTTTATTGACTTCACCAATCGTGACTGTGTTACCCACGAGAACAGTGCAAATACCCAACCCAATTTGAAAACAGATAAACAAATTCTGGGAATTCCAGTATAACGACCCGCCTGTCCAATCACAGGAGCAGCTGAGTGGTTGAGTGTCTTCAAATATTTGATTATGCATGTAACATGAGCAACGTATGGCTGAAATCACACAAAATTATATCAGATAACCAGAGGACAACGATATTCCTCGTGGGTAATTCCTTTTGCTGAGCTTAAATTTAAAGTTTTGTAAAGGGATGAACCAGGGGTAATTACGGCCTGATACTGTACTGACATTAAATCAGCCACAGCAACTCCTCGCACGCGAGTATGGCTCACTCTGTTAATTCACATTAATAATTAAATTGCCATCATTGGTGTTACATCATAGATGACAATGGGTTACCTCGTTATATTCACAATGATAATTACAACATTAACGCAGACATAAAACTTTGCTGCTCTTGACTTCCAGTAAGTAACGAAAGCTTAGAAATGCAATAACATGCCGTACTTCACAAGTTGCATAAGACACTAACGATATATTTAATGAGATGTTATTAATAAACAAGTGTTCCAGTCATTAACACCGTCCTAAGTACACTGTGTTATCCTATCTAGATTTTGCTGTTACACTTTGAACTCTAGGCTACCACGGCCCAAGAAGCAATACACATTTTGGCATTTACATTTTGGTTTTGGTTTGTTTTACCAAGGTATTCTATATGAAATTATAAAACATTTTGCTAAAACAGCAAGCACTAGGCCAAGTGGAAATAAATACACTGATCTCTTCAATACTATTCAGTTAACATGTTTGTGACTTGTGTTGTAGCTGTGTACAATATTTAAGTCCTAAGATTTGTATGTACTATGATGTCACATTCCCCAGTAGAATTTTTATAAAATGTTGCTTTTCCATGTAAAGATAACCCACTATACAGTTAAAATGATGAATACATTATTTTGTTGAATACTGAACGGTCCCTCTGGAAAACGGATATTGAACAGACAACCATTTTAATATGAACATTTCAACAAGTCATGCATGGTGCATCGACATTTACTTTCAGCATTGACTTTAATTAAATTCATTGTTTTTATTGTGGCTGAATCAATTCTGATGATGAATTAGGAGCTTGAAAAAGATTTCGAGATCATTCATTGGCCAGCTAATCTTGACTATGGAACTCTGACTGACAAAACTGACAAAAGGCAGACTGAATGATAAAAGTTGTATTCAAGAACAACAAACAGGTGCAGCAGTTATAAGATGCACACATTTGTATCTTATGTTATCTACATTTATTACACAAAAACAACTCCCACGTGAACAATCTTATATGTACACAAATCTACCTGGGCACAACCCCCTAAGGATGGAAGGTGTATAATTTATGGTCAGGGAGAAATTGGACCCTTTGATATTTGCCTTGATGAGAACGTTGAGAGCACCCAACAGATGTGATCTTGAGTAGGCAGTATACTTCATACAGCTGTATTTATCTGTCAACATTTCCGTAAATAATTCACATTTCACAGTCCATTTGTTCCATCCACCTGGCCCACTGGTGAATGGCACAGCATAAACAGTTTGAGCTGCATCTTCAATAATCACAACCAATGGCCAACTGATGTATTTATGTGGTACTCTATTAAGTACTTACTGGCTCACATTCACACACAGATCAATAAACTACTGGCATCAATTACTCCATTACTGTGTGTTGATCTGGATTTGTTTACAAACATGTGTATGAATAACTCTAAATCAGAGCTTCTCAAACAGTTTCTGTGTATGTCACGGTCCATTCAATCATATTGCGACAAACTCCAAGGTGTGCCACAAAAGCCCACAATACTTTTGTGACTTACACTGTAAGAAATAAAGATAATAATGACTTTATTATTATAATATATATATATGTAAATTTGTCATAACGAAACAATGGCACTGGTGGGTAAGACAAAGTAGCAACTTTCTAGTAACAGTTCAGTGAAACCAGTGATTTTGACACCTACTGGTACCACTGATATAGATCTACCTGTAAGATCTACCATGAGGATCTACACTGAGATCTATCACAGATCTACACTGATATCTACTACAGACCTACACTGAGATCTACACTGATATCTACTACAGATCTACACTGAGATCTACCACATATCTACACTGAGATCTATCACAGATCTACACTGAGATCTATCACATATCTACACTGAGATCTACCACAGACCTACACTGAGATCTATCACATATCTACACTGATATCTACTACAGACATACACTGAGATTTATCACAGACCTACACTGTGATCTATCACAGATCTACACTGAGATCTACCACAGACCTACACTGAGATCTACCACAGACCTACACTGAGATCTATCACAGACCTATACTGAGATCTACCACAGACCTACACTGACTGAGATCTACCACAGACCTACACTGAGATCTATCACAGACCTACACTGAGATCTACCACAGACATACACTGAGATCTACCACAGACCTACACTGAGATCTACCACAGATCTACACTGAGATCTACCATAGACCTATACTGAGATCTACCACAGACCTACACTGAGATCTACCACAGACCTATACTGAGATCTACCACAGACCTACACTGAGATCTACCACAGATCTACACTGAGATCTACCACAGACCTACACTGAGATCTACCACAGACCTACACTGAGATCTACCACAGACCTACACTGAGATCTACCACAGACCTACACTGAGATCTACCACAGACCTACACTGAGATCTACCACAGATCTACACTGAGATCTACCACAGATCTACACTGAGATCTACCACAGACCTATACTGAGATCTACCACAGACCTACACTGAGATCTACCACAGATCTACACTGAGATCTACCACAGATCTACACTGAGATCTACCACAGATCTACACTGAGATCTACCACAGACCTACACTGAGATCTACCACAGACCTACACTGAGATCTACCACAGACTACACTGAGATCTACCACAGATCTACACTGAGATCTACCACAGACCTACACTGAGATCTACCACAGACCTATACTGAGATCTACCACAGACCTACACTGAGATCTATCACAGACCTACACTGAGATATATCTCAGACCTACACTGAGATCTACCACAGACCTACACTGAGAACTACCACAGACCTATACTGAGATCTACCACAGACCTACACTGAGATCTACCACAGACCTATACTGAGATCTACCACAGACCTACACTGAGATCTACCACAGACCTACACTGAGATCTATCACAGACCAACACTGAGATCTATCACAGACCTACACTGAGATCTACCACAGACCTACACTGAGATCTACCACAGACCTACACTGAGATCATCACAGACCACCTGAGATCTATCACAGACCTACACTGAGATCTATCACAGACCTACACTGAGATCTATCAAGACCTACACTGAGATCTATCACAGACCTACACTGAGATCTATCACAGACCTACACTGAGATCTATGTCAGACCTACACTGAGATCTACCACAGACCTACACTGAGATCTACAACAGACCTACACTGAGATCTACCACAGACCTATACTGAGATCTACGTCAGACCTACACTGAGATCTACAACAGACCTACACTGAGATCTACCACAGACCTACACTGAGATCTATCACAGACCTACACTGAGATCTATCACAGACCTACACTGAGATCTATCACAGACCTACACTGAGATCTATCACATACCTATACTGAGATCTACCACACACCTACACTGAGATCTATCACAGACCTACACTGAGATCTACCACAGACCTACACTGAGATCTATGTCAGACCTACACTGAGATCTACAACAGACCTACACTGAGATCTACCACAGACCTACACTGAGATCTACCACAGACCTACACTGAGATCTATCACAGACCTACACTGAGATCTATCACAGACCTACACTGAGATCTATCACAGACCTACACTGAGATCTACCACAGACCTACACTGAGATCTACCACACACCTATACTGAGATCTACCACAAATCTACACTGAGATCTACCACAGATCTACACTGAGATCTACCACAGACCTATACTGAGATCTATCACAGACCTACACTGAGATCTACCACAGACCTACACTGAGATCTATCACAGACCTACACTGAGATCTACCACAGACCTACACTGAGATCTATCACAGATCTACACTGAGATCTACCACAGACCTACACTGAGATCTATCACAGACCTACACTGAGATCTACCACAGACCTTAAACTGAGATATATCACAGACCTACACTGAGTTCTACCACAGACCTTAAACTGAGATCTATCACAGACCTACACTGAGATCTACCACAGACCTATACTGAGATCTACCACAGACCTACACTGAGATCTATCACAGACCTACACTGAGATCTATCACAGACCTACACTGAGATCTATCACAGACCTACACTGAGATCTATCACAGACCTACATTGAGATCTATCACAGACCTACACTGAGATCTACCACAGACCTATACTGAGATCTACCACAGACATACACTGAGATCTATCACAGATCTACACTGAGATCTATCACAGACCTACACTGAGATCTACCACAGACCTATACTGAGATCTATCACAGACCTACACTGAGATCTACCACAGACCTACACTGAGATCTACCAGAGCTACACTGAGATCTATCACAGACCTACACTGAGATCTATCACAGACCTACACTGAGATCTACCACAGACCTATACTGAGATCTACCACAGACCTACACTGAGATCTATCACAGACCTACACTGAGATCAACAACAGACCTACACTGAGATCTATCACAGACCTACACTGAGATATATCACAGACATACACTGAGACCTACCACAGACATACACTGAGATCTACCACAGACCTACACTGAGATCTACCACAGACCTACACTGAGATCTACCACAGACCTTACACTGAGATCTACCACAGATCTACACTGAGATCTACCACAGACCTACACTGAGATCTACCACAGACCTACACTGAGATCTACCACAGACATACACTGAGACCTAACACAGACCTACACTGAGATCTACAAACTACTGGGAATGCGAGTTCCACTTTTTGTTATGTCATAACAGGTACATAACAATAATTTGTTGACAAATTGTTAATTATTATTTTAATTATATTTGATTTTTTTATAACTTCGGCAGGTAGGGGTAATACGTGAATGGTGAATGCATTATTAAAATTCATCCCGGCCTATCAATGCTAACTATTTTTACAGGCGAGTATTTTAGGCTAGGAAGAGGTGAGTCTTAGGCTAAAGTACTGGTGTCTTGTGAAATTACTCACATTACCAAATTATTCACAGTCAGAGATTACATTATTGCATCATCATTCAACACACCAAAATCACATGATTATTGTTGGCCATTTGGTTAATTGTCTCAATTATTACAAGTTCTAAGCTGTCTGAGATAAGATATCATAATATTGTGTAAAAAGTGATACAAAAGCTTCAGTATGCAGATCAAAGAGTGACGTGTATGTATGTATGTGTATATATATATATATATATATATATATATATATATATATGCAATCTTAATAACTGCCTGAAGATTGAAGATGATAATTATGTATGTACACACTATGTATTGACATATTTATGTATGGGCCACACTATGGCAAGGGTATGCATGTGCAGTGTGATCCAGTATGTGAGAAGTATTTTGACAAAGCATGTGATTAGTCCCACCACAGGCATAGTGACCACACCGGTATGGCTAGTGGACAACTTTAGAGCACCTGTCAACTGTCAATCGAGTGGTTCTATTGAGCTACTTACATGTCAACATTCCACGTCTTCTCGATAGTGTCAAAATATCCCCAGCTCGCCGCGTTCTGGATGGACATGACCGGTTTATCGAGTCCGCAAAGCACCGCGACTACAAAGTCCTGCACGGTACCAGCGCAATCGTAGCCTTCCACGAACGCCGGTTGGTGCCTGTGCAGCCACAGCAGGGTGACACAGCCGAGCCCTGTCGCCAACTTGATATGTGAACGCGGCTGAGGAATCGACTCAAGGAATTCTCCCTTGCAGCGTCCGTCCTGCCACGTAAACAACTGGCTCGCGACGTCCACTTCCAGTCGTCCGAAGCTGTTGCGGTTCCAGGCGCGCCCCGATTTCCACAGCATCACCCCGTGCATCTGCCCCGACACCCCGATCTTCACGACGCGGGTGAGGGACTCTTTCGGGAGGCCGGAGACGCAGAACTGGAGGGCCGTCAAGATCTTCCCTACATCTTGTTCGTTGCCCGCCGACCCAAGCTCGCTGACAACTGATGCGTGGGTTTCGCGCGATTTCGTCTGGACGACATGTTTTGTGTGGAAGTCGACGAGTGCTACTTTCACCGTCGTCGTTCCGAGGTCTATGCCGAGGACATACGACTCGTTCCCGTCGCCAGCCATCGCTGCAGTGCGTGCCGCCCGCCAGCCCGCCGTCAACATGTGCTCTAGTTTACGCTACACGCTGCGCCGTCTGGCGATCAGGTGGCGCATGACTACCGTAAACGCACGAGTGAACGAGCTCACCAGAACATTTACCCAGCTAGCATCAAATAGAGATTATAATTGTGTGAAACTCACAATCAGGAACACGTCAGGTATGTTCATGAACACATGAAGCTTGGGCATCTGTTCCATGTTGTAGGAAAAATAAACAAGTTTCTTCACTGTACAGTTCACTCAGCTGTAAGAATGAGCAGTGGTGAATATTTGTGTACAAAGTCTTCAGCATTAATTGCAATGTGGCTGGATGCTACCCTGAGAAGTCAAGATGGTGTTTGATTGAACAGGTCTGCCAGGGAGTAAAGTGTAAAGCGCTTTGAGCAGTCCTGAAGATTGGCTATTGTACTGTATAAGAACTCACCTTCACTTGCCTTTACCGATATTCAATTCAATAATTTATTCCGGAACATTACACCCATATAAAAACTAAATTATGAGTAATAACTATATACATAAAGCATTTTCCGCCAATGGTGACACAGTGGTGAAGTATACAGAGCATCACTATTCATGAACTCTGTAGTATTGCATTGCCCGATTTAGGTATACACATAAAAAACTATACACATTTTTTCTAATTAACATTTTACATGTGGGTAAGCCTCTTGACACAAACATATAACTCGCACTACAATCTCGAGGTTCATTGCATAAAAATCTAAACACATTATTGTATGCTACACACAGTTTTCTCATTGACTCTGCTCTATAGCAACACCATAGCTAGCATGTATATAATGAAATACAGTAGGATTTAAATAAAGTACATTTAACAGATTCTGTACACATGTAAAACTTTCGAATCAAGGCATTACCCTGAGCATAAATTCTCTTGTATTGCCTAGATATGTCATCATTGTCACATAGATCTTCTGTGATAATATGCCCAAGATATTTATACTTAATAACCCGTGGCAATGTTTCACCATTAAGCAAAAAGTTTGGAATGTGTATATCTTTCAACTTTTTACAAGAAAATATCATAACATTACTCTTGGTACTATTGTATTTAATATCATGTTCTGTCCCATATTCTGAACACATAGATAATAACATTGTTAAAACCATAGATGAAGGTGCCATGAGCACTAAATCATCAGCATACATCAAATGGTTAATTAATGAGGAACCTATTATACATCCAGCATTTACATTGTTTAATTTGTTACTGAGATCATCCATGTAAACAAAACAAAATGAGAGAGAATTCCTCCTTGACGCACCCCTTTAGTAACAGAAAAAATTTTGGACATGATATTTTTCCAACGTACATACATCTTTTGAGTAGTATACCAAAATATTAAAATCCTACCTATATATATATATATATATATATATATATATATATATATATATATATATATATATATATATATATATAAAATAAAAACTTTGGACACCATGCTGGCTAAAGCAATAGGTCTGTAATTACTCTTGCTACATATGCTAGCATTTTTGTTTTTAACAATGGGCACAAGAACAACAGATATCATGGATTCAGGTAAAATCCCATGAACAAATAAGCTAGTAAAGCACATAGACAACAATGGAATTATAACATCACTGCAATGTTTCAAATGTTCTGCAGATATACCATCTAAACCACAACTCTTGTTGTCTTTCAAATCTTTTATGGCATGGATAATCTCCGAGTATGACACCTCTACATCCCTTTGATATTCAGCATTTTTATAAATATTTAAATCTAGCCTTAGCTCTGTTTTTCATGTCAGAAAGTAGACCTTGCCTGGGACTACCAGCATTTTTCCACATTTTTCCACATATCGAGACATATCATAGAGATCAGATGCAAATTCTTTCCAACCTGGCAGATTAAAATTGTTACCCTTAGATTGTTTTTTTAATAGAATTCTGACTAGCAGTGGTTAGCGCACACATTATATTGTCATAATATTTTTGCAAGGCTACTTTATGCTCTACGTTAGGACAGTTGCAGTCTTTACACAATAAAACGTCAGTTGGTATCTCAACATCTCTCAGTAGGTATTCTGTTTTTACACCATACTCATAAAGTACATTTTTGCTCTGGGCAGACCTATCAATTTTGTATCTAACATCATTGAATATCCCATGTTCAATGTCAGGAGCTAACTGTAAATCAATTTCAACCATGACCGGGACATGGTCAGACAGAATAGTACCATATAATACAGACATATTTGTTATGACACAGTTGCCATCTTCAGTTGAGGTCAAGTGATCCGACCATGAATGACTGTCCCACGCATCACTTACATATGTATATGTTTCTTCTGGTAATCTGAGGCAACTAGTCCGGGGCCACTTTAACAAGAGATTTAACAAGATAGCCACCTAGAGATTCAACTCTAGATGGCAGGTGGACTAGGAAGCCATTTGGCTTATCGAGAGTCCAACCTATCTAAGTATACCCCGCCCGTCTTAGGTATATGTCGATTTTATTTTTAAATATATTAACACTCCTAGCACCTACACAATCAGCTGATAATCTGTTCCATTCGTTTACTGTTCCTTGTGAAAATGAAAATTTTCTAATATCCAGTCTACACTGCTTCTTTGCTAATGTAACTCCATGTCCTCTAGTCCTTCTCTCTTCCTTGACTGTGAAAAAAATATTTCTGTCAATATTTTCATACCCATTCAATATTTTAAACACCTCAATCTGATCTCCTCTCAATCTTCTGGTTTCTAGTGTTGTTAAACCACATTCTTTTAGACGCATTTCATAACTAATATTCCTGAGTTTTGGTATCATTTTGGTTGCTCTCCTTTGTACTCTTTCTAGCATATCAATATCCTTCTTGCGATATGGCCTCCATGCTTGTATACAATATTCTAAGTGAGGCCTAACTATTGTTTTATACAGCGGTATTATTAGTTCTTTTTCTTTGTACACTATATTTCGCCTAATTAATCCAAGAATTTGGTTTCCCTTCGCTGCTGCAATTCCACAATGCTCTGATACCTTCATGTCAGCACTAATAGTTAACCCTAAGTCCTTTTCCTTTAAGGTAGTATTTAGTACAGTACCACCCATTGTATATTGTGCATCTTCATTCCCATGTCCTGTGTGGAGGCACTTACACCTTCCAAAATTAAACAGCATTTGCCACTTCTCAGACCATTCTATCAACTTATTAAGATCATCTTGTAAATGCTGTCTATCTGCATCACTCTTAATTTTCCTAAACACTTTTTATACGTTACTATGCGGGCGCATTGCGATTAATTGTAATAGTATTTTGTTCAATGCTAATTCGCATAAATTGTGTTCAATGTGTAACTGTAATTCCCACGAACATTGGATGAATCATTTTAATTTCATAGAAAACACGCAAACGAAGTTTTAGTTTATTAATTAAGTAATTTAATAGTTTATATACTAATTCTATATAGAATGAATTGTGTTAATAATACTAGGGGAATATAACCTAATAGGCGTTGCTTAATTGTTTTGCTAGTCGTGTAATCTGCACTTCAGAGCTAGTCATCTATCTCGTTGTCGTCACCAGAGGGCACTAGTGTGTAAAACCAAGCCCAGTTGGACAAAGTGGACAACTTGTTACGCACATCTGTCCTGGGCCAGCGACCAGTCAACATCTAGTATCGGGACCCAGTAGTAATTATCACCAGCGGTCTGGTAAGATTGTTTTGTTGCATTTACGTTATCACTTTTATGTATGTGTTACGTTTCTTGTATTACATGATATGGCATGTTATTATATTTGGATATATAATCAAGCTACACACAATTATAACTAAATGTCATACTTTATACATTGCGAAGATGGGCGTGGCAAGTGAATGCATATAGCCTATAGGGCGTGGCAGTTCAGTGCTGAAGACGCGCGCTTGTAATTGAACAACCAATGTTGCATGTTAATAATAGTTACGTGGTTATATATGCTGCTATAACGACAGCTCTCTTCAAGTACTTCATATTTTATCAACACCAAACATTAATTTCTGCGTTATTTTGGATAGGGCATTTAATAAGTTCTTAATTTTTATTTCGATTTGTTTATTCTCAAATGTGTGTATTCCTGTAGTTAATGAGCTCATTTTCCCGTGCGTGCGTGCGTGCGTGCGTGCGTGCGTGCGTGCGTGCGTGCGTGCG
>JAODUO010000264.1:270000-412500 GCA_025642075.2 Ridgeia piscesae
ATGCGAATTATGTATCAACATTTAAAGTAATTCCTTGTTACATTTTATGAAGGACAAAATGGCGACGATGTATGCGCCATCTTGGTTTCACGTCGCCTGTTGTAAAACATTCCTATCTATAAATCTGCATGGTTGAATAATTATAGGTTCACATGTTAACATGTTTAATGTATCATGTGATATAATATAACATATAAACGATGTGTTTGCCTGTTTAAGCCAACACGAATGTGGAAAACAAAATGACGATCACTATGCTGATTGGTGTCGATAATAAAATCTTTAATAAAATAACTAAAGTTGTCTTAGTCTACATCTGTTAATTATGTTTATTATTTTATGTTATGTATTCTTGTTTACATATTTGAGTTATATGGAATTATACGAATTATGTATCAACATTTTAAAGTAATTCCTTGTTACATTTTATGAAGGAAAAAATGGCGACCATGTGTGCGCCATCTTGGTTTCACGTCGCCTTGTGTAAAGCATACCTATCCATAAATGTGCATGTATGAATAATTATAGTTTCACACGTTAACATGTTTAATGTATCATATGATATAATATAACATATGAACAGTGTTTTAACGCCATTCTACAATACAAATAACTTCACTGGAAATAGTTATATCAGTTTAAGTTAAGACAAGTTGACACCACAATCTCGCCAATCACACACTATATGGTATATAAGGAAAGGAAATTGCTACTATAATTGTAACTGATGTGTATTCGATGCCTCGTGGCAAAGGGTGTATCACGTGATGCTCGCAATATGGAGGGTCACATCCGGCAATGGAACGCCGGGCTTAGGGGCAGATACTCCCTCCCTTTCTCGTAGCACAGTGGTCAGTTGTGAAGGTTGAAGGTCGTGACATTTCTCGCCAGGGAAACGTTGTAAGGAGCAACCAAAGCGGAGTCCCGAGCCCAAGTAGTTTCATTAGATACTGTACTATGTACTAATGTACTATAGGCAGAATGTTCCCAGTGTCTCCCACTTCCGGATACCCTCTTTTTAAATTATATAAATATTATAAATTACATAATTTCATGGATTTTATCTTTAAAATTTCTGTTTTTCACGATAAACTTTAATTAATTCGTTCTACGTTTTGTTTGTGGAAAATATATTATTGAAAAATGTAAAAATGCTTGAATCTGTAATGAATAGTAGTTACTGCTTAACTATATCTTGAAGGACTTTCACGTAGTCTTTAAGATACATCTATGTATTGATGGATTTTAATTATTTTGCTTTTGTTCATTATATTTTAATAACTATTAGAAGGCCACCTGGCACAGAGACACTGAACAAGAAAAAAAGGACATGGGATAGACCAGGAGAATATGGCCACAAACAGAAACCTTGAACAGGAGAAATGAGCAGAGTAAATAAGTGTCACTCTTGCGAAGACACTAATTTGAACAAGTCTACGTCAGTCCTATTATAAAGTTACATTGTATTAGTCAATAAAGCAATGTCATAACTATTTTACACACACACACACACACACACACACACACACACACACACACACACACACACACACACACACACACACACACACACACACACACACACACACACACACACACACACACACACACACACACACACATACCCCACATAAAACCTAATATGTATTAAATGATACATACCCTATTCATATTTGGGATGTCATTAGACATACAGAGGATAATCAACTAAAGAAAATGCTGGATATTGTTAGATAATGCAAAATGTCCTGTTGTAATAACCACCATTAAGAACTCATGCTTGTGGGAAACAACTGTACTGGTTTTGTAATTTGTCACTTTTTCAGGTAGAAACAATCGTTCAAATAGGGTGTTTGACAGCCATGGTGATGGAGGACGTGTTTCCACAAAAGAAGAGTTCAATACAATGTTAGCAGCACTTGTTATCCAGAAAAGTGAATTTGTGTATATTTTTTTAGATTGTATACTAATAATTATGTATTCCTGTCAGATGATATAAAGTAAAATGTTCTAATAATACAGTTGTGACTGATTGTATTTAGAATACTGTGTTGTAATGCAAAAGCAATGTCAGTTGTTTATCTAACCATTTTGTACTCTTGGACAGTTTAGGGTAATATCGATTCAGTGTTGTGTGTGGCAGATTCACACCCTGCTGGTGTTCCTTATGCAAACATTACACGTTGTGTACACACACATTGATTCTATTTAATAAGTTCAGTTGCGAACTACAGTCAAGTTTGTGTATGTATCAATGTATGTATGTATATATATATATATATATATCTGCAGGAATATTAATGCTTTCTTCATAAATGGCCTGCACCTTGGTTGCCAAACAAACAGGAATTAATATGAAACCCAAACAACTATGATATAAGACCTAGGCTGTAGAAGAATGCAGATAAAATGTTTCTAGCTGGCAGCATCATATGACCAGCATCAGAGTTCTGCCAGGTCATCCAGTTAAGTGCAACAGTAATAACTCTTCTTGGGGTCAGCGTAGAATATGCAGATGACTGAAGTGGCGATATCAAGGCATATAAGGGAGTTGTCGTACTTCAAAGACTGCTGTTATAGGAAAGTTGGAGTCTTCCATCTAACATGTTATGTTTGATGTTTGATTGGCTACAAGACAGGAACTGGATGACATGGAAGCGAGAGACATGATTGGTGGAGACCTAATTGTCCTTATGTGGAAAACAAATAATCAACTACCAGGGTAGTATGTCCAGGAATTTTTTCCGAGTATGTCATAGGCATGTTAATTTTGTAGGAGTAATTACTTTGCAAAATATTTTTATTTTAGGCAAGAAAGACGGAAAACCTGCAATGAATTTGTCACCTGAAGAGCTGAATGAAATCGTAAATTTTGAGAAAATGAAGAGTCAAATGGACATGGCTTTGGAACACATAAAGCAGGAGTACTTCACACAACTCACAATCAGGAACACGTCAGTATGTCATGAACACATGAAGCATGAGTACTTCACACAACTCACAATCAGGAACACATCAGGTATGTTCATGAACACACGAAGCAGGAGTACTTCACACAACACAATAATTTGATATTCTTTGAAGTAAATTATGTATTTCTTCACCGACTATGGGGAATATTATCATCGTTTTACCAAATATGTTACAAGATTACCTAACTTGGTTTTCTACTTCCTGTAAGATCATTTTTGATACCAAATAACTACATGTGGCATGCAGCTTTTTCTTTTCACGTTTCCGACTGATTTCATGAAAAAACAAAGCTATCAAATATTCAACATGCTATCTATAATTATTGTTTGGGGTTTCCACCGAATCTAGTCATTTGCTATTAGATGAGCTGACTGTGGAAGCATTAGATAGGGTTCTCTTCAAATACAGGCATGAATTCAGCGGTACGCCCCCGAAACCTTACTTGGGAGGGTAGATCCAGCATTATCCCCATTAAGCCACTTAACCAGTGATGATGCTGTTCTAAGCATATTATTTCTTAATATACTTGTACCACCATTTCAAACTGTTATACCCCATAGCAAAGAAACCTGAATTTACCCGATATAGTGGATAGGACACACATGAAAATTACGTGACAAACAGTAACATGGAATTTCCAAGAAAAGTGCAAGGCCGATAAAGATCTGGCAGACGAGAGAAAGCAGACAGGATGATGAGAGAAATTGAGAAAAGTGCTTAAAACCTGCAAGAGGTATGGTAGCTGGCTTGTCCTCCCACTGGAAAACTTTTTAATGCCTCCATGGTCTTGCACCTCCATATTTATCAGCTCTCTTTATTGCATAATACACAATTTACACTCTTCTGATCAGCTACTTCTTAAACAGCCCACTTCCAGAACTAAAATCGGCGAACGATCCTTCGATCACTTGTGCAGCTCCAAGAGCATGGAACCAACTACTGCCGATGTATAAGTGTTGATCAATTTAAGGTTGCTCTCAAGATGCATCTTTTTACAGATTATTTTGACAATCATAGTTAATTATTCAGCCATTTATTTTAATAAATTTATTATTTCAATTATTATTATATTGATATTATGTTAATACACTGTACAGTTGTGTTTATTTGTGTCAGTATTGTCAGGGAACATACTTGTTTTATCAACACGAATGATTGCATATTTTACCAAGGTAGTATTGTATTAGTGTTGTTTTTATGTCTATTATTTTAATTCATTGTAAATTGTCCCAGAACAATTATTTGGATGGGTGCTATATAAGAAATATTACTATTATTAAAAACAGGCCAAGGAAAGTAATCACACAGGTACATAACAGCTCACACAGACCACCATCTTGAAATAAAAACAAAACCTTCAATAATTTTTCACCATTTTAATTACAGTTTTGGGACAAGTACAGGTACATGTGTCCGCCTTTTCTCCACATTTTCACCATTTTAATTACAATTTTGGCACAGCTATACGGGTTCATGTCAGGTTCTGTTGTTTCTGCGCCTCTAGTTTCTGCACCTCCAGTTTCTGTGCCTCCAGTTTCTCCGCCTCCAGTTTCTCTGCCTCCAGTTTCTCCGTCTCCTCTTCCACCTCCCTCTGTTGTGCCTCGTGCGCCTTCCGTAGTTTCTCCTCAATCTCCTCGGGGATCTCCACCTTAGTGAGGTCCTCCATGCCTGGGGCTGGCTCGTCTGATATAAGCACGGAAATGAGGTTCTCCGCAGTGAGCAGGACTGCTGGATCCTTCTCCCCCGAGTGGAGCTCCCGAAGGATCACGTAGGCATTCTTATCCCGGATGTACTTCCGTCCCGACTTACTTGAACACAGCTGCAACATGGAGAGGGTATTGGTTACAACCCTAGGGTAGTCTTCCCGGCTGGTTGTCTCAGGCCTGGATGATACGACTACCCCCGGATGGGTTGTTACCTCTTGATGGATACCCTTGATTAGATTGAATAGTTACCCCTGGGTGGTTACCATCATAATAGTTACCCTTGGGTGGATATCCTTGGATAGTTACCCCTGGGTGGCTACCCTTGGATTGTTACCCCTCAGTGGTTACCCTTGGGTAGTTACCCCTAGAGGGGATGATTTCGATAGGATAGTTACTTCATGGCTGCTACCCTGGAATGTGATGAGTACCCCTTAGATAGAATGGTTACCATGGATAATTATGTTGCTACCCAAAATCATCCTATTGCGGTTATTTTTGGCAGGAAGTTTGCAGAATCAGACATGTGAAAATAAGAAATATCAAAGGGCAATTTGTATTAGCGGGGTAATTAGTCCCATCTACGGGGTAATAGGGTAAATAAAGGGCGTTTAAAAATGGAATTTGAAGTGGACAGACAAGTATCCAACACTACACTCTGAAAAATGACCAAGCAACTACCCATAGAAAATGAAATAAAGAAGAGAAAATGAAGGTGGATAGGACATACACTCAGCAAACCACCAGAAACCATCACCGTGGAACCATCACATGGAACCCCCCAGGAAAGAGGCGAAGAGGTAGGCCATATGCACATAGTCACATACATATATTTTATATACTGCTGCCATTTTGTTTTATCATATTTATTTATCTACCTTATACTATTGTCATATTGTCTTAGCATATTAATATTCCAGTGTTTTATCATTAATTATTTTATTTTTGCTAAGTACTGGAATGGCCGTCAACAATTCTATTTTATTGATATACCTACTATTATAACTGCCATTGTTTACATATTTGATTTTATTGTGTATGTACTGCATGATATAAATATTATGTTTTTACGCACCATCCTCAGTGCAAAGTTTACCTCTTCTACGTCCATTCTATGGACGGACAATAAAGTTATTATGATTATTATTATATCGTACCTGATTAATGGATTCCAGGAGCATCTTTCTCACATCGGGATCTGCCTCCCGTTTCTTGTCTGCCTCCAAGTACTGAAGGTCCACAGGCAGCTTGGTCGTGTCTTCCTCGTCAAACTCCTCTGGTCCCGCCAGCGGCAGCAGTAAGCGGGGCAGGATGTCAACATCGTCGCTTAGCAACCAGTCGTGATATGCTGAAGACGATGCATGGACATGTCAGAGTAATATATTACACAAGAGGACATCCATAGACAGATCTCTTTAGTTTGTAGGTAGTTCACTGTTTTTGATGTGGATACCAAGTGAATGCATCAAACTTCAAAGGGCTTTGTGGTTAGTTGCCAACAGAACATGTTTACAAATTGAATATTTTGTTTGCAATTTGGACATACATGGCAGTAAAACAGTCAATTTTATTTCAAGGTTATAATTTGCAATTAGGCACAAAGAATACCATCAACAAATTTATTCTAATACCCTATTGAGGTAATAAACAAACGGAATGACATGAGACCAGTCTAATTCTTTTGCAATACCCATTTTGAGTTTGTATAATGTAGACACTAGCAACTATACATAACTGCTATTTTTATAAGGACAAATCACCACAGAAATGTACTGATAATTGACAGAATACCAATATAAATTATTCTTACATGATTCGAAACAACAGTTCCTGATCGCCCCGATAATGCCGCCTCGTCTAATTAACGAAGCCTCATACTGGATGAATGGTAACAAGCGTTGCATGATCCGATTCTTCTTGTCCAGCAGATAGTGGCGGGCATCTCTAATCTGAGTCAGGTTTGAGAAGAAAGGCCCAAGATAATTCAAAGTCGCAGTTTGATTCACACAGAATGCATCCACAAGTTTATCAAACCCAATGACGTCAACATTTGCCAAAATTGAGTCAAAAATTCGCCGGGAACACTGCTCTGAGCGGGATAGATTTGAGAGGAGCATGCATACTATGCCAGTGTGTTTACTCTCCTTATCAAGCACATATTTCAATAGATCCAGGGGTACTTCTTGGTGCAAGTCGAGGATCTTCATGGCTGTCTGTTCGTACGTCGAAAGGTTCACGAGAGACAGGTAAGCGTCCTTGGTCACACTTTGGTCACCGTCTTTTGTCAATGACACAAGAGCAGATAAATATTTGTTGTAGCTCGCAACAAAGTCGCAGCCATCTTTGCTGCCAGACAGACCAAGGAAGTACTGAAGTGCGATTGTTTTCACGTCTCCTCGTGCGGAACATGACAGGAAAGGCAGAATCTCACGGTCAATCTGGTCTACATTCATGTCTGCCATTGCTCACTTGCTGATGATTTGAAATTGCTGAAACACAACATTGTATATAATTATTAGCGATTTATGTGTATAAAATATTTATAATACAACAATTACGGATATGCCTTAACTAGAAGAATGACCCAATGGCAATGGCAATGAGATTTAAAAAACACCGAATAAGCGAAAGTCTTAATTAAATGTAAAAGGCCAAACCTTCAATTTTCATTGATTGATTGATGCCTGCTATGATGCAACGAAAAACTTCATAACATAATTATCGGTCTCTAAATGAAAACTGAGTTTGAGACCAGGACAGGTATTAGTCTTAGGCAAATTAATAACAAGAAGGATTTTACTTACCACTCTACATGCACTGACTAAGACTACAGTACAGTCCGATAGTCTACTCGCAGTCTTGAAAATACGATTGTTTAATGTCTACTGAGTTGTGGATTCACATGAAACAAAGAACACGGTCACCTATCGCGTGCCAGCAATTAGTTGAGTATCACACGTGCGGATAATTACTCGTGTATTACACCTTTTCATCCTGTTGTGAAATCGGCCACATTTGTTACCGGAACCACGTGTTTGATGTCATCGCCCCTAAAGCGGGATCACTTCGTATTTCAGGTAAGCCTGTCTGTCAACAAAATGCGCTGTAATTAGCATTGTGTGAATAAATGACAAAAAGAGATAACGAATGGCATATGCCAGTTTCGATGATGTCTACATTAAAATAGAATGTCATTAATCCTTATTAAAATGCAAGTAATAAAATGCATACATAACATTATCAGCAAGTGCGCGTTGTTAGCAGATAAAATAATAATTGATCCCCACGCATAATTTGATTTTTACAATTTTGAGAACGGGTTTTAGCTTTTAGGTTGTAATATCGACCCCCGTTCCACCAAACGCACTATATTTAGTGCAGCGTTTAAAGTATGATGTATATAGGGAGTGCAGTGTAATATTGGCGAAATCAGTAATGGTTTAGAATAAGGATATACAGGTATAAATTCACATTTCGTATCGCAGCATTTGACATTCGATTCAGCCTGCCGTAAAACTAATCCGTCGCATGCTTTGTTAGCTTGTATGTATAGCCTACGTTTTGCTTAGATGAAATCATGAGTTTGGGCGCACATTTCGGCACCCGAAACAGTACATGATATATTTGGTAGTAGCTGCACAACGATATCACAAGAGCTGGTTCTTTAGTCTAGCTGTTGCCGATACGACAACTTGTCGATTGTTTAGTCACGGTCCGAGAGCAAACGCAGACTGTGTGGCACAGTCGATAGCAATGGTTTGCTCTTCCACGGTGGTGAAACAATTGGCTGATAGAATGACGCTGGCAAAACATCAGTATTAATTGATGGAACCAACGGCGATTCCTTGTATCAGCACCATGTTCAGTGACGGGGAATGTGAGAGTTTGGAGGACGGAGAACTTTCCGAAGTCGAAGAATCTTCGCTTGCCAACCCACCCTTGCGGACTTGTAATAAAAGAAAGAGCGATTCCCCAGATAGTGGCAACCATATAAAGATGATGCATATTGGCAGTCCCACTGCATCAAGCTTAAGTTCTGCAGACCAGAGTGAGTCTAGTCCATGTTGCATAGGTAATGTTCCGGATTTGGGTAGTCAGAACGATTCAAAATCTGTTCAGTCTGAGGGAGGGGCCAGCACGTTAGCCTCACTTGGGGATGATTGCGGGAATGGTGGTATGATAGATGTTGAGCAGCCAGACCTTTTGTACGTGGGCTCACCTCATGGAGACGATTCTAGTCAAGAAAATGTGAAAGGGGACAAAAACGAAGATGTCTCGTTGCCAAAGACATCAGATGACAATGATGCTATGTGTGTTGATGACGACACTCAGCCATCGACATCTGCAAAGATGACGGAGTTTGAAATCATTGACGACATCTCTGATGATGATGTTGATGGCAGTGCGTTTGGGAGTGAGGAGTTTGATGATGACGACGATGACGATTCAATCAATGAAGAGGACATTGATGCGATGCTCGATGAGGGAATGGTGGAGTACCGGAAACAGGGTCCGGGGTCGGCAGATGGGTCAAAGGGGGAAGAGGGGGACGATGACTTTGCAGCCCCAGTGGAGAAAGAAAAGGTGGTATTAGTGGGTAAGTATTGATTTGTTCAATTAATATTGCTGCTCTCCACTTTCTCCCTGTCGTACCAAAAGAGGCTGGCCCCAATACTTGTTCTCAAATTTAGTTTCCCTTTTCTAATTCAGTCAGAGTTGAAAATGTAAAGTCTTAGTCTGTATGATAAATAGGCTACGTTTGTTATTATATTTACACCGAGTTTGTGTACAAGTGGGGATTATGTTACGTTTATGTAAATAATGAAAGTGGACTGATTGTAAAACTGTAAATTTCAAAGTTACAACTTCAATACATTTTTCATTTGCTTCATTCCAGAGTTACTTTATGAACAGTTAACCATTTGGTATTCACTACAATGTGACAGATTATTTGTGCAAATGTGTTATAATTTACGTTTGATGAAAGCAAAGCCATCAGTCAGCCAACTAAAATATTTTCGAATGTTGATCACACTTGCAAGTTACCTGATCCGACAATCAAATGTTGATGTTTGCAACAAAAGACAAAATATATCAAACCGACAGAGCATTTTCCAGAGTTCAACTATTCAACCACTTCAAGTTTGTACAGAAATGAAATCACGATGGGCTAGAAATTAATTGAAGAAAATAAGTGTGTAGAAACTTTATCTATTTTGACCTTGAATATTTCAGAAAAAGGAGTTGATCCTTTTGACATTTTGCCGGAGGGTTGGGTGATTGTCACCCACAACTGTGGGATGCCTGTCTACTTGCACAAACAACTGAGGGTATGCACCCTTTCGAAGCCATACTTCCTTGGGCCTGGCAGTGCTAGGGTGAGTAGGACACTGTTAATTTGATCTTGTTATTATGATCTGCTCTAAATGAGACCATGTCACACTCATGCTCTTGGAGCTGCACTGGCTTGATGTGAAGAGTCGCATTACTTTCAAGACCTTGCTTCTCACTTTCAAATGCATTCATGAGCTTGAACCTAAAATATAGGATAGCGGGCACACTGCATAGGGCGCTGCGTTAAGTCCTGTTTGGTATAGTTTTAAAAAGACATAATAACTTATATCACCGCGCCTCGCCACTCCATGCCAGGATCGTCTCTTGACTATTTTTGGAGAACGTGACCTGTGTGGCCTTCATACTGGACATAACCCTGCCTCCTTCCACCCTTTCTCCGCACCAGCATCGTCTCTTGACTATTTTTGGAGAACGTGACCTATGTGGCCTTCATACTGGACATGACCCTCCCTCCTTCTACGCCTCCGCAACAGCCAATCAAAACGCTCGCCAGGATCGCTTCTTGACTATTTTTAAAAGGAGTTTCAAAAATAAGACACTCATATTTTTGGGGTATTAGCTGAAAACATATCCGTCAGATGGCTCCACTTGTTAATTTAGTCAAATATATTTAAAATAAAAATATAAATCATATTAAAAAAATTATAACGTTTATTTGTATAAATATATTTTATGTTACAAGACTAAAAATATTTTACAATATGGTTGAATGGTGAAACAGTGAACATTATTGCAGTAATGTTTTATTTATTATACTTGTTTTTATTATAATCAACTGATTTTATTGCAGAAACATGACATTCCTCTGAGCACCATTCCCTGTCTGGCATATCGCAGAGCCCTGGTCACAGAGACTAGCAAAGCCTTGGAGATGGAGGCTAGTAAACCAGGTGGCACCATTTATAAAAACATCTCTTGCATGTCATATCTGACCCACCACAGCAAATCGGGCATTAAGTCACACCGGTCTGTTCTGCAGTTGAGTTAAAAATAGCTGGCTAGGTCATGACCTATCAATGGTTTATTTTGGCAGTAGTATTTCGATGTCCAGTTTACTTTTTACAAATAAAAAGTTAATCAAATAAGTCAATTTATGAAACAACTATATATATATATTACAACAATTGAGGTGTCATTTTATAGCTCATGGTCTATTTAAAACATTAAATTTGTTTTGTTTTAACTTGATACCCCATTTGCTGTGTCAGGTCACAAACTGGCAACATTTTACTTTGAATAGTTCAGATAGACTGGCAATTTTTTAGTCGGTTTTACCTATTTTATCATGATGGATTTCAGAGTTTTGTCTTCTCTGACCAACTCTCCTAGAAGCAGCACCAGTTGTAGACATAGCGCTGTTATTGGTCTGTAAATTGTCGATACATCACGACTAAAAAGTACAATTGACTGCGAAAAACGTAAAACCCATTTAAAGCCATCCAGTCTGACTTTGTGCGCACAGATAGACTCACTTTGAAATTGATATATTCCTAGCATATATCCAGTGCAGTACAACATTACGTTGTGAATGTTTTTACACATTACCAACATAGTAATCCATCATTGTTATTTTATTATATGTAATTTTTTTTTTAATTACATATTGAAACTGTCCACTGATCATTTGATGAGTTCAAAATACACTCATAAGATATTGAATACAAATAGTTTGTGAAAGCCACGCATCTTTGTGTATATAGTAACGTATGTGCATCCAATAAACTAAGAAGAGGATTACTTGCAATATGCAACAAAAACTGACTAAATGATCACCCAGAATTGTTCTCCAATTTATCTTAACAAACTGTTTGTTTTGTCGCAGACGAAGCGGCCAGTAATGGCACCGGTGAAGGTCAAAAGGACAACGGTGAAGCTGTGGATGAGATGACAATGGCCGCAATACCAAAAGTGAAAGTAGAATCCGTCGAAGAGCACAAGGAGCAAAGTTGCCTCAGTGAGATTCGGTTTAAATGTTTGTTTCCTAATGTTATGTATATGAAATAATTTTTCTTAGAGGAAAAGTATGCTGTTACTATACGGATTACCAAGGGATTAATACCAAAATATGATTTAAAGTTATAATTAATTACTAATTGTTTATTGTTGATTAATTGGTATTCATAGTTCATTAATTACTATTCATCCATAAATTATTCGTGCGTGCGTGCGTGCGTGCGTGCGTGCGTGCGTGCGTGCGTGCGTGCGTGTGTGTGTGCATACAGTATACAGTGCTATACCCACACCACAATCCATATGACATTCATTTTTAAAGTTTAATTGACAGTATATGTGCTTTCTCATCCATCATCAAGCCATTGAAATGTTTATCCATTCTAAACGGACTTCACTTATCCAAAAGGCAGATGGGTGAATAGATAAAGCTATGTTCATCCAGTATTGTTAATTAATTATTATTTACTCAGATCCACTGGAAGTGAGAAAGTACTGTGAGAAGCTGTTTAAATTCCGAACCATCAAGGTGAAGCGATTCAAGTAAGTACGGATGTGTGGCAGGGACTGCTTCTTCCATTAATGACCATTGGTCAATTTGCTGACCATTATTCATTGGTTTTCAGAGTTGTCCTTCTCTAGAATTAGTGAGTCTATTACAGGTTACACATTTAGCACTTGAAAAAGCATTTTCGAGTGCTGCTCCATGCCTCTGGAACAATCTGCCACTTGCCATGTGTGCTACAGACTGCCTCAGTTCATTGTAAAAGCAACCGAAGATATTTCCGTTTAAAAGAGCGTTTTCACTTTAAAAGAACATTTATAATATCCGAACATTTTTAATAACTACTATTTATCAACTATTTTATTATTTATTTATATGTTTTTAACCTGTAATATAATTAACTCTTTTTATCAGTATTAGTATTTTAGTATTATTAAGACTAATATTATTTATTTATATTGAACAATTTATACTGATCAATTTAATTTACAACTACATCTCTACATTTTTAACTTTAAGGTAATCTGTATATTCATGTAAAGTGTAATGCGCCTCTGAATGGTTTTATTGCTAGAGATATGGCGTAGACAGATACTGTTCTTTAGTATTATTATTTACCCCCTGTGTGGGTTCTTTTACTTCCCCTGACATAGACACCAGATAGAAGGGACCACCGGTTTTTATTGTCTTCCGAAAGAAGTAGGCAATGTGAGGTGAACGGAATTGTCTACGGTTTGAAACGATGGTGGGTGGGATTGAACCACTGTTCCCTCGATTGATAGTCTGGTGCTCTACCGCGCGACCACGGCGCCCCACTTGATCACCAACTGGGAATTTCATATGAACTTGCTTCACCTGTTTGAAAGACTCCCTGTGGGGCACCTGTTTACCTGTGTATTTTCTTTAAAATGTCACGTCCAATTTAAGGCTTGTAAAGGACTACCAGTAATAGAAGCTGCATGCATTTGGAGAAATATTTGATGAACAGTTCTTAAGTGATCCCAAAACAGATTTAGGACATTACAAAACATTGGTTTCATGATACATATGTATAAAGCATTAGCATCTGTTTGGTTTATTGTGTATTTTTATTTATCTAAGTAATTACAATAATTATAAAATTACCGGTAACCAAATTTGTTATACATTTATATATTATTCTGTTATAACAACTGATCATGTTTGCAATGAATTTATACAGTCTTAGTGATCATGCAGAATTTTTTAACCTGCAAATGTCCATTTAATGAAATCATCCGTCTGTTGTGTCTAAACTGTCCATGCAGTATGCAGGGCTGTCTGCCACGTGACACTGAACTTAGAATGGTCCTGAACGGGACAGTTTGTTTTCTCTCCTAAATATAAGCAACGTCACCTAGGACACTTACTTCTGGACGGTGGGTATTTGGTGCTAACATTATATGTCATTACGATTCTACGTACAGTAACAATGGCTATATTGTGTCTGTATTTGTGACGGCAGAAACTGGAAGGACAGGAGGAAGTACACAAGTCTGCAGAAGAAAGCCACGCGTCCTCTCCTGGTAACTATTTAAAGCGAATCAAACTAAATTGTTTCTGTCTGTGTATCGATGAATATCAATAAAAAGTATCTATTTACAACAATAATTAAGATAAGCATACCAATAGTACACTAGACAAACAGTGTTGAAGACACAAATTAATAATATGTACATACAGCACCATTTGTGTAGAAAAACTGACATGACAACTTTGTATTCCTCCTAGTAAGCTGTCACTGATAGGGGAATGTTATTACTGTTGACGACACTTAATAAATCCACATATTGCAGCCAACCATTTGTGGCATATGTAATTATAATTCTGCTGATTCCATAACTGTCAATGATGTAATGATATTATTTTTGTAATATTATTTTTGGTGTTACTGAAATGAACTTAATTTCAGCCATCAGCCACCAAACTCATCACATGTGCCATTCCCTCAGACCAGAATGCTGACAAACCTAACAAAAAGAAAGGTGAGTTTCCACCATTTACAACACGTCTTCTCTGTCACAGGTATCTCGGGTTTCTTCTTCTCTCAGGTTTCTTCTTCTCGGATTTCTTCTCTTAGGGTGTTATTCTTCTCGTGGGTTTCTTGGCTCAGGTTTCCTCTCTCGGGTTTCTTCTTCTCGCAGGGTTCTTCTCTTGGGTTTCTTCTCTTGTATTTCTTCTCAGGTTTCTTCTCCTGTCGAGTGTTTTCTTTTCTTGGGTTTCTTATTCTCAGGTTTCTATTCCATTCAGATTTATTGCATATGATGTTTATCACAATTATATTAGCAAAGAAGCAGTGTAGACTAGATATTAGAAGATTCTCATTTTCACAAAGAATGGAAAGAATGTAAATGAATGGAACAGATTATTAGCTGATTGTGTGGTTGGTAGTAATGTTAATATATTTAAAAATAAAATCGACATATACCTAAGAAGTACACTTAGATAGATAGATTGGACTCCCGATATGCCAAATGGCTTCCTAGTCCACCTGCCATCTAGAGTTGATTCTCTAGGTGGCAATCTTGTTAAATCTGGTTAAAACCATCACTACTGCTACTTAAGAAGTTGCATTGACTTCCATTTGTATGCTGAGGTTGAATTAAATATAAATTGGCTGCTGTTACATACCATGCTCTTTCTACTCAAAACCTGACATGCTTAGTCAATCTGGTACATAACTGATATCTCTAGGACCCTCAGATCATCCATTTCCAAGCAACTTTTTGTTCCTAAAACTAACTTCAATCAATTTATGCAAAACAACTGATTGTGAAATTTGACTAACATGAGATGTAACAGTCATATTGTATGGATGATGTCATGTTCTACCATGGTTGTAATGTCGTGTTTACATGGATTGTATTGTAGAGTTTATCCTGAATCCCGTCGGCAAGTCAGACGTGTGCATTTTGCACGAGTATGTGCAGCATGCAATGAGGGTGCAGCCTTGCTACATCTTCAAAGAACTAGGTAGGTCCAGCCACCCTCTATGAGTACTGGTAGTACAGTGATGATGGCACATACCCAGAGTTTGGTGAATCCTGATTCCAAATCTGCCTCCAACTCCCTGATCTCTCATGAACTCTAGCTGCCCGAAAGCATCTAAACAATAATTGAATTAATTTTCTTCCCTGATATGATGTGCAAATTATGTAACCATAAGTTTGCTACATAGTTGGGGCATTTGATGTATGGTTTATTGATGGTTAGCCCCATTTGAAAACATCTCCCTAAATGTGTGTATGTGTATGTGTAGTGTGATGTGAGTGTGGTAGTGTGAGTGTGTGTGTGTGTGTGTGTGTGTGTGTGTGTGTGTGTGTGTGTGTGTGTGTGTGTGTGTGTGTGTGTGTGTGTGTGTGTGTGTGTGTGTGGTGTGTGTGTGTGTGTGTGTGTGGGTGTGTGTGGGGGGTTGTGGGTGTGTGTGCGTGTGTGTATGTATATGTGTCACTCAGTCATATCGTCACCCTACAATTAAGGTCACACTACTGCTGTAGAATAGTCCCAGATTATTGACAGTGAAGTATAGGAAGTTAGTTTTTCTAATGTGGTCACTTCCTCAGTCAGGTTAGTTTACCGGTCTCAAGGATGACCATAACTGCGAGGTTGCACTGTAAAAAACATTGACATATAAACCATTGTGTTGTAGTTGCCTGTGTGTTGAATAGGAAGTGTTCGTTGTTACAGATGAAGCACAGGCACCCTACAGTGCGACCGTTGTCATCAACAAGGTGGAGTACGGCACCGGTTACGCGAGCAGCAAGAAGGCTGCCAAAAGTGAAGCAGGTTGTCATATTAGCTTCTTGTGTCCTTTGTGAGGCCGCTTAGAATGCATTTATTTCTCTTGGAGGTTTTCCCAAACCGTCACATGTCGTATATCACGGGGAAACAAATCACTACAGTGGTGCCCTCTATCAACTGGACAATGTGAAATGAAACAAGTAGTGTTAAGGCTAAGGAGATTCCCGTTACAAAAATTGTTGCTACGATTTAAAAAATAATTAATAATCACGTAACAACAATAATAAAATGATAGCACAATAATAATCATAATTCATGACAAGGTGATAAATTATACCATTTTATAAGGTTATTTACAAGTTACAATCATATCAAAGCAGTTACATGCAGTGATATTAACATCTGCAACTGGTGCCTATTACAAAATAGGCACTAGTTGTAGATGCTTTTGAGAAAACATTGATTACACCCTTAAAACAGTAATACATTTTTTATTTAAAAGGTAACAATAATAATAAAGAGTCACAAAGAAAGTAGTTACTGTGATATTTATTACTCCAGCTCGCATCACGCTGGGGATACTTATTCCGGAGATCCACAAAGTGAAGGGAGAGGAGAAGAAAACAGATTGCCATGATGTCTCGGTGAGTACTTCCCTTGCGGTGGGGTCACATGACCGTCACGTGACCTAATCCGTTCTGGCACGTAACTTTTGCGTCTGCATTTATCCTGAACTTCCACAGTTGTCTCGCACTTTCCCTGTCCTCTCAAGATTTCTGGATAAACATTCAACCTGGAACTAACCTCAGCCATCGTGTTATGTCCGGACAAAGTGGTGTCTTACGATGAATTGTCTTATTTCTGCTCATTGTCTTTGTAGTTCTTTGACGAGGTGAAGATTGAGGACCCACGCATCTCAGAACTAAGTGCCAAGGCAGGTCAGCCCGGCCCCTTCCAAGTCCTCTACGAATGCCTTAAGAGGTAACAGTTACTTATAGAAAACTTGTTAATCAGTCACAGCCGTTATTGCATTAAAGCTAGACATGGAATATTAAATGATTTATGTAAGCAGTCAAATTTTACCTTCCAGTAAATCGAATGGATCTTACTGAGTAAAAAATTCTTGAACTTTTTCAATCATGCCCCCTGTTTCCATGGTAATAAAATGTACATAATTTTGAGGAAATATTGACAAATTTTAGAAACACTCACATTAGGGTTAGCATAAAACTGGAATTAGTGAAGGTCATTTATTTAGCGAATCCTGCGATATATTATCGATGTTACGGTAAGCGCCGAGCTCTGCATAGCTGCAGTAGATCATGTCGAGTTTTGCATGAGTTTGTTTTCTCAATTTTAATCTTTACAGGAATGTAGATGTATTTTGTAAACTAGTGTGTGCAAATGAACTTTAGATAGGTGAGGATAAGTTTGGTGGCTGTAAGAACTCATTTTCATGGTTAGGTCAGAACGTAAACAAAAAGATTGCTGCATATGGCCGGCACGAAATTGCCCACCAGATGACGCCATGTCCCGGCAAGACATCTCGACGACCGTTCAGTATTCTAATCAAATTTGAAGCCACTGAATATTCGTATTCGATTCGATTCGATTCGATTCGATTCGATATTCAATTCATATTTGAAATTTCGAGAATATTCGATTCAAATAAAATTCCAGATTCATCCTATCCTTAATAGACATGACATTGTTTATATAATTACAAATTTACCATTGTATTTGTAGGCTGTAGGCACATGCAGTTGCCTTTTGTGTCCTGTTAAACGAGCACTACCCTTAAGTAATGTCATTCACCTGTGTCTTGTGGAAGCGACACTAAAAGCCGGTGGTCCCTTCTATCTGGGGTCTATGCCGGGGGAAGTAAAAGAACCCACTGGTCAGATATCCACTGGTCAGATGTCTACTGGTCAGATGTCTACTGGTCAGATGTCCACTGGTCAGATGTCCACTGGTCAACTGTCCATTGGTCAGATGTCCACTGGTCAGATGTCCACTGGTCAGATGTCTACTGGTCAGATGTCCACTGGTCAGATGTCCACTGGTCAACTGTCCACTAGCTGTCCTCTGGTCAACTGTCCACTGGTCAACTGTCCTCTGGACAACTGCCCACTGGTCAACTGTCCACTGGTCAATTGTCCACTGGTCAACTGTCCACTGGTCAATTGTCCACTGGTCAACTCAACTGGTCAACTGTCTACTGGTCAACTGTCCACTGGTCAGTTGTCAACTGGTCAGCTGTCCACTGGTCTACTGTCCACTGGTCAACTGTCCTACACTTGAATGTACATGTACTGTACAGAAGCACTGACTGTGTGTACGACTGTGCAGGAACTACGGCCTGGGAGACACAGAGATACACATGGAGATGAAGATGTTGAAACACCAGAAGAGTGAGTTCCTCATGAGGGTCGGCAAACACGAGGCCAAGGTTTGTGCCTCTAGGAGAAGTTACAAGTCCACACCTGTGGAAGTGACATGTTCAATGGGACATGCGTCTGTAGTGATATGGAAAATATTGCTCAAGAGTCCAAAATTGTAGTGGCACAGTGCTAGAGCTTTGGACTCTCGACTAAGAGAATTTATATTTTATGATATGTAACTGCTGTTTTTGACGTGTAAATTGGGTCTGTGTAATGTTATACCTGGTTTATAGTGGTTAGTCACGTATGTGGCTCTGCGTCATGTCATGTTATGGTATAATTTGCAGGTGATTTGCAAAAACAAGCGTGATGGGAAACAGCAGGCTGCTCAAGCCATTCTACAGGTGAGTAACAACTGGATCCCGTTGCCTAGCAACAGGGTCCATCAAGCTTACTAAATGGTGTTTTCATCATAACCATCAATGTATCCTTTGTTTTGGTGAGGGCCTCAATGTGCTGCTTCAAACTCTGCAAGTCTTGCGCTGTCTTCTTCCAGATACCTTCAATATATTTGTTCTAGTTTTAAGGACATGATATTAACAAATTAAAAACACACAGCTTCAGTTTGAAATGTGTTGTTATTATTACTAAAACAAGTTTGTCTAATCCTAGGTTTATATTTTTCATTCATCTGACGACAACAACGTACATGTTGAAGGTCTACTGCTGGCCCAGTTGTGTTGAGTGACGTTATTCAACTTGGAACAATCAATGTTCACAATTTGAAAGATTCCACCCATAACACGTCAACATTTTTTTATTGACAGTAGTGTTGAGGCGAGTAGACTTGAGTGCAATACCATTTGACTTTTAACTTTCCCACGTTCTGGACGGCAGATTTCCTGCTATAAATTACTGCTTTTTTAATTATTTGCAGAGAAGCTGGCACCCTCCCTTTAATAACAATATTGCCATTTTTGGTAATACCCTTTAAAAAAAAATTCCATATATGGTAATACCCTTTAATAACAACATTGTTGGTATTACCCTTTAACAAGAACATTGCCATATTTGGTAATACCCTTTACAACAACATTGTCATATTTTTAATGCCCTTTAACAACAACATTGCCATATTTTTAATGCCCTTTAACAACAACATTGTCATATTTGTAAATAACATGTAACAACAACATTGCCATATATTGTAATATCCTTTAACAACAACAACATTGCCATAATTTTTAATACCAATTAACAACAACATTGCCATATTTGGTAATACACCAGGGAACTTGTGTCTTCAGAAGCTGCATCCATATGTGAAGAGCTGGGGATCTCTCCTGCGTCTCTACGGCACAAAGACTCTCAAGGAGAAGAAGGTAAGATTGTAGCTACTTCCTGTTTATAATCTACTCTCTGTCATCCATTTCTGTGACGTCACCACGAACATGGAAAATTTATGATCAGAATATTCAAATTGATAAATGTAGCCCTGCACCATGGTTTGATTCCACCAACACATCTATAAATACACGCAAAAAATATCTTTATATTTTTTTCAACGGTTGCTAAGAAATTATTATATAAACTATGTTCTGTAAATATTTAAAACTATTTAGTGCCGTGAATTGGTTATAAGTACTCAGTATAAAGCTGAAGTAGAAGAGTTTCAGATGAGCAGTTGCAAATATATTATATATTATTTTTTTATTTTATCACAACGTTTACGTACTGTTTTAATAATGTATTTATCTGTATTTTTTATACTTTTTTACTCCTGTATTTTTTTTACTACCTCTGCAATTGAATTTCCCTTCTGGGACAATAAAGTTGTATTGTATTGTATATTGAATAAGTGAGAAATCAAGCCCTTTAATCAATTTACCAATAACCACACAGCATAAAATATCAGCTTTAGTACAAGTGTGTCAATAAAACATTTTCTCAGTTATATACATGTGTTTATTTTTAATGTGTGACCTGTTTCGCAGGCAGAGCAGGACTTTGGGTCTCTCCAGACAAAGGTGAAGCTGCACCATCCTAACTACAAGATCCTCCACAAACTCAGAGAAGAGATGTGCAAGATTCATAGCCAGAAGGTGAAGGTTTCAGTCACTCAGTAGAATTCTCTCTCTCCAGAGCACCTGTCATTGCCATTGTTCAGTTTGTTTCAGTCATTCGGTAGCATTCTTTCTCTCCGGAGCACCTCTCATTGCCATTGTTCAGTTTGTTTAAGTCATTCGGTAGCATTCTTTCTCTCCGGAGCATCTCTCATTGCCATTGTTCAGTTTGTTTCAGTCATTCGGTAGCATTCTTTCTCTCCGGAGCACCTCTCATTGCCATTGTTCAGTCATTCGGTAGCATTCTTTCTCTCCGGAGCACCTCTCATTGCCATTGTTCAGTTTGTTTCAGTCATTCGGTAGCATCCTCTCTCTCCGGAGCATCTCTCATTGCCATTGTTCAGTTTGTTTCAGTCATTCGGTAGCATTCTTTCTCTCCGGAGCATCTCTCATTGCCATTGTTCAGTTTGTTTCAGTCATTCGGTAGCATCTTCTCTCCGGAGCATCTCTCATTGCCATTGTTCAGTTTGTTTCAGTCATTCGGTAGCATTCTTTCTCTCCGGAGCATCTCTCATTGCCATTGTTCAGTTTGTTTCAGTCATTCGGTAGCATCCTCTCTCTCCGGAGCATCTCTCATTGCCATTGTTCAGTTTGTTTCAGTCATTCGGTAGCATTCTTTCTCTCCGGAGCACCTCTCATTGCCATTGTTCAGTCATTCGGTAGCATTCTTTCTCTCCGGAGCACCTCTCATTGCCATTGTTCAGTTTGTTTCAGTCATTCGGTAGCATTCTTTCTCTCCGGAGCACCTCTCATTGCCATTGTTCAGTTTGTTTCAGTCATTCGGTAGCATTCTTTCTCTCCGGAGCACCTCTCATTGCCATTGTTCAGTTTGTTTCAGTCATTCGGTACCATCCTCTCTCTCCGGAGCATCTCTCATTGCCATTGTTCAGTTTGTTTCAGTCACTTGATAGCATCCTTTCTCTCCGGAGCACCTCTCATTGCCATTGTTCAGTTTGTTTCAGTCATTCGGTAGCATTCTTTCTCTCCGGAGCATCTCTTATTGCCATTGTTCAGTTTGTTTCAGTCATTCGGTAGCATTCTTTCTCACCGGAGCTTCTCTCATTGCCATTGTTCGGTTTGATTCAGTCACTCAGTAGCATTCTTTCTCTCCGGAGCATCTCTTGCCATTGTTCAGTTTGTTTCAGTCATTCGGTAGCATTCTTTCTCTCCGGAGCACCTCTCATTGCCATTGTTCAGTCATTCGGTAGCATTCTTTCTCTCCGGAGCACCTCTCATTGCCATTGTTCAGTTTGTTTCAGTCATTCGGTAGCATTCTTTCTCTCTGGAGCACCTCTCATTGCCATTGTTCAGTTTGTTTCAGCCATTCAGTAGCATTCTTTCTCTCCGGAGCATCTCTCATTGCCATTGTTCAGTTTGTTTCAGTCATTCTGTAGCATTCTTTCTCTCCGGAGCACCTCTCATTGCCATTGTTCAGTCATTCGGTAGCATTCTTTCTCTCCGGAGCACCTCTCATTGCCATTGTTCAGTTTGTTTCAGTCATTCGGTAGCATTCTTTCTCTCCGGAGCATCTCATAGCCATTGTTCAGTTTGTTTCAGTCACTCAGTAGCATTCTTTCTCTCCGGAGCATCTCATAGCCATTGTTCAGTTTGTTTCAGCCATTCAGTAGCATTCTTTCTCTCCGGAGCATCTCTCATTGCCATTGTTCAGTTTGTTTCAGTCATTCGGTAGCATTCTTTCTCTCCGGAGCACCTCTCATTGCCATTGTTCAGTCATTCGGTAGCATTCTTTCTCTCCGGAGCACCTCTCATTGCCATTGTTCAGTTTGTTTCAGTTATTCGGTAGCATTCTTTCTCTCTGGAGCACCTCTCATTGCCATTGTTCAGTTTGTTTCAGTCATTCGGTAGCATTCTTTCTCTCTGGAGCACCTCTCATTGCCATTGTTTAGTTTGTTGTCACAGACTGGTTTGTAGATGAGATGACTAATTGCTAACGAGGGTGACTCCTCGGTGACAACTACTGCTGTCTTTTAGGAGTCTCTTAATCCTTGTCTTTGTTATTCCATTTTCATACATTTACCTTGTTTACAGTAAGTTGATGTACTTGTATTTTTTTCACATGGATATATTGTATCATGTATGGGTCATATGAAAACAAATTCTTCTTATTAATTCAGTTGTTTTTATTTCCCGTTTCAAAATAATTTTGCAAAAACAAACCTACCTAAAAAGCTTGATCTAGTATAACATGCTGACTGTTGACAAACTTGTTGGGACTTTTTGTATCGTTTTTATGAAATAATGAACCCAGCATTAAATTAGGTGATGCTCAGAATTGGAGTTTTAACATGAATGCACAATGCCATTATGCATGTTTTTGACATAATGTGGTCTTTATTCCAAACTCTCTCATAAATCATACTGACTGGTGGATGATACAAATAGGTTTCATTTAAACAGAAGAATCGCCTGCTTATTAAAATGACCTGAATATTACTTAGTGTTCATACATTACATATTTGAACATAAAACAGATTCACGATAATCATATGTAATCAAAATTGATTTGTTACAAACAAACAAAAAATTCTCGACACCATTTTTATGGCAGTGATTTTCAGCCAATGGCTGGTGTCACTTTGAACTTGATAGACAGTGTTCTTTATTTGATTGCAGGAAGTTGTCAAGTCCAATGTGAAAGGGAAGCTGGAACTGGGCAGCACCGATCTGGCGTATTTCACCGACCCAGCTAGTCTCAATCTGTGAATCAACGGAGATACTGTCTGAAACTACAGCCTTCATGAATTACAGGACTGTCGATATTCTTATCATTATTGAAATTATTACTATTGTCTGAAATGTGTTTTGTACATTATCATTTATGGATTTTACTGGCATTGTACATCAGCCTTCCTATTGGTGTGGCCAGAAACAGAACTAAGATATTTCCTCGCACCAAAAACGTTCCGATGTGCCATGTTTTGTAGATGTCTGTACCGTTGATATCAATTGTTTTATAAATCCACCAATGACCATAAATTAAGCACGTCTCTAAATGTGGCTACATTCCTAAACAATTGAATCATCTATATAATGTCAGAAAGTTAATTTAGGACTTAGAAAAAATGAATAGCTGAGTAGAGGTTAACTGATTCGGTTCAGATTGGAAGGTGTCTGCCCTGGTGTACGCCATAGACATGGTACGAGTACAGGATTGTCCCTTGTGTGTGACATATTGCAAGGGACAAACACTTGGGTTCGCAAGGTCCTTGTAAACATAGGTGCTGATTTGATGTATCACTGGGGAAATAAATTGCTACAGTGGTGCCATCTATCAAGGGAACAGTGCACACTAATATGGAGTGTCATAACTGGGCAGTGTGTTGATGATGTCATCACGTCTTTGTCACATCAGTTTATCTGGGAATAACTACCTGGTGGAATTGGTCAAAATGAAATGCACATTTGGACTTTGTGAATGTGTCCTCCCCTTTCCATTTATCTACGGTCTTCCTACTTTTGCTAAGATAAGAGGTAATGTAAGAGATGATGTCGCTGTGGGGTAATTCATTCGGTTGAACACGGATCTGTTGGTCGTGAATGTCAGCGATTTATATTTTTTGGTGTTGGATGCTTTTAAAATCATGAATAAAGCTGCATGTGATTGTAATATGTGTATTATTTGTGTAGTTTTATGGAGATAAATGTTGTTTTTATGGTATCCATTTGACATTGTTTCATAGGCATCATCACATCATTTCCATTATAGACTTTGAACCACTGTTCTGTTCACAGAAACATTTCGTCTTCATGGGGAAGTATTTAGCCATGCTGCAATTTTTATAAAAATGCTATTGTATACAAATCTTTACAAAGACAACCTTAGCTGAATGAACTGTAACAATATGGAATGAAAGAGCATGTTCAAAGTTAAAAACAGTGCAAGATGATTTAAATCTGAAATCTCTCGGTTGGAAGTATAATGCTCTGGTTTCTGCTACCAGATCAAGTGACTCAAGTTAATATTGGTTCAGCCATAGTATTTACCTCAGGACTAAGATAATAACGTAACATTTTGTACTTATATGTATTTTATTGCATAGCATGATGGAACATGCACACATGAACATATATATATCTACAAACCCATGCAATTTCCTAATATTTCATCATTTATACCCATGTAGTCCTATAGAAAGTTACAAGATTACTCCTAATATCCAAACATTTCTGTTAATCCAAAGATGGTGTCTATACCTTTGGGTTGACCAGATTAAACACTTATCTTTTTCAGGTCCAACCAGAAGGTGGACATGAGTGTAAATGTGGAAAAAGTAATTTATTTATTCAATAGTCACTTATTATTCAAACCATGTGTGCCATATGGTAGGGAAGTATTTTGTTAATTTTCTGTAATGGTCTGAGCTACTTTATTCCCCCAATAATTGGTGTACTGATTGTATGTATGAATTCTGTCTTATTCACTCAAGCAGAAACAGCAAAATGGGATATATAAATAGAGTACAATGTTTTTTAAACATGTGGAAGTTCACCAGCTTTGGTGATTACTAAGTGCAAATCAGGTCTACAATAAAACATCCATAGTGTAAAAACAATCTGGTAATTGGAATACAATCACACTTTGTTGTCCTTTTCCTGGGTAGATTTGAGAAAAATAAACACCAAGCAGTTCTACGCAGCCAATAACACTTGATAAAACATAGTCGGTTTGTTGAAATCCAATTTAAGAAATGTGATGTTTATATAAACATTCCTGTTTCAGGACATTTCAAAGGCAATGCAAATTAAGAAGCAATGTAAAACTACACATGCAGTAAATAAGAAACAAACCCACACTGGCAGGGCTGGGGTGACACTGGCAGGGCTGGGCTGGGGTGACACTGGCAGGGTTGGGGTGATTACATAAGGAGTGATGCAAATTATAATTACTCTTAAAATGTATGTTTACTTAGAAAGTAGGTAAGTGATCACAATTACTTTTTCATATAATAATGATTGCACTGAATTCTGTTGAGACTATATAACAAGCTAACAGCTGAACAAATACATTTTGTGATGGAGCATATCTTATTGGTTATACCGCAGCTGGAAGCTCCAAACTGGGATCTGGGTAATGTAAATATACTGGAAAATGACAAGCACTATTACAGTTATTTGGGCAATAAAACATTGCATGACTGACTAATTTCCTGTTTTATAAACGTAACTAGACATGTGTAGAATTACTAAAACATGTTAACTTCTGACACAACTAGTGGTATCACCCCATCTCTGCAAGAATGCACCAATATACACTGTACATCTATCCAAATGTTCTACGCCTTTCTCCGAACCCACTTACACCCTGTAGCAACTATTCCAACATTACCTGACTGGAATACCTACCCTCCCTAGACAATAACTAATATAAATCACTGATATGCACTGATAATCATTCAATCATAAAGTATGTTACAAATACTCTGCTGCCCCACATTGATACATATAACACACACCACCTACGGTACCAGGTAGATGCAACATAAGTCCTAATTTTGGCCACATCATATCACCAGATTTAATCAAATATCACTAGCAGACATTATTCATCTCACGAGAAAGTTTATTTTCCAGATATTTCAGCAATGTCTAGCAGACTGGTGTCATGTGACAATGCTGGTCATGTGACATGCAATGAATGAAATAAGGTCATACGACATGTCAAACATATTTGTAAATGAAAATCAAGGTTCTCGTGAGATGAAATAATATCTAAACAAATCGGCAAAGAAACATAGGACACCTTTCACTGAGCTCACAAGAAAATCCATCATTTGACAGAATCTGTTGGTAAATTAAAGGAGCTTCTTCAAAATGCAAAACACCACTGCTGTACCACGTGTGGTAATATTTCTGTAACACACCAGAGAAAGAATGCCTATGGCGCATACAGGCATTGATATTTTTAGTACAAAAGATTACTGTTATGTAGCAAAATCGAAAGAGCAAAATTGGGCTAGCAGGCTCATATGAACTTTAGTGAAATGGCAGCAACTAGTCACATCAAGAAAACGTAAGAGACTGAACGAAAATATGGAATTCAGTCCATTCCCCGAGTTGCGTACACACAAGTGGCGTCCTCTAGCTGGCGCCAGACTGCGATGAGTCGGAGGAGGGCGAAAGTGTGCGTGGCAACATTCCAGACAGGGTTGTTTGCATCGATCGGCTCTTGCATTGTGCGCTCCACGAAACGCCCCCTGCCTGCAGCGTCAATCATAAGAACGGTGTTTGTCCTGAAACATGCATTCAAGTAATTATAAAGGTAAAGATGAGTTTGTATACAGAGTGCTAACAACTCGGTCGGACGGTTTAAATGCTTTATACCTTATTCCCGGCAGATCAGTTCAATCAACCAACATCCCGACTGTGGGATGTGTTTAGCCATGCTGTAGTAAATACATAAAACCATTGTGCAGAAATATTCACCACTGTCTATAGCCAGGTACTTATTCATACAGTTGAGTGAACTGCAGCAATGTAGAGTTTATTAACTTGTCCATGTTTCGACACGACAACACAGGAGTTGAATTCAGGTGCTCTTGATTGGGAGTTCAATGCCCAGTTTTTGACCTTATTAAACTCAATTTACGAGTCAGAATATATTCAACGTAGTATTCTAATATTAAGAACAACATATTAAAAAAAAAGAGGAACACTGGGACAAAAACACCGTTTGAAAATTTCAAAATTCTACCTGGTTCCATATCTGACAAATCCGCAGTCAACATAGATGGCGCTGACTCTGGAGAGTAGTTTGCCTGGCTGTTTCCCACCCTGGATGGCCAACTGTGGGTCGGGCCAGTGTCTGAAATTACCCAAAGTAACAGTCACATGGAATGTATGGATGAAGTGGATGAAGTGTACAGTAGAAGTGAATGAAAGTGTGATGTGAATGAAGTGTATATATAAAGTGCATTGAGGCAGTGAACGAAGTGTGGAGGAAGTGAACGAAGAGTGGAGGAAGTGAACGAAGTGTGGAGGAAGTGAACAAAGTGTGGAGGAGGTGAACGAAGCATGGAGGAGGTGAACGAAGCATGGAGGAGGTGAACGAAGCGTGGAGGAGGTGAACAAAGCATGGAGGAGGTGAACGAAGCATGGAGGAGGTGAACAAAGCATGGAGGAGGTGAACGAAGCGTGGAGGAGGTGAACAAAGCATGGAGGAAGTGAACAAAGCGTGGAGGAGGTGAACAAAGCATGGAGGAGGTGAACGAAGCGTGGAGGAGGTGAACAAAGCATGGAGGAGGTGAACAAAGCGTGGAGGAGGTGAACAAAGCGTGGAGGAGGTGAACAAAGCATGGAGGAGGTGAACGAAGCGTGGAGGAGGTGAACAAAGCATGGAGGAAGTGAACAAAGCATGGAGGAGGTGAACAAAGCGTGGAGGAGGTGAACAAAGCCTGGAGGAGTGAACAAAGCGTGGAGGAGGTGAACAAAGCATGGAGGAGGTGAACAAAGCGTGGAGGAGGTGAACAAAGCATGGAGGAGGTGAACGAAGCGTGGAGGAGGTGAACAAAGCATGGAGGAAGTGAACAAAGCGTGGAGGAGGTGAACAAAGCGTGGAGGAGGTGAACAAAGCGTGGAGGAAGTGAACAAAGCGTGGAGGAGGTGAACAAAGCGTGGAGGAGGTGAACAAGCGTGGAGGAGGTGAACAAAGCGTGGAGGAAGTGAACAAAGCGTGGAGGAGGTGAACAAAGCGTGGAGGAGGTGAACAAAGCATGGAGGAAGTGAACAAAGCGTGGAGGAGGTGAACAAAGCGTGGAGGAAGTGAACAAAGCGTGGAGGAGGTGAACAAAGCGTGGAGGAGGTGAACAAAGCGTGGAGGAAGTGAACAAAGCATGGAGGAAGTGAACAAAGCGTGGAGGAGGTGAACAAAGCATGGAGGAAGTGAACAAAGCATGGAGGAGTGAACAAAGCATGGAGGAGGTGAACAAAGCATGGAGGAAGTGAACAAAGCGTGGAGGAGGTGAACAAAGCGTGGAGGAGGTGAACAAAGCGTGGAGGAGGTGAACAAAGCGTGGAGGAGGTGAACAAAGCGTGGAGGAGGTGAACAAAGCGTGGAGGAAGTGAACAAAGAGTGGAGGAGGTGAACAAAGCGTGGAGGAGGTGAACAAAGCGTGGAGGAAGTGAACAAAGCGTGGAGGAGGTGAACAAAGAGTGGAGGAGGTGAACAAAGTGAACAAGCGTGGGGGAAAGGTGAATAAAGCGTGGAGGAGGTGAACAAAGCATGGAGGAAGTGAACAAAGCGTGGAGGAGGTGAACAAAGCGTGGAGGAGGTGAACAAAGCGTGGAGGAAGTGAACAAAGCGTGGAGGAGGTGAACAAAGCGTGGAGGAGGTGAACAAAGCGTGGAGGAGGTGAACAAAGAGTGGAGGAAGTGAACAAAGCGTGGAGGAAGTGAATAAAGCGTGGAGGAGGTGAACAAAGCATGGAGGAAGTGAACAAAGCGTGGAGGAGGTGAACAAAGCGTGGAGGAGGTGAACAAAGCGTGGAGGAGGTGAACAAAGCGTGGAGGAAGTGAACGGTGCGTGGCGGAAGTGAACAAAGTGTGGAGGAAGTGAACAAAGTGTGGAGGAAGTGAACGAAGTGTGGAGGAAGTGAACAAAGTGTGGAGGAAGTGAACAAAGTGTGGAGGAAGTGAACGAAGTGTGGAGGAAGTGAACAAAGTGTGGAGGAAGTGAACGAAGTGTGGAGGAACTGAACGAAGTGTTGAGGAAGTGAACGAAGTGTGGAGGAAATGAACGAAGTGTTGAGGAAGTGAACGAAGTGTGGAGGAAGTGAACAAAGTGTGGAGGAAGTGAACAAAGTGTGGAAGAAGTGACCAAAGTGTATGGAGGAAGTGACCAAAGTGTATGGAGGAAGTGAGTGAAGTGTACAGTGGGGGTTGTGTATGGACTGGAGGAAGTCAATGAACGCTAGAAGAGAAAGATATGTACACAAAAAGTGAATGTAGTGTACAGAGGAAGTGAGTGACATGTACGTGTGAAGTGACTGTGACACTCACTGAGTAGTGTCATTGAGCAGATTGATGAGCTCCTCCTGCAGTGAGTCCTCCTGGGAGACGGCGGGATACTGGGCAAGGATTTGGGAGAACTTCTCCTTCCCATATCCCACCTTCGTCCAAGGCTTGTCCGACACAGAGTTGCTGAAGCCATGCACACCTACAAAGTAGAGATGTTAACCCATGACTTGTCATTCTCTCATGAAACTTGTGTGTTGCTCTCCAACATGACTCATGTCACTCTCTCATGTCACTCATGTCACTCTATGACATGACATGTCACTCTCTTGAGTTTACATGCGTCACTCTCATGAAGTGGGATATGCCACTCTTGAGGTGAAATATGTTAATTTCCTGAGGTGACAAATATCACTTTGAGTTGACTTGTGTGATGATGTCTGGTATCATTCTGGGATAACTTGTGTCAATCTTGGATAAATTGTGTCACTCTGATGTGACACTTGTTATTCTCTGATGTGATTCATTTCACTCTCAGAAGTGACTTATGTCACTCTCTTTGGTGACTTGGGACACTTTTACCACTATTGTTTCCATCACTGGGACAAACATATTCCTCAATGTTAACAACAATCTTTGCCGTAACATAACACAATGATCACTGTACATTGCTTTTACATCATCAGAAATTACTTTTCACTAAGTGTATAATATTAAATATATAACTTACAGATTATTCCTATAAAATGTTGCATATTGACGATGCACAATTTACAAAAAGTTCCCATCTAAAGTAAAAAAAATTAATAATAATTTGATTAATAACAAACACAAAAACAAATTCATAGTGTCATTCGATGACACATGGGGTGGGATGGGGCGTTTGATAGAGGGGTGGTGATGGGGTGACATGATGTTGGGGTGGGGTGTAGGATAGAGGGGTGGCAATAGGGGTGATGTTATGGTGGGGTGAGGCATGTGATAGAGGGGTGGCAATAGGGGTGACATTATGGTGTGGTGAGGCATGTGATAGAGGGGTGCCAATAGGGGTGACATGATGTTGGGGTGGGGCGTGTGATAGAGGGGTGGCAATAGGGGTGACATTATGGTGTGGTGAGGCATGTGATAGAGGGGTGCCAATAGGGGTGACATTATGGTGTGGTGAGGCATGTGATAGAGGGGTGCCAATAGGGGTGACATGATGTTGGGGTGGGGCGTGTGATAGAGGGGTGGCAATAGGGGTGACATTATGGTGTGGTGAGGCATGTGATAGAGGGGTGGCAATAGGGGTGACATTATGGTGTGGTGAGGCATGTGATAGAAGGGTGCCAATAGGGGTGACATGATGTTGGGGTGGGGTGTGTGATAGAGGGGTGGCAATAGGGGCGACGTCATGGTGGGGTGAGGCATGTGATAGAGGGGTGGCAATAGGGATCACATTATGGTGGGGTAGGATGTGTGATAGAGGGGATGGCAATAGGGGTGACATTATGGTGGGGCATGCGATGGAGGGCTGGCAATAGGGGTGGCATAATTGTGGGGTGCAGATGTGTAGGGTTGTTGAGAACACGTTATTTGAACTCTGTGAATTTATCAACATAGTGTCATATGACATATTACATTAGATGTATCATCAGTCAGTCTTAGTTAAGTTGAACTTTGAACTCATTCACCTGGCTGTAGTTCGCAGGGACTGCTGCTGTCACAGTTGCTGTAGTAGCCAATGTGCCAGTCATTGCTGCTGCAAACAGAATCAAGACTTAATCAAAAGAATAACTGTGCAACAGCAAGCAGACAAAGAAGCCATTAGCTGAGACGTCACAATTTTATGTTTCAGACATGTGAAACCTGCCTTCTGACATATTTGTTGAGCATCTTTGTTATAAAACGATATTGTTCGGTGTTTGTTTTTAGTTTGTCTGCCGACCTTATCTCTCTTAGCCTTGCATCACGGTGCTGAAATTGTGTATGTCAACTGGAGGGTCCACTGTAGTGGTTCGTAGATTAAGATTTGTGTTTAATGTGTTCGGGCTGTTGGGATATCAGGACAGCTATTTCAAAATTTAAATTTTTAGCACAGGCCTTTACTTTTTCAAAGATGGATGGCTTGTTTAGTTATCTCGTAGGTTCATGATGCTGCTCAAGATTATATATACTACAGAGAGACAAGGTTATGTAACCTAAGGCCAGCTTATATAACTGATTCCACCTTACCCCTATATAACATGATGTGATAGTGATATCAACTACACTTATTGTAATATATTATATATGTTATATATATAATTATTATAGTATATATATATATGTATATATATATATATATATATACTGTATATATATATTATATATATATATATATATATATATATAGTATATATATATATATATATATATATATATATATATATATATATATATATATATATATATATATATATATACATATATATATATATATATATATATACACATACAATGTGTAGTTGATAACTACACATTATCACATCATAGTCTCACAATATATAGGGGTGAGGTGTAATCAGTTATATAAGCTGGCCTGAAGATGCATAACCTTGTCTCTCTTCTATATGCACAAGGACTCCAAACTGCAATTACTTTTTCATATTTTCTCCTTTTTTAACCTACTCCTGCCAGACGTTTCATCCAAATAAAAGTTACAGTAATTAACATTGTGTCTAGTCATGTGTTTTACTTACATCTTCTCCAGGAATATCAGGTTGAACTCATTATATTGACTGCCTTCTTGCGCTAAGTCTTCAAGATACGTTTTCTGGTCAACGGACGATGTGAGGTAGTCACTCACTAGGTGGCCTGCAAATGGAAACGCCCACACTCACATTATATGAGATAGTGTCAGTACACAATTTGACCTGAGACCACATTTGACTTTTCCATAAGCGGCCATTATAACGTTTCGTTCGTTTGGAATTGAAATAGATCTGTTATGAAAAAAATTTCACAGCATATTTAACCTCCACTTGTATATGTGCCATGGAAAATTCGTGAAATTCTATTACCACTTTTAAACCTGACACCCCTTCATTACTGCTAGAATCAGACAGTGACCTGTCATGTTGACACCAGCAATTTAAATGACACCTGTATCAATATGCATAAAAAACACCGATTGTCATGTCGTAATTTGACAGCTCTGATGCTACGCTGCACAAATACATAACTTCTACTTACTCCACACTACAAATGTCCTCACAATTTGCATAACGCTATTTCTACTCTTTGGTCGGGTAACGGTGAACGAACACATTATTGTGGTCTTACGTCATTTTCAGAAACTGCTGTTAGTAAAAGTACTAAAAGATGGTAGTTGTGCAGGTTACTAACATTTAAAATAGTGAATGTAGAATGGACCATTCAATGAATAAACTGGGTTAAAGTTACTCTACCTCTGCCTTTTTTGGATGCATCTGGGCCACTAGGAGTGCGGATGTTCAATAGGCAACCCACTTTGCCTCTGGTTGATGCGCCTAGCCATGTTCCACCCTCTCGACCTTCTTTCAAATCAGCACCTGTACAACATGATCACCTGTTGTTCAGGCATATTTGTGGTTTATGCACCGAAAGTTTAAAATATAGGTATATCAGCAATATATTCTTAATGTCTTTGATGTTGTCATTTAGGTTTGAGAACACCATATTTAAAAGTTTGTATGTATAAATGTTCTCAACTTCTCAACAATTTCTAAATAATTATAGCTACATGTAGACAGTAATACATAAATATTCTTATGCCGTGACTAGTTTTTTAAAAATTCAGCATGCATACAAATGCAACCTATACAATATATTTACACACTAATAGTATTAAATTATACAATTTTATTGTTTTAACCTGAAACTACTTCTTCATATTTATTTAAATAATCTAGAAAAATATGCTATCTATATAATAACTGAAAATTCTTTAACAGTTGGCATTATAAACATGTCAGACCAAAGAATTATTTGCAGCACAGATAACTAAGTAATCGAAAAGCGCATTTACCACCGATGCAATAAGGATGTTTTTCCCAGAATGCAGCAGGTTGTGCAGGTCGATCGTAGAACTCGTCCCTGTTGTTTGCAATGACAAGCTGGTAGCCATCTGGGCTTGGATTATTGTTGACATACATAAATAAAATACACATATTTGGCCTCGATTTCCAACACAGAATAGGCCTCGTCACACGAAGTACTGATTCTGTTAAATCTACAACAGCCAACAGAAGCACAACTGACTTGAAAATTACTTACTTATTAATGGCAGGATTAATTTAATTAATGACAGTTCAACTGTCAATAATCACCACACTCGTTAGAACATCAGTCTCCCAACGAGTCAAGATAATTCAGGTTTGCAATCCTCCTGTTGTTGCTTCAAATCTAACTTGGACAGTTTCAACCATTCCACGCTGACGATAAAAAGTATAAAAGATTACAGCTGTATATAAATGAGTATATCTTCTCTAGACAAATAGTGATGGACATAATTTATATGAATGAATATTTTGAGTAGCAGTTACAGTGTGGCTGACTGCTTCCCAGTTCACACAGAACTCAAGGTCGTCGGTGTCATTTAAAAACATACTTTACAACCGTGCTTATCCACCACAGTATCAGTCAATCTGTTGACAACTGGAATTGTTTATTGACTCTGAGATCGATTAACCCTTTTGTATTTATGTGTCTCGGAGCTTGGTTTCTGAGGATCTAGGCGGCTAGACTTCTAGTCAAACAAGGATATAACAGTAAACAAAATCACGAAGTTGACCTTTTGATATTAGAATCTTAACAAGAAGATGTGAACATTGAGGAACCAAGACGATTCTGCAAACAAAGTTGTCGTATGAAGGTCTTATAATGGGAGAGGAACTATAAATATGGACTGGACCTCAACTTCCTCAGTGTGGGTCACCGGGTTAAATGAGCACAATAATTGATGACATAAAGTGGTGAATGATAATTGTTAAAATAATTAATATTTCATTTAAAAATAATGTAATTAGCTAGAATAAAAACATATTAGTATGTTGATTCTATAAATGAAAGCAACTATACTTGCAAAAGTGGTTGTCAGTTAATCAAATAATTGTTTATGATAAGACATTTATTAATATTAATTGTTAGACAATAACCATATACAATTATTAAATATTAAACTGTGTTAGTGTGTCTATATCATATGCAGCTGATTTTATCCAAGCAGTAGGCTTGGAAAAGATCAATAATAAAATGTCCGTAATAAAATATGCACCTTTCACTTTCAGCTTTCCACAAATTTTGTTCTTATGCACAAACGTTGTCAAGCTAGCGGAAGCATCAGCCTCAGTCTAACAAGAGTGTCTCTGAAGTAGTAACCGACGCATGCATAGCTGAGAGCGAGCGTGTATGAGTAGCAACGAACAAGAGTCATTACGTAGCCATTCTCGGGCAATATGTTAGCTGCATATCTGTAATCGCTGTCCATTTCTCTAAATGATAGTGTTTCATCGTCAGTCGGCCAAACCCATGAAATCATCGTCGAATACATTTTGTCATAATTAGCTCTTCATACCCATCAAATTGTCACATAACGTCAATGGATATTATGTGCATTACTGGTATTGCTACTAGTAAATACAACTAGACCAATCAAAAAGGGCGTAACATTGTAGTGTTGACAGCCGACTAAACATGGCTGTCTGCATGGTTGGGTCGGTTCTGCGGCAAACAACATTTCGTTGTTTACGCAACAAATACGTATGCTTTCCATCAAGAACTTATGCGTCGGGTAAGGATTGACATAACGTTAAAAACATACGCAGCACCGATGACCTTAGGCACCCCATTAAACAGCTTAGAGTAATCTTTTCAACCTGGGCGATATTAGGTGGTTATTCATTGATAATCTGCACGGCTGATATAGAACTTGGTGTTTGACCTTTTGAAAGGAATTAGCATTTTTCTTTGAAAACCGATAGGTAGTTGTGACTGGGGCCAGGGTTGTCATATTTCTAGTCCATTGCCAAAAGCATCTATAACTATGTTCCAATTTACGGTCTTGAATAAACACTCTTACTAGTCTTAGTTACCTGCTTGAATAGGGCGTGTAAGTCTCGCGCGCGAAAACGAGGCTGGGGGCAGGTAATAATCGAACTGTCCCGAAATAGCGTATTTCAGGTATATTGTTCGAAGGATTAATACAACCAGAAGCAGTGGAACATTTTGCTGGTGACAATGATCACGGAAATCATGAATTTTAATCGATTATTATGGTGGTTGCCATTGCAATAGCAGCAAGTACTTGTGTTTGGCAATCTTGACTAATAATGAAGAGTGCCAGTTTTCGTGGAAAAACAACACACACACACACACACACACACACACACACACACACACACACACACACACACACACACACCATGGACAGGGGTGTGCACACCTATTACAGTGACGGATTGGTTTCACTTGTCAGGTTCGGGTGATCAGAAGCACTATGACTTGCTGGTGATTGGTGGCGGATCAGGAGGCCTGGCCTGCTCTAAAGAAGGTATTTCTCCATCAACCTGACATGCATGCTTTAAAACAATTTATGGTTTAAAGAATGACATATTGAAGTTTGAGCTAATATAATGCCACCAGGCTGTTTCTTTTGTAAATCTATTTTATTATTAATTTATTATGGATATGTATTAGATTTTATGTGGCCAGTTGTCAACATCTTATTTATTTATCTTTATTTTTCCTGATGACCATTTGACTGTTTATCGACACTGGTAACCTGACTGTTGTATGTCTACAGTTATATCTCATTGATTTAACTGGTCTTCAACGATTTGGTTGTTTTACTAATCCGTATGTTTTGTTTATTCAGCCAGAACCCTTGGGGACCAAAGTGTGCAGATAAATAAGACATGACTGTTAATTTTTGGACTGAACTACCGGGGTATTCATAGTCAGTTTATCACTTGCAAGCAGCTACACGTGAATTCATATTTCCACCTGAATGAAATGTATTTGTTCCTTTGTGAAAATGTTCATCAAGTTGAAAGAATACTGTAATCATTACAACAAGATTCCTTATTCCGTTATTCCTGATGAAGACCACCATTGTTAGTCGAAATGTTGATGTGAGTCAAAAAAAATTATTTGTGTGATAAGGAATCTTGTTGTAATTCGTATTTGTCCCTGTTTCCAGCGGCTGACATTGGCAAGAAGGCAGCACTGCTAGACTTTGTGAGCCCCTCCCCTCAAGGTGGGTAACACACACTGACCTGTGTTTGTGGGTATGTTGTCAACTATCATGTCAATAGTTCTCAAATGTAGTGATACGATTTCTTGGTTCACGTTATTTAGTAAATTATTTCCATCTTAAGAAACTGTTTTTTGTTTTTGCCGTATATTTCGGCTGCATCTCACAACCTTCTTCAGTGGACTGAATTTCATGGTCATGTCACATGACTTACATCATGTGACACAAGTTGGAGCATGACCGGCGGGAATTCCTGGCCAATGTCTCTGTTTAGTGATGGCTTCCCTCTGTGGGTGTTAATGACCTCTTTGATTTTTTTTCATGCTCCACCTTGTGTCACATAATGTAGGTCATGTGACACAACAGTGAAAATCAGTCCGCTGAAAAACGCTGTGAGATGCAGCCGAAATATACAGAAAAACAAGAAAATAGTTTACTAAATAATACAAATAGTTACCTAGAAAGTATCCAAAAGGTGATGTCATCAGGACTGCCATATTTTTAGCGTTCACGCCTGCACATTTTCGGTGTGTATAGTATCTGCTCTATAAAAAACGGTGTGCAACTATAGGGAATAATATGGTATATAAAATTTTCATCATAACAAATGTCATACAACTTCTACTGCGTGGACACCAGGTACACGCTGGGGCCTAGGAGGAACATGCGTCAATGTGGGATGTATTCCAAAGAAGTTGATGCACCAGGCCTCACTGTTGGGTGGCGCTGTTGTTGATGCAGGCAAATATGGCTGGAACACTCCAGAAAACCTACAGCATGACTGGTAAGTGGTTGACTTGACATTTCCATGCTCAGATTAGTCATGACAAATATAAAAAAATTGCTAAGCAGTTTGAAAGATTTTTTCCAGTTTGGCTTGGAAGAATAAAGTGGCTAAATAAAAAATCACATGGTAGGTAAGATCACTGGAATTATATTTTCATTAATTTTGTATTGCTAATTAGTAGATGTCTCTGAACAGGACCATAATTGATGAATGGCATTCTGTGCGTGCGTGCGTGCATGCATGTGTGCGTGCGTGTGTGTGTGTGCATGCATGCATGTGTGAGTATATATGTACTGGATAACACAAGCCAGTTGAGATGTGCTCTATGATCTGATATAAACTACAATCTCACACATGTATGTCACCCATTTTCAAGGCACAACTGACAATGTCTGTGAATTTGGAAGACACTTTTGCTTAGATCATCCTTTTCCAAACAACTTTTTGTTCCTACAACTAATTTCAATATTGGCAAATATGCTTTCTCTGTTTCTAACAAATGGAAGCAACTCCCTATTATAATGACATTTTTGTGAAACTGTAGCCACATTAAAAAAAAAAACATTTGTTGAAATTGCTTTTCCACCGTACATTTTCGGCGGTTCCATGCTCAAATAACGAGTTTTGCCTGTATATATATATATATATATGTATATATATATATATATATATATATATATATGTCATCAAAACTGGCAGTCAACCATACCTAGTCAATGTGTTGCCATGGTTACAGGCAGAAGCTATGTGAGGGAGTTCAGGGCCATATCCATTCACTCAACTGGGGTTTCAGGCTTCAACTAAAAAATAAGTAAGTATGCAGTTTATTATACCATGGCATGTTATGTGCACTAGCATTGCCATGTATTGCAGTAAGGATTCGTGTATGAATTGGAACAGAATTTATTATAAAATGGTCACTAAAATGAGTCTATCATAACAGCGTCGTAAGAATAAATCAGTTAATCTGCAACGTGAAAGAGTTTCTTAAAACACTGCGCGTAGGTCACTCCCCTATGAGGCAACAGAGAACAGGTGAGTTTTTAGAAGTCTTGAATATAGCAAGCATTGTGAGTGTCTATATAGATCTGTTGGAAGATTGTTCTACGTCCGGGGGGCCAAGATTGAATGGTCATTCCCTGAACCTGCTCGTAGAAGGTGGCACTTGAACCTATTGGTAGAAAGTGGCACTTGAACCTGCTGGTAGAAGGTGGTACTTGAACCTGCTGGTAGAAGGTGGCACTTGAACCTGCTGGTAGAAGGTGGCACTTGAATCTGCTTGTAGAAGGTGGCACTTGAACCTGCTGGTTGAAGGTGGCACTTGAACCTGCTGGTAGAAGGTGGCAATTGAACCTGCTGGTAGAAGGTGGCACTTGAACCTGCTGGTAGAAGGTGGCACTTGAACCTGCTGGTAGAAGGTGGCACTTGAACCTGCTTGTAGAAGGTGGCTCTTGAACCTGCTGGTAGAAGGTGGCACTTGAACCTGCTGGTAGAAGGGGGCACTTGAACCTGCTGGTAGAAGGGGGCTCTTGAACCTGCTGGTAGAAGGTGGCACTTGAACCTGCTGGTAGAAGGTGGCACTTGAACCTGCTGGTAGAAGGTGGCACTTGAACCTGCTTGTAGAAGGTGGCTCTTGAACCTGCTGGTAGAAGGTGGCACTTGAACCTGCTAGTAGAAGGTGGCACTTGAACCTGCTTGTAGAAGGTGGCGCTTGAACCTGCTGGTAGAAGGTGGCGCTTGAACCTGCTAGTAGAAGGTGGCACTTGAACCTGCTTGTAGAAGGTGGCGCATGAACCTGCTGGTAGAAGGTGGCGCTTGAACCTGCTGGTTGAAGGTGGCACTTGAACCCGCTGGTAGAAAGTGGCGCTTGAACCTGCTGGTAGAAGGTGGCACTTGAACCTGCTGGTAGAAGGTGGTACTTGAACCTGCTGGTAGAAGGTGGCACTTGAACCTGCTGGTAGAAGGTGGCACTTGAATCTGCTTGTAGAAGGTGGCACTTGAACCTGCTGGTTGAAGGTGGCACTTGAACCTGCTGGTAGAAGGTGGCAATTGAACCTGCTGGTAGAAGGTGGCACTTGAACCTGCTGGTAGAAGGTGGCACTTGAACCTGCTGGTAGAAGGTGGCACTTGAACCTGCTTGTAGAAGGTGGCTCTTGAACCTGCTGGTAGAAGGTGGTACTTGAACCTGCTAGTAGAAGGTGGCACTTGAACCTGCTTGTAGAAGGTGGCGCTTGAACCTGCTGGTAGAAGGTGGCACTTGAACCTGCTGGTAGAAGGTGGCACTTGAACCTGCTGGTAGAAGGTGGCACTTGAACCTGCTGGTAGAAGGTGGCACTTGAACCTGCTGGTAGAAGGGGGCACTTGAACCTGCTGGTAGAAGGGGGCACTTGAACCTGCTGGTAGAAGGTGGCACTTGAACCTGCTGGTAGAAGGTGGCACTTGAACCTGCTGGTAGAAGGTGGCACTTGAACCTGCTTGTAGAAGGTGGCTCTTGAACCTGCTGGTAGAAGGTGGCACTTGAACCTGCTAGTAGAAGGTGGCACTTGAACCTGCTTGTAGAAGGTGGCGCTTGAACCTGCTGGTAGAAGGTGGCGCTTGAACCTGCTGGTAGAAGGTGGCACTTGAACCTGCTGGTAGAAGGGGGCACTTGAACCTGCTGGTAGAAGGTGGCACTTGAACCTGCTGGTAGAAGGTGGCACTTGAACCTGCTAGTAGAAGGTGGCACTTGAACCTGCTTGTAGAAGGTGGCGCATGAACCTGCTGGTAGAAGGTGGCGCTTGAACCTGCTGGTTGAAGGTGGCACTTGAACCCGCTGGTAGAAAGTGGCGCTTGAACCTGCTGGTAGAAGGTGGCACTTGAACCCGCTGGTAAAAGGGGGCACTTGAACCTGCTGGTGGAAGGTGGCACTTGAACCTGCTGGTGGAAGGTGGCGCTTGAACCTGCTGGTAGAAGGTGGCACTTGAACCTGCTGGTAGAAGGTGGCACTTGAACCTGCTTGTAGAAGGTGGCTCTTGAACCTGCTGGTAGAAGGTGGCACTTGAACCTGCTGGTAGAAGGGGGCACTTGAACCTGCTGGTAGAAGGGGGCTCTTGAACCTGCTGGTAGAAGGTGGCACTTGAACCTGCTGGTAGAAGGTGGCACTTGAACCTGCTGGTAGAAGGTGGCACTTGAACCTGCTTGTAGAAGGTGGCTCTTGAACCTGCTGGTAGAAGGTGGCACTTGAACCTGCTAGTAGAAGGTGGCACTTGAACCTGCTTGTAGAAGGTGGCGCTTGAACCTGCTGGTAGAAGGTGGCGCTTGAACCTGCTAGTAGAAGGTGGCACTTGAACCTGCTTGTAGAAGGTGGCGCATGAACCTGCTGGTAGAAGGTGGCGCTTGAACCTGCTGGTTGAAGGTGGCACTTGAACCCGCTGGTAGAAAGTGGCGCTTGAACCTGCTGGTAGAAGGTGGCACTTGAACCTGCTGGTAGAAGGTGGTACTTGAACCTGCTGGTAGAAGGTGGCACTTGAACCTGCTGGTAGAAGGTGGCACTTGAATCTGCTTGTAGAAGGTGGCACTTGAACCTGCTGGTTGAAGGTGGCACTTGAACCTGCTGGTAGAAGGTGGCAATTGAACCTGCTGGTAGAAGGTGGCACTTGAACCTGCTGGTAGAAGGTGGCACTTGAACCTGCTGGTAGAAGGTGGCACTTGAACCTGCTTGTAGAAGGTGGCTCTTGAACCTGCTGGTAGAAGGTGGTACTTGAACCTGCTAGTAGAAGGTGGCACTTGAACCTGCTTGTAGAAGGTGGCGCTTGAACCTGCTGGTAGAAGGTGGCACTTGAACCTGCTGGTAGAAGGTGGCACTTGAACCTGCTGGTAGAAGGTGGCACTTGAACCTGCTGGTAGAAGGTGGCACTTGAACCTGCTGGTAGAAGGTGGCACTTGAACCTGCTGGTAGAAGGGGGCACTTGAACCTGCTGGTAGAAGGTGGCACTTGAACCTGCTGGTAGAAGGTGGCACTTGAACCTGCTGGTAGAAGGTGGCACTTGAACCTGCTTGTAGAAGGTGGCTCTTGAACCTGCTGGTAGAAGGTGGCACTTGAACCTGCTAGTAGAAGGTGGCACTTGAACCTGCTTGTAGAAGGTGGCGCTTGAACCTGCTGGTAGAAGGTGGCGCTTGAACCTGCTGGTAGAAGGTGGCACTTGAACCTGCTGGTAGAAGGGGGCACTTGAACCTGCTGGTAGAAGGTGGCACTTGAACCTGCTGGTAGAAGGTGGCACTTGAACCTGCTAGTAGAAGGTGGCACTTGAACCTGCTTGTAGAAGGTGGCGCATGAACCTGCTGGTAGAAGGTGGCGCTTGAACCTGCTGGTTGAAGGTGGCACTTGAACCCGCTGGTAGAAAGTGGCGCTTGAACCTGCTGGTAGAAGGTGGCACTTGAACCCGCTGGTAAAAGGGGGCACTTGAACCTGCTGGTGGAAGGTGGCACTTGAACCTGCTGGTGGAAGGGGTTTTGGGTTGGGGGGTTGAACCTGCTGGTAGAAGGTGGCACTTGAACCTGCTGGTAGAAGGGGTTTTGGGGGAAACCCTTTAACCTGCTGGTAGAAGGTGGCACTTGAACCTGCTGGTAGAAGGTGGCACTTGAACCTGCTGGTAGAAGGTGGCACTTGAACCTGCTGGTAGAAGGTGGCGCTTGAACCTGCTGGTAGAAGGTGGCACTTGAACCTGCTGGTAGAAGGTGGCACTTGAACCTGCTGGTAGAAGGTGGCGCTTGAACCTGCTGGTAGAAGGTGGCACTTGAACATGCTGGTAAAAGGGGGCACTTGAACCTGCTGGTGGAAGGTGGCACTTGAACCTGCTGGTAGAAGGTGGCACTTGAACCTGCTGGTGGAAGGTGGCGCTTGAACCTGCTGGTAGAAAGTGGCGCTTGAACCTGCTGGTAGACGGTGGCACTTGCACCTGCTGGTAGAAAGTGGCACTTGAACCTGCTGGTAGAAGGTGGCACTTGCACCTGCTGGTAGAAAGTGGCACTTGAACCTGCTGGTAGAAGGGGCATTTGAACCTCCTGGTGGAAGGTGGCACTTGAACCTGCTGGTAGAAGGTGGCACTTGCACCTGCTGGTAGAAGGTGGCACTTGAACCTGCTGGTAGAAGGGGCATTTGAACCTCCTGGTGGAAGGTGGCACTTGAACCTGCTGGTAGAAGGTGGCACTTGCACCTGCTGGTAGAAAGTGGCGCTTGAACCTGCTGGTAGAAGGTGGCACTTGAACCTGCTGGTAGAAGGGGCATTTGAACCTCCTGGTGGAAGGTGGCACTTGAACCTGCTGGTAGAAGGTGGCACTTGCACCTGCTGGTAGAAAGTGGCGCTTGAACCTGCTGGTAGAAGGTGGCACTTGAACCTGCTGGTAGAAGGTGGCACTTGAACCTGCTGGTAGAAGGGGCATTTGAACCTCCTGGTGGAAGGTGGCACTTGAACCTGCTGGTAGAAGGTGGCACTTGCACCTGCTGGTAGAAAGTGGCACTTGAACCTGCTGGTAGAAGGGGCATTTGAACCTCCTGGTGGAAGGTGGCACTTGAACCTGCTGGTAGAAGGTGGCACTTGCACCTGCTGGTAGAAGGTGGCACTTGAACCTGCTGGTAGAAGGGGCATTTGAACCTCCTGGTGGAAGGTGGCACTTGAACCTGCTGGTAGAAGGTGGCACTTGCACCTGCTGGTAGAAAGTGGCGCTTGAACCTGCTGGTAGAAGGTGGCACTTGAACCTGCTGGTAGAAGGTGGCACTTGAACCTGCTGGTAGAAGGTGGCACTTGAACCTGCTTGTAGAAGGTGGCACTTGCACCTGCTGGTGGAAGGTGGCGCTTGAACCTCCTGGTGGAAGGTGGCACTTGAACCTGCTGGTAGAAGGTGGCACTTGAACCTGCTGGTGGAAGGTGGCACTTGAACCTGCTGGTGGAAGGTGGCACTTGAACCTGCTGGTAGAAGGTGGCACTTGAACCTGCTGGTAGAAGGTGGCACTTGAACCTGCTGGTAGAAGGTGGCACTTGAACCCGCTGGTAGAAAGGTGGCGCTTGAACCTGCTGGTAGAAGGTGGCACTTGAACCTGCTGGTAGAAGGTGGCACTTGAACCTGCTGGTAGAAGGTGGCACTTGAACCTGCTGGTGGAAGGTGGCACTTGAACCTGCTGGTAGAAGGTGGCACTTGAACCTGCTGGTAGAAGGTGGCACTTGAACCTGCTGGTAGAAGGTGGCACTTGAACCTGCTGGTAGAAGGTGGCGCTTGAACCTGCTGGTAGAAGGTGGCACTTGAACCTGCTGGTAGAAGGTGGCACTTGAACCTGCTGGTAGAAGGTGGCACTTGAACCTGCTGGTTAAAGGTGGCGCTTGAACCTGCTGGTAGAAGGTGGCACTTGAACCTGCTGGTTAAAGGTGGCGCTTGAACCTGCTGGTAGAAGGTGGCACTTGAACCTGCTGGTTAAAGGTGGCGCTTGAACCTGCTGGTAGAAGGTGGCACTTGAACCTGCTGGTAGAAGGTGGCACTTGAACCTGCTGGTAGAAGGTGGCACTTGAACCTGCTGGTAGAAGGTGGCACTTGAACCTGCTGGTAGAAGGTGGCACTTGAACCTGCTGGTAGAAGGTGGCACTTGAACCTGCTGGTAGAAGGTGGCACTTGAACCTGCTGGTGGAAGGTGGCACTTGAACCTGCTGGTAGAAGGTGGCACTTGAACCTGCTGGTAGAAGGTGGCACTTGAACCTGCTGGTAGAAGGTGGCACTTGAACCTGCTGGTAGAAGGTGGCACTTGAACCTGCTGGTAGAAGGTGGCACTTGAACCTGCTGGTAGAAGGTGGCACTTGAACCTGCTGGTAGAAGGTGGCACTTGAACCTGCTGGTAGAAGGTGGCACTTGAACCTGCTGGTAGAAGGTGGCACTTGAACCTGCTGGTAGAAGGTGGCACTTGAACCTGCTGGTAGAAGGTGGCGCTTGAACCTGCTGGTAGAAGGTGGCGCTTGAACCTGCTGGTAGAAGGTGGCACTTGAACCTGCTGGTAGAAGGTGGCACTTGAACCTGCTGGTAGAAGGTGGCACTTGAACCTGCTGGTAGAAGGTGGCACTTGAACCTGCTGGTAGAAGGTGGCACTTGAACCTGCTGGTAGAAGGTGGCACTTGAACCTGCTGGTAGAAGGTGGCACTTGAACCTGCTGGTTGAAGGTGGCGCTTGAACCTGCTGGTAGAAGGTGGCACTTGAACCTGCTGGTAGAAGGTGGCACTTGAACCTGCTGGTAGAAGGTGGCACTTGAACCTGCTGGTAGAAGGTGGCACTTGAACCTGCTGGGTGTAAGGGAAAAGGGGGCACTTGAACCTGCTGGTAGAAGGTGGCACTTGAACCTGCTGGTAGAAGGTGGCACTTGAACCTGCTGGTAGAAGGTGGCACTTGAACCTGCTGGTAGAAGGTGGCACTTGAACCTGCTGGTAGAAGGTGGCACTTGAACCTGCTGGTTAAAGGTGGCGCTTGAACCTGCTGGTAGAAGGTGGCACTTGAACCTGCTGGTAGAAGGTGGCACTTGAACCTGCTGGTAGAAGGTGGCACTTGAACCTGCTGGTAGAAGGTGGCACTTGAACCTGCTGGTAGAAGGTGGCACTTGAACCTGCTGGTTAAAGGTGGCGCTTGAACCTGCTGGTAGAAGGTGGCACTTGAACCTGCTGGTAGAAGGTGGCACTTGAACCTGCTGGTAGAAGGTGGCACTTGAACCTGCTGGTAGAAGGTGGCACTTGAACCTGCTGGTAGAAGGTGGCACTTGAACCTGCTGGTAGAAGGTGGCGCTTGAACCTGCTGGTAGAAGGTGGCACTTGAACCTGCTGGTAGAAGGTGGCACTTGAACCTGCTGGTAGAAGGTGGCACTTGAACCTGCTGGTAGAAGGTGGCACTTGAACCTGCTGGTAGAAGGTGGCACTTGAACCTGCTGGTAGAAGGTGGCACTTGAACCTGCTGGTAGAAGGTGGCACTTGAACCTGCTGGTAGAAGGTGGCACTTGAACCTGCTGGTAGGGAAAGGGGGCACTTGAACCTGCTGGTAGAAGGTGGCACTTGAACCTGCTGGTAGAAGGTGGCACTTGAACCTGCTGGTAGAAGGTGGCACTTGAACCTGCTGGTAGAAGGTGGCACTTGAACCTGCTGGTAGAAGGTGGCACTTGAACCTGCTGGTAGAAGGTGGCACTTGAACCTGCTGGTAGAAGGTGGCACTTGAACCTGCTGGTAGAAGGTGGCACTTGAACCTGCTGGTAGAAGGTGGCACTTGAACCTGCTGGTAGAAGGTGGCACTTGAACCTGCTGGTAGGGAAAGGGGGCACTTGAACCTGCTGGTAGAAGGTGGCACTTGAACCTGCTGGTAGGGAAAGGGGGCACTTGAACCTGCTGGTAGAAGGTGGCACTTGAACCTGCTGGTAGAAGGTGGCACTTGAACCTGCTGGTAGAAGGTGGCACTTGAACCTGCTGGTAGAAGGTGGCACTTGAACCTGCTGGTAGAAGGTGGCACTTGAACCTGCTGGTAGAAGGTGGCACTTGAACCTGCTGGTAGAAGGTGGCACTTGAACCTGCTGGTAGAAGGTGGCACTTGAACCTGCTGGTAGAAGGTGGCACTTGAACCTGCTGGTAGAAGGTGGCACTTGAACCTGCTGGTAGAAGGTGGCACTTGAACCTGCTGGTAGAAGGTGGCACTTGAACCTGCTGGTAGAAGGTGGCACTTGAACCTGCTGGTAGAAGGTGGCACTTGAACCTGCTGGTAGAAGGTGGCACTTGAACCTGCTGGTAGAAGGTGGCACTTGAACCTGCTGGTAGAAGGTGGCACTTGAACCTGCTGGTAGAAGGTGGCACTTGAACCTGCTGGTGGAAGGTGGCACTTGAACCTGCTGGTAGAAGGTGGCACTTGAACCTGCTGGTAGAAGGTGGCACTTGAACCTGCTGGTAGAAGGTGGCACTTGAACCTGCTGGTAGAAGGTGGCACTTGAACCTGCTGGTAGAAGGTGGCACTTGAACCTGCTGGTAGAAGGTGGCACTTGAACCTGCTGGTAGAAGGTGGCGCTTGAACCTGCTGGTAGAAGGTGGCACTTGAACCTGCTGGTAGAAGGTGGCACTTGAACCTGCTGGTAGGGAAAGGGGGCACTTGAACCTGCTGGTAGAAGGTGGCACTTGAACCTGCTGGTAGAAGGTGGCACTTGAACCTGCTGGTAGAAGGTGGCACTTGAACCTGCTGGTAGAAGGTGGCACTTGAACCTGCTGGTAGAAGGTGGCACTTGAACCTGCTGGTAGAAGGTGGCACTTGAACCTGCTGGTAGAAGGTGGCACTTGAACCTGCTGGTAGGGAAAGGGGGCACTTGAACCTGCTGGTAGAAGGTGGCACTTGAACCTGCTGGTAGAAGGTGGCACTTGAACCTGCTGGTTAAAGGTGGCGCTTGAACCTGCTGGTAGAAGGTGGCACTTGAACCTGCTGGTAGAAGGTGGCACTTGAACCTGCTGGTAGAAGGTGGCAATTGAACCTGCTGGTAGAAGGTGGCACTTGAACCTGCTGGTAGAAGGTGGCACTTACCTGCTGGTAGGGTGGAACATTAACCTGCCCGGTAGATGGTGGCATTGAACATCAGAAGGGGACAATCTTAAAGTGGCCTTGGGAAGCTTAGAAGGTGGATTAACCCACACAAGGGGTTTAATGTTAGAATAGGATTAAACCCGCTGTAAGGTGCCACTTAACCCCTTTAAAGGTGGAGTTGAAACCCGGGGGGTAATGTAGTGGTAAACACGTGGGAATTTGTGGAAACACTAAGAATGTTGTAAATGGGAAATTCCTGCTGGTAGAAGGGGGCATTGTCGAAACCTCGGTCAAACCTTGAACCCCCTGTGTAGAAGAATGGCACTTGAACCTGCTTTAAGGGTGGCGCTTGAATGCCCTTTAAGGTGGGCATTGAATGCTCGTAAAGGGGGACTTTTAAACTTTTCTGGTTAGAACGGGGGTTACTTAACCGCGAAAGGGAAACCCCTGATAGACTGGCACAACCCGTGGGGGGTGCCACTGAACCTGCAGGGAAGGTGGTTTAAGCTTAAAGGGGGCCAACATGCTGTAGAAGTTATAACTTGAATGTAGGGAGAAGGTGACATTATTCATGATGGTTAAATCCAACCGTGGTAAATAGGGATTAATGCTGGTTAAGGGGCCATCAACCCAACGGGGACTTGAACATGCTGTAGAATGGCACTTAAACCTGCTTAGAAGTGGCACTAACCTGCTGGTAGAAGGTGGCACTTGAACCTGCTGGTAGAAGGTGGCACTTGAACCTGCTGTAGAAGGTGGCACTTGAACCTGCTGGTGAAGGTGGCCTTGAACCGCTGGTGAAAGGGGGCCTTGAAACCCGCTGGTAGAAGGGGGCACTTGAACCTGCTGGTAGAAGGTGGCACTTGAACCTGCTGGTAGAAGGTGGCACTTGAACCTGCTGGTAGAAGGGGGCACTTGAACCTGCGGTAGAAGGTGGCACTTGAACCTGCTGGTAGAAGGGGCAATTGAACCTGCTGGTAGAAGGTGGCACTTGAACCTGCTGGTAGAAGGTGGCACTTGAACCTGCTGGTAGAAGTGGCCTTGAACCTGCTGGTAGAAGGTGGCACTTGAACGGGTGGTGAAGGTTTTGGGGGGAAACTTGAACCTCTGGTGAAGGGGCACTTGAACCCGCTGGTAGAAGGTGGCACTTGAAACCCGCTGGTAGAAGGGGGCAAAACCCGCTGGTAGAAGGTGGCACTTGAACCTGCTGGTAGAAGGTGGCACTTGAACCTGCTGGTGGGAAAGGGGGCACTTGAACCTGCTGGTGGGAAAGGGGGCACTTGAACCTGCTGGTGAAGGTGGCACTTGAACCTGCTGGTGAAGGTGGCACTTGAACCTGCTGGTAGAAGGTGGCACTTGAACCTGCTGGTAGAAGGTGGCACTTGAACCTGCTGGTGAAGGTGGCACTTGAACCTGCTGGTAGAAGGTGGCACTTGAACCTGCTGGTAGAAGGTGGCACTTGAACCTGCTGGTGGGAAAGGGGGCACTTGAACCTGCTGGTGGGAAAGGGGGCACTTGAACCTGCTGGTAGAAGGTGGACTTGAACCGCTGGTAGAAGGTGGCACTTGAACCTGCTGGTAGAAGGTGGGCCCTTTAACCTGCTGGTGAAGGTGGCACTTGAACCTGCTGGTAGAAGGTGGCACTTGAACCTGCTGGTAGAAGGTGGCACTTGAACCTGCTGGTGGGAAAGGGGGCACTTGAACCTGCTGGTGGAAGGTGGCCTTGAACCTGCTGGTAGAAGGTGGCACTTGAACCGCTGGTAAAGGGGTTGAACCTGCTGGTGAAGGTGGCACTTGAACCTGCTGGTAGAAGGTGGCACTTGAACCTGCTGGTAAAGGTGGCACTTGAACCTGCTGGTGGGAAAGGGGGCACTTGAACCTGCTGGTAGAAGGTGGCACTTGAACCTGCTGGTGAAGGTGGCACTTGAACCTGCTGGTGGGAAAGGGGGCACTTGAACCTGCTGGTGGGAAAGGGGGCACTTGAACCTGCTGGTAGAAGGTGGCACTTGAACCGCTGGTAGAAGGTGGCACTTGAACCTGCTGGTAGAAGGTGGACTTGAACCTGCTGGTAGAAGGTGGCACTTGAACCTGCTGGGGAAGGTGGCACTTGAACCTGCTGGTAGAAGGTGGCACTTGAACCTGCTGGTAGAAGGTGGCACTTGAACCTGCTGGTGGAAGGTGGCACTTGAACCTGCTGGTGAAGGTGGCCCTTTAACCGCTGGTAGAAGGTGGCACTTGAACCTGCTGGTAGAAGGTGGCACTTGAACCGCTGGTGAAGGGGGCCTTGAACCTGCTGGTGAAGGTGGCACTTGAACCTGCTGGTAGAAGGTGGCTTGAACCTGCTGGGAGAAGGTGGACTTGAACCTGCTGGTAGAAGGTGGCACTTGAACCTGCTGGTAGAAGGTGGCAATTGAACCTGCTGGTAGAAGGTGGCACTTGAACCTGCTGGTAGAAGGTGGCACTTGAACCTGCTGGTGGAAGGTGGCACTTGAACCTGCTGGTAGAAGGTGGCACTTGAACCTGCTGGTGGAAGGTGGCACTTGAACCTGCTGGTAGAAGGTGGCACTTGAACCTGCTGGTGGAAGGTGGCACTTGAACCTGCTGGTAGAAGGTGGCACTTGAACCTGCTGGTAGAAGGTGGCAATTGAACCTGCTGGTAGAAGGTGGCACTTGAACCTGCTGGTAGAAGGTGGCACTCACAGGTTGCGATTGGTTGTGGAACATAACCAATGCACTGGTCGATGTGTGTCAAGCAACATCAGAGCACAATCTTAAATTGCTTTGGAAGCATTCAGCAATGGTGTGATTACTACACAAGATGATGTTCACATAGATCTACCACTGTTGGTGCCAGTTACTCATTTATACAATTGAGAGACCCGAGGTAATGTAGAGTAAACACGTGCAATTTGTGAAACACATCAAGAATGTTCAAATGCAACTTCTCTTCTTTCAGAGTTCATTGTTCTGACCATCGGCCAACCCGATACCCTCTGTGTATGCAGAATAAAATAAAAATTTAAGGGTTTTGTTAATGCACTTTACAGGTGGGTCATTGTATGCCCCAATCAGTGTGATTTGATTTGTCGTGATTCAGAGACGTGGATTACTATAACGCGAAGGGACGTCTGATAGACGAGCACACAGTGTGTGCCACGGACCATGCAGGGAAGGAGGTGAGCATTCAACAGGCCAACATATCAGTAATTAATAACTTGTAATAGTAGTAGAAAAGACATTATTTCATGATGGTAATAATATCACGTGGTATAGCATAATATGTAATGGGCCATCATCACCCAACGCACTCTTACATGCATACATACAATAAAGCCTGCATAAATTATATAGTTCACAACAATACTAATAAAGTAATAATAGTAAATATATAAAACATTAGCACAGCCGCTAATATAAAATAAAAGATAAATAAGTAAAATACATATTAGATTGTTCTACATTTAAATGACAATGACATTAAAGTATATAAAATGAATTTAAAGAGTTTATCATTTCAGTTAACAAACATTCAGTGTGACACTGTTTTATACTCTATTGGAAAACATTTATAATAAATATTATCAGTAATTAAAAATACATTAAACCTACAGTTTAAATCTATAATTACAGTGACATAGGAATATCTGCACTTCATGCATCTTCCAACAGACACACCCGAATAAATGCCCCACTCGACTGGGAAACTGCGTAAACATATCCATATAATTTACTCGTGTTAGGCGGAATTTATTTGATTGTTCCTTATAATAATGTTTTTCGTTTTCTCTACAGGTTATGTTTAAATAGCCTGCTTACATTGTTTACAAAATGCTAATGGTTTAAAATTATGTGCGTTTATATCAAACAAAACGGAAAGTGGGTTTTGAAACTATACACATTCTGAATAATGTTATTGTTACCATCATATTAAACGTGAGCATAAAAATATATCAACTGAAGGCATTGTTCAAATGTATTGTCATTTATTTCAGACAATCATTACTGCTGACAACATCGTCATAGCAACAGGAATGAGACCAAAGTACCCGGTTGAGGTATGCATAATGTTTGCATTTACCTGTGCGTTTTGAATAATAATTATGAATGGGAACTTGCAAAATCTCCCATTTTTTGTCTATTTGAACTACTCATATATACCTGTTTAGCTGAAATTTGATGTTCATCAATACATAAATAGCACACACATATACTTTAAGGAGCTCACACACGTATACTTTAAGGTTCTCACACACACATATACTTTAAGGAGCTCACATACGTATAGTTAATACAAAATTATATTTGCTAAGGCAAGCGTTAAGGAGCTCACACACGTATACTTTAAGGTTCCCACACACACATATACTTTAAGGAGCTCACACACGTATACTTTAAGGTTCCCACACACACATATACTTTAAGGAGCTCACACACATATACTTTAAGGTTCTCACACACACATATACTTTAAGGAGCTCACACACATATACTTTAAGGAGCTCACACACGTATACTTTAAGGAGCTCACACACGTATACTTTAAGGAGCTCACACACGTATACTTTAAGGTTCTCCCCACACATATACTTTAAGGAGCTCACACACATATACTTTAAGGAGCTCACACACGTATACTTTAAGGAGCTCACACACGTATACTTTAAGGAGCTCACACACGTATACTTTAAGGTTCTCACACACACATATACTTTAAGGAGCTCACACACATATACTTTAAGGTCCACACACACATATACTTTAAGGAGCTCACACACGTATACTTTAAGGAGCTCACACACATACTTAAGGAGCTACACACTATACTTTAAGGAGCTCACACACATATACTTTAAGGTTCTCACACACACATATACTTTAAGGAGCTCACACACATATACTTTAAGGAGCTCACACACGTATACTTTAAGGAGCTCACACACGTATACTTTAAGGAGCTCACACACGTATACTTTAAGGTTCTCACACACACATATACTTTAAGGAGCTCACACACATACTTTAAGGAGCTCACACACGTATACTTTAAGGAGCTCACACACGTATACTTTAAGGAGCTCACACACGTATACTTTAAGGTGCTCACACACGTATACTTTAAGGTGCTCACACACATATACTTTAAGGAGCTCACACACGTATACTTTAAGGTTCTCACACACACATATACTTTAAGGAGCTCACACACATATACTTTAAGGGCTCACACACGTATACTTTAAGGTGCTCACACACACTATACTTTAAGGTTTTAGCTCACACACAATATACTTTAAGGAGCTCACACACATATACTTTAAGGAGCTCACACACACATATACTTTAAGGAGCTCACACACGTATACTTTAAGGTTCTCACACACACATATACTTTAAGGAGCTCACACACGTATACTTTAAGGAGCTCACACACATATACTTTAAGGAGCTCACACACGTATACTTTAAGGAGCTCACACACATATACTTTAAGGAGCTCACACACGTATACTTTAAGCTCACACACACATATACTTTAAGGAGCTCACACACGTATACTTTAAGGTCTCACACACACATATACTTTAAGGAGCTCACACACGTATACTTTAAGGAGCTCACACACATATACTTTAAGGAGCTCACACACGTATACTTTAAGGTTCTCACACACACATATACTTTAAGGAGCTCACACACGTATACTTTAAGGTTCTCACACACACATATACTTTAAGGAGCTCACACACGTATACTTTAAGGAGCTCACACACGTATACTTTAAGGTTCTCACACACACATATACTTTAAGGAGCTCACACACATATACTTTAAGGGCTACACACATACTTTAAGGACCCCACACGTATACTTTAAGGAGCTCACACACGTATACTTTAAGGTTCTCACACACACATATACTTTAAGGAGCTCACACACTATACTTTAAGGAGCTCACACACGTATACTTTAAGGAGCTCACACACGTATACTTTAAGGAGCTCACACACGTATACTTTAAGGAGCTCACACACGTATACTTTAAGGCTCACACACACATATACTTTAAGGAGCTCACACACGTATACTTTAAGGTTCTCACACACACATATACTTTAAGGAGCTCACACACTATACTTTAAGGAGCTCACACACGTATACTTTAAGGTTCTCACACACACATATACTTTAAGGAGCTCACACACGTATACTTTAAGGTCTCACACACTATACTTTAAGGAGCTCACACACGTATACTTTAAGGAGCTCACACCCGTATACTTTAAGGAGCTCACACACGTATACTTTAAGGAGCTCACACACATATACTTTAAGGAGCTCACACACGTATACTTTAAGGAGCTCACACACGTATACTTTAAGGAGCTCACACACGTATACTTTAAGGAGCTCACACACGTATACTTTAAGGAGCTCACACACGTATACTTTAAGGCTCACACACTATACTTTAAGGAGCTCACACACGTATACTTTAAGGCTCACACACACATATACTTTAAGGAGCTCACACACGTATACTTTAAGGAGCTCACACACATATACTTTAAGGAGCTCACACACGTATACTTTAAGGAGCTCCCCACACGTATACTTTAAGGAGCTCACTATACAGGACTCACGTATACTTTAAGGAGCTCACACACATATACTTTAAGGAGCTCACACACGTATACTTTAAGGAGCTCACACACTATACTTTAAGGTCTACACACACTATACTTTAAGGAGCTCACACACATATCTTTAAGGATCTCACACACTATACTTTAAGGAGCTCACACACGTATACTTTAAGGTCTCACACACTATACTTTAAGGAGCTCACACATGTATACTTTAAGGTTCTCACACACACATATACTTTAAGGAGCTCACACGTATACTTTAAGGAGCTCACACACATATACTTTAAGGTTCGCACACACACATATACTTTAAGGAGCTCACACACGTATACTTTAAGGAGCTCACACACGTATAGTTTAAGGAGCTCACACACGTATACTTTAAGGAGCTCACACACGTATACTTTAAGGAGCTCACACACGTATACTTTAAGGAGCTCACACACGTATACTTTAAGGAGCTCACACACGTATACTTTAAGGAGCTCACACACGTATACTTTAAGGAGCTCACACACGTATACTTTAAGGAGCTCACACACGTATACTTTAAGGTGCTCACACACGTATACTTTAAGGTGCTCACACACGTATACTTTAAGGAGCTCACACACGTATACTTTAAGGAGCTCACACACGTATACTTTAAGGAGCTCACACACGTATACTTTAAGGAGCTCACACACGTCTACTTTAAGGAGCTCACACACGTATACTTTAAGGAGCTCACACACGTATACTTTAAGGAGCTCACACACGTATACTTGAAAGAGCTCACACACGTATACTTTAAGGTGCTCACACATGTATACTTTAAGGAGCTCACACACATATACTTTAAGGAGCTCACACACATATACTTTAAGGAGCTCACACACGTATACTTTAAGGAGCTCACACACGTATACCTCAGATTGTGATTTTGGATTCTGGAGTAGTCAGTGATCTCTCTGTACGTGTGTATCTGTGGTATAGATTCCTGGAGCGATGGAGCACTCCATATCCAGTGACGACATTTTCTGGCAACTCAAACCACCGGGCAAAACGTAAGTAGTAGACGGGACAGACGGACGGACGGACGGACGGACGGACGGACGGACGGACGGACGGACGGACGGACGGACGGACGGACGGACGGACGGACGGACGGACGGACGGACGGACGGACGGACGGACGGACGGACGGACGGACGGACGGACGGACGGACGGACGGACGGACGGACGGACGGACGGGCGGGCGGGCGGGCGGGCGGGCGGGCGGGCGGGCGGGCGGGCGGACGCACGGATGCACGGACGCACAAAAACGGATGGACAAAATTATTTTACTGTATCCTATGAGTTGCAAAGATTTCATATAATTAATACATTCAAAACATTAAATATTATAAGTTTATAACTAATACAATGAAGCTTTTGTTTTTGTCAAACTGAAACCAAAAAATTGAAAAATATTCCTTTTCATCTCAGGACCATTCAAAGCTTCATATAGGTCTTAATAATAAAATCACTGGCATTACGTTGACCATGAAGTTTAATTCTGGTCTGTCCTTGGTCATGTAGAACCTTGTCAGACACAGAAATGTTGCTTATTACAGTGTAGTTGTGTCATTTTTTGGTAGAATGAAATAAGTATTCTTGCCTTAAAACGATACGCCCGTCTCTACTTCATCGGACATGTTTTATTTTGAGGTTTCACTCATGTTTGGTTTTTTCAGACTGGTCGTTGGAGCAAGTTGTATCCTTTATAACGAACGACATAAGTTATCATTGGTGTCAAGAACCATGCAGAAATAAACAACATCATGTGTCGAGCTTACTGTAGGCAGTTACATTATTCTCATATTACAAATTTCATGTATATGGGTGGGACATAGAGTGCAGTGGCTCAGGGGTAGAGCTTCGGACTCTCGACTACGAGAACCCGGGTTCGAATCCGGTGCTGCGGTGTTAAAACCTTGGGCATGTTTTTTCACTCTACATTGCTCCAGTTCACTCAGCTGTATACATGAGTACCTGGCTATAGACAGTAGTGGATATGTGCACGAGTAGCCTTCGCACATTAATTGTAGCATATGGCTGGATGCTTCCCAGAGAAGACGAGATGGTGTCTGAGTGAACAGGTCTGTCAGGGAAGTAAAGTGTAAAGCGCTTTGAATGGTCCTGAGGACTGGATACTGCGCTATATAAGAACTTGCCTTGTTTGTGTGTACTCAATCATGTCTCATTTCTCTGGTCTTCAATAATCCATTTGTTTCATGATCCACATGAAGGTGGGGAACCATGTACAGTGTATAATAACCAAAGTGTTTGGTTAAACGAGACATGAATGTATAATACAAATTTGTAGATAGATATAAAAGTGTAAAATTATGACAATTGTTTTTTGGATAAATCACATCAGTATAAATTCAGCTGACAAATTAAACGTTGTCAGATGTTGATAATGCAAGGCAGATTTTGAAAAAAACATAAAAACACATTGCATTTGGTGTAGGTGGCAGTTAGAACTGGTTAACCAATCAAAACCTCATCTAGATTTAAGAGTATTAATATAAAATATCCAGTCGAAAATATAGATTTCAACCAGGAAAATCTGGCACGTTTGTAGTTGTTGTAGCTATTGTTATGTAGATTTCTCTTTAACACCCCCAGATGTTGCCCTCGAGTGCGCAGGTTTTCTTGCTGGTCTGGGTTACGACACTTCGGTGATGGTGCGATCTATTCCACTGCGTGGGTTTGACCAGGTGGGTACCACAGGAACCAGATTCAACTGGTTTAAACCGGTTTCAGCTGGTTTCTGCCACTTTCAACTAGTTTTAATATGGTGGGTGTGATATATTTTGCATCAAGTGGCATTTAATAAAAAATACTAAGTTATATAATTTGTATAGTAGTACCCCCCGTGGTAGTTTAGAAAAGGTATATTTAAGTAATAACAAATAATTTTTGGAACTTTGTTGTAGCAAATGGCACAACTAGTTTTGGAAGGTTTGGAAGATCACGGGACGCGCGTGATCAGTGAGAGCGTGCCAACAAAGATTGAGAGGGACGGCGAACAACTGAAGGTGGAGTGGACGAGTAAAGAAGGGGGGACCAGTCAAGAGACCTTTGACACGGTCCTTATGGCAGTTGGTGAGTTGCGGGTCTGCTCAAAATATACGACGTAGAAAAAATAAAATTGTCGATTGTTTTTTGTCCAACAATATTTATTTTGTATTTTTGATGACACTTATTTGTAACACATAAACAGCTAATTATGAAATCAAGTCGCAATCTCAAGTTTGGGTTTGATGGATATTGCAACACCATCATAATCCCTTCTATCTCACAACCTTCCCTTCTTGTTCTCCAACAAGTGTCGCTCCCTCCCGTCCACTCCCCCTAAACCCTCCCCCTGTCCCCACCCCCCAATGACAACGAATCCACCACCCACCCACCCACAAATTTATGTTTTTGTCACCACCCGTTCTGTTTGCCGATATTAGAATATCAGTGCTGCCCCCTGTAGGTCGTGTGCCAGAGACAAGTCAACTTGGTTTGCGGGACGTTGGGGTGGAACTGGACAAAGGGGGGTTTGTAGTGGGCGGACACAGCGATGACCATGAAAGGACGTCCGTGCCAAATGTCTACGCTGTAGGGGACGTGCTAAAGGTAAGTGAACAAATATATTTGGTGTCTGTTAGACCGGCGTTTTTATACAGTTTTGAAAGCATTTTTTTTCAGTACTAATGATGAATGACATCATCATACATGTGGGTAGCAATGACTAAAAACCACATAACAAACTTCGGAGGGAGCAAAAATCATTGATAAAGAACTGCACATAAGAACCAGGCAAACAAATGAATCCATCTGGATCAGAAAGGCAAAAACACGAAAGAACAGAGACGAGGGCATTTATGAGCTACCCCACATGTACGATGACATCATTCATCATTAATACTGAGAAAGTTGACATAAACGTCCAACGAAAGTCTACAGGTAAAAGAAACATTTGGATTTGAAAATGAAAACGTTTGATCCGTAGTTATTTTTTCTGAAATGTATTTGGATATATTAGAAACCATTGGGCCAAGGAAGCAAATGAACAAAGAGATAATTTGACCTTGACCCCTGGGAGGAGATTTACCTACAATGCTACAAAGCACAGTAATATAAAGAGCTGTCTGTTTCTAACTTTGCCTGTTCTTGTCGGTAACTCCGTGTTCTTGGCTCCAGGACAGGCCGGAGCTCACTCCAGTCGCCATCAGAGCGGGAAGGTTGTTAGCGCGACGGCTGTTTGGTGGCGCCACCGAGCAGATGGATTACGATAAGGTTTGTCAGAGTTGGACACTACTTGTGTTTGTGCTTGTGCTTGTGCTTGTGCTTGTGTTTGTGCTTGTGCTTGTGCTTGTGCTTGTGCTTGTGCTTGTGCTTGTGCTTGTGCTTGTGCTTGTGCTTGTGCTTGTGCTTGTGCTTGTGCTTGTGCTTGTGCTTGTGCTTGTGCTTGTGCTTGTGTTGTGTTTGCTTGTGCTTGTGCTTGTGCTTGTGCTTGTGCTTGTGCTTGTGCTTTCTTTCTAAGTGTCTTACTTATATATCTCTCTTCAGTGCTCCGAGTAGTGAAGATAATCTTTCCATGGATTATCATTTAGCGTATGTCTGTAGGCAGATTATCAGGATAATCTTACAGTTTCCAACATCAAAAAAACTAAAGTCTAGAATGTGGTGAGTGTTTTTTGTTGAGATTTTAGATAGCTTGATTTTTCCTAGCTTCGCCCTTTTTGGCTTTGTTTCTTCTCCTGCTGATTAAGAATTAATTGATGTTATTTTGAGTAACGAACCGGGATTTAGTGTGTGACATAGCATTAGATTCACAGGTATTCAGGTACTTGTATAATACAACAGTCATAAGGGAATCTGCGAAACTTAATTAGAATGCACTTATGACCAAAAACTGAGTTTTAAACTGAGTTAAACGCCCTTTCTGTTCTAACTGAAACATCTTATTTTGGTGATGACATTCGTGCATGTGTATTATATCCCATATCAATCAACGTGACTGATAATATGGGATATAATATACGCGCAGAAAAAATCAGAATTAAAAACAGTGTTTACAAAACGTTGCAAATTCATATATGAGTTGGTAGCACTTACATAACAGATAGATGTGATGTTGTATTTTTCTATTACTTTGGGTATTAATGTCGAAATGTTCGCCCTAACGATGTGTTCTGTTGCCACCAGGTGCCCACGACCGTGTTCACTCCTGTCGAATACTCGTGTGTCGGACTGTCGGAAGAAGTCGCGCTACAGAAGCACGGAGAGGACAACATTGAGGTAATGAGTCGGCCCAAGTCACAATTATTACATTTTTATTGATATATAATTATTGTGCTGTATTATTTATTAATAACTCTTATTGCCAGCAGCAGTTAATATATTTATTAAATAAATCCTAGTTTAGAAATTCAACAATTTTATTGGAGTGTTCATTTGGAATAATTCTTATTATAAGTAGTGTACTTTAAATACATTTATTTATAGATTTTGCAATTGTACACTACTATATTGTACATGTGTATATGCTGTAAAGTGTCACAAACATCTGTGCTACATCAGATCATATATATTATTATGTCTTTTGAAAACAGTAACATTAAACAATTGGTGAAGTGTTTAAGATATTTAACAAACATTTTTAAATGTGACTAATTTTGTTAAATATTGATAGCAAGCATCATGTGAGGAGTCATGTTTATTTAAGTCATATCATATACATCATATTGTTTATGTCATGTAATAGATGTCATGTTATTGCGAATCAATGTAATGTTGTAAGTCATGTGATAGACATAATTTTGATGTACCAGGCTTGTGATAGACATGACTTGTTGCAAGTTGTGGGAAAGATAATTATGTCGATGTGCATTATGTCATATGCATCATTATTATTGTATATGATGTGTTACATGTCAATGTAGGTCTTGATACATGTCATATTGTTAGATGTCGTGTTGTTAGTCATGTGATAGATGTCATGTAGCTAGTCATGTGATATATGTCATGTTGTTTGTCATATGGTAGACGTCATGTTAGTCCTGTGATATATGTCATGTTGTTAGTCATGTGATATATGTCATGTTGTTAGTCCAGGGATATATGTCATGCTGTTAGTCATGTGGTAGACGTCATGTTGTTAATTGTGTGATATGTCATGTTGTTAATCATGTGGTAGACGTCATGTTGTTAATCGTGTGATATATGTCATGTTGTTAATCATGTGGTAGACGTCACGTTGTTAATCGTGTGATATGTCATGTTGTTAATCATGTGGTAGACGTCATGTTATTAATCGCGTGATATATGTCATGTTGTTAATCATGTGGTAGACGTCATGTTGTTAATCGTGTGATATATGTCATGTGATAGATGTCACATTGTTAGTCCTGTGATATATGTCACGTTGTGAATCATGTAGTAGATGTCATGTTGTTAGTCATGTGATAGATTTCATATTATCAGTCATGTGATAAACATCATGTTGTTGCAGGTGTACCATGGCTTCTACACCCCCCTGGAGTACACTGTGCCAGAACGCAGTGCGAAGCAGTGCTACGTGAAGGTATGACACTTGAAGTCTCCCGCCAGTCTCAAGTCTCATCTTGACTTCTTCTCCTCTTTCTAATGAAGTATTTCCACGTTGTTACAAATATACTTGCACACGTTATGTTTATGAGGTAAGTGATTAATAAGTACTATTTTTCAATCTTCTCCCATTCCCATGTGTCAATGTTTATATTGTTATATATTGAGTGTAACTTTCACTTGGAAAGAAACATTTGATTGTGTCCAGGTGGTCTTGTAGACCGCCGTGGCACAGTTGCTAGAACATTAGACTTTCGATTGAGAGAATCCGGGTTTGAATCATGTCCTACCATTTTGAACCCTGCAGAGGTTTGTTCACTCTATTTGCTCTGGTTCATAGATGTATGCAAAACTGGCTATAGACAGTGGTGGATATTTAGGCAGGAGCAGTACATTGTGGCATGGCTGAATGCTTCCCAAAGAAGTTGAGATGGTGTTCGATTGAACAGGTCTTCCAGGGAGTAGTGTGAAGTGCATTGTGCAGTCCTATGCAATGAATACTGTGCTATATCAGAACTTACCTTTACTTATGTAGAAGTCAGTCATTGTGTGTTGTTCTGCAGCTGATGTAGAAGTCAGTCGTTGTGTGTTGTTCTGCAGCTGATGTAGAAGTCAGTCATTGTGTGTTGTTCTGCAGCTGATGTAGATGTCAGTCATTGTGTGTTGTTCTGCAGCTGATGTAGAAGTCAGTCGTTGTGTGTTGTTCTGCAGCTGATGTAGAAGTCAGTCGTTGTGTGTTGTTCTGCAGCTGATGTAGAAGTCAGTCATTGTGTGTTGTTCTGCAGCTGATGTAGAAGTCAGTCATTGTGTGTTGTTCTGCAGCTGATGTAGAAGTCAGTCATTGTGTGTTGTTCTGCAGCTGATGTAGAAGTCAGTCATTGTGTGTTGTTCTGCAGCTGATGTACAAGTCAGTCATTTTGTGTTGTTCTGCAGCTGATGTAGAAGTCAGTCATTGTGTGTCATTCTGCAGCTGATGTACAAGTCAGTCATTTTGTGTTGTTCTGCAGCTGATGTAGAAGTCAGTCATTGTGTGTCATTCTGCAGCTGATGTAGAAGTCAGTCATTGTGTGTTGTTCTGCAGCTGATGTAGAAGTCAGTCGTTGTGTGTTGTTCTGCAGCTGATGTAGATGTCAGTCGTTGTGTGTCGTTCTGCAGCTGATGTAGATGTCAGTCGTTGTGTGTTGTTCTGCAGCTGATGTAGATGTCAGTTGTTGTGTGTTGTTCTACAGCTGATGTAGAAGTCAGTCGTTGTGTCTTGTTCTGCAGCTGATGTAGATGTCAGTCGTTGTGTGTTGTTCTGCAGCTGATGTAGAAGTCAGTCGTTGTGTGTTGTTCTGCAGCTGATGTAGAAGTCAGTCGTTGTGTGTTGTTCTGCAGCTGATGTAGAAGTCAGTCGTTGTGTGTCGTTCTGCAGCTGATGTAGATGTCAGTCGTGTGTTGTTCTGCAGCTGATGTAGAAGTCAGTCGTTGTGTGTTGTTCTGCAGCTGATGTAGAAGTCAGTCGTTGTGTGTTGTTCTGCAGCTGATGTAGAAGTCAGTCGTTGTGTGTCGTTCTGCAGCTGATGTAGATGTCAGTCGTTGTGTGTTGTTCTGCAGCTGATGTAGAAGTCAGTCGTTGTGTCTTGTTCTGCAGCTGATGTAGAAGTCAGTCGTTGGGTGTTGTTCTGCAGCTGATGTAGAAGTCAGTCGTTGTGTGTTGTTCTGCAGCTGATGTAGAAGTCAGTCGTTGTGTGTCGTTCTGCAGCTGATGTAGAAGTCAGTCTTTGTGTGTTGTTCTGCAGCTGATGTAGAAGTCAGTCGTTGTGTGTTGTTCTGCAGCTGATGTAGAAGTCAGTCATTGTGTCTTGTTCTGCAGCTGATGTAGAAGTCAGTCGTTGTGTGTCGTTCTGCAGCTGATGTAGAAGTCAGTCATTGTGTCTTGTTCTGCAGCTGATGTAGAAGTCAGTCGTTGTGTGTTGTTCTGCAGCTGATTTAGAAGTCAGTCGTTGGGTGTTGTTCTGCAGCTGATGTAGAAGTCAGTCTTTGTGTCTTGTTCTGCAGCTGATGTAGAAGTCAGTCGTTGTGTGTTGTTCTGCAGCTGATTTAGAAGTCAGTCGTTGGGTGTTGTTCTGCAGCTGATGTAGAAGTCAGTCATTGTGTCTTGTTCTGCAGCTGATGTAGAAGTCAGTCATTGTGTCTTGTTCTGCAGCTGATGTAGAAGTCAGTCGTTGTGTGTTGTTCTGCAGCTGATGTAGAAGCCAGTCATTGTGTCTTGTTCTGCAGCTGATGTAGAAGTCAGTCATTGTGTCTTGTTCTGTAGCTGATGTAGAAGTCAGTCATTGTGTGTTGTTCTGCAGCTGATGTAGAAGTCAGTCGTTGTGTGTCGTTCTGCAGCTGATGTAGATGTCAGTCGTTGTGTGTTGTTCTGCAGCTGATGTAGAAGTCAGTCGTTGTGTGTTGTTCTGCAGCTGATGTAGAAGTCAGTCGTTGTGTGTTGTTCTGCAGCTGATGTAGAAGTCAGTCATTGTGTCTTGTTCTGCAGCTGATGTAGAAGTCAGTCGTTGGGTGTTGTTCTGCAGCTGATGTAGAAGTCAGTCGTTATGTGTTGTTCTGCAGCTGATGTAGAAGTCAGTTGTTGTGTGTCGTTCTGCAGCTGATGTAGATGTCAGTCGTTGTGTGTTGTTCTGCAGCTGATGTAGAAGTCAGTCATTGTGTCTTGTTCTGCAGCTGATGTAGAAGTCAGTCGTTGTGTGTTGTTCTGCAGCTGATTTAGAAGTCAGTTGTTGGGTGTTGTTCTGCAGCTGATGTAGAAGTCAGTCATTGTGTCTTGTTCTGCAGCTGATGTAGAAGTCAGTCATTGTGTCTTGTTCTGCAGCTGATGTAGAAGTCAGTCGTTGTGTGTTGTTCTGCAGCTGATGTAGAAGTCAGTCATTGTGTCTTGTTCTGCAGCTGATGTAGAAGTCAGTCGTTGTGTGTTGTTCTGCAGCTGATGTAGAAGTCAGTCATTGTGTCTTGTTCTGCAGCTGATGTAGAAGTCAGTCATTGTGTCTTGTTCTGCAGCTGATGTAGAAGTCAGTCATTGTGTGTTGTTCTGCAGCTGATGTAGAAGTCAGTCGTTGGGTGTTGTTCTGCAGCTGATGTAGAAGTCAGTCATTGTGTGTTGTTCTGCAGCTGATGTACAAGTCAGTCGTTGTGTGTTGTTCTGCAGCTGATCACAGAGAGAGAGGAGCCCCAGACAGTGTATGGCATTCACTACATGGGACCCAATGCCGGGGAAGTGATGCAGGGGTTCGCCGTTGCACTCAGGTAAGTCACCCTCTTCCGTGTGACTCGTTTATGTCAAAAATGTTAAGCAATTTACCCGGATACCAGACAATATTTGCCAATGGAACACGTGTCAAACTGAACTAGTTTATTCACAAAGTTATGACTTTGTGCTTTATGACTGTCACCCAGACTAATAAGTCACATAATCCTACCTACAGAATAAACATTGAATACTGAAATTGTGGATTTCAATTTTTAATAATTGGAAATATAGAGGTTGGTTTAATTTTTTATTATATTAGGACGTGTTGCTTATCTTAATTATACACCCTTATATTCAGTAGTCTATCTTAATGTTTTAGTGGGTACTCTGTTTTATATCAGTTATATTCATTAAATATGATATACAAATTTAATGTGCTATTGGTTCTTATTTTTTGATTTATAATAATTTAATAATTATATAAATAACTGGTATTTATTTTCCTTCAGTACCAACTAAATATGGGTTATTATATTATTATTTTGATCTTTTGAAAAGTTTTCCCAGAAATGCACCCATGGAGAAGGGGGTTCATCCCCGTCTCTCACGTCAGAGAAAGACACGTGAACAGGCAATGCATATGAAAAACGGTTAAGTAAAGAACTCTACATAAATAACTATCATATTGTTTTGTGAAAAACTTTTGTCCAGTTCGAAAGAAGTGAACGAATATAGAAACACGTTAGTGGACATCAGCACCTCAGAGGAGATGCACTTACAATGGATCCAAAGTTAGCGTATAATTTAGATTATGTGTCTCCCTGTGTCCAGGTGTGGTGTGACTAGAGACAAGTTGTTGACGACCGTGGGAATTCACCCGACAAGTGCGGAGACAGTCATGGCCCTACACATCACCAAGAGGTCGGGTCTGGACCCTACAATCACGGGCTGCTGAGGTTAATTCCTGTCCCTGACCCACCAACCCCAGGCAGCGTCCGTCAACATCAGCCACAGCTCGTGTCTGGCGTAGATGCACTGGGGACTCCTGGTGGTTGGGGACAGGTCATTGTGTGACGAAACTGTGTAGTTTTGTTCCTGGTCTTTGCGTTGTCGGTGGGTAGACACATGAAATGACTCTCATTGCATCGTCATTTATTTCGGAGTTATTAGTGCCAATTTAAAGAAAGGAAACTGGAATTCTAATAATATGCTACCACTTTATTTATGTGCAAAAGTTATATAGTTTTAACGTGTTATTTACAGAAAAAGCAATTCCGAGAAATGATGCACTTAAAGGTTAAAATATTCACTGCTTTATGAAGGTTTTCTTTTTTAAAAGCATAATATTTAGATTATTCGTAATAAGTCTCAGTAAAATATATTTATGTAAGTTTATATATTGATTTTGTCACTTCACAAACAGAATGTTGGTGCAATGGGACTTGTCATGTGCTGTTAGAGTGTTTCAAGTCATGAATATGTGTGTTGTGTGCATCAGTTTATTGTACAAAATATCATGTGTACAATTCCCAAGAGCTTCATGTTATGTGTGGTGGGATATTTTTGTATGAATCTTGTGCGAATGGCAAAGTAGTAATTGTTCCTCACAGTTGGTCACTGCGAGATGTTTTAAAGCGAGTTTTTCCGCTGGCAATGCATAGACCAGGAGCAGCCGAGTGACATCTGGTGGCGACATCCAACAACCGACAACGCTATAAACGTGCCTTGTCTTTTGTAATATTCTTGTCTCAGCTGAGAAAATTTAGACTAGTCGCTGAATTTTACCCTTGGCTCTTCCTCTATCCTTGTCTGTTTTCCACATTTTCTGTCACCCAACCCCCCTCCACCCCCGATTGTCAAGTTGTGGATGTCGCCATTCCGTGTCGACCACTCCTGCCATGAATGATGACGCGTCTCTAAAGTCTCGACACGAGACACGTCGGATGTATTGGGCAGTTGTAGACCTCGGTGATGTTGTTATGTCAGTATTTGTGTAGAATCCGGGTCAATCAGTTTTTTTCCAGAACATTTTAAGCACACTGGTAACAGTGGTTAAGATTGATGTAAATCCGGTATACAGACCTCATAAATACTATGTAAAACAATAGTTTGCAATGTTATATGCCTGAAACAATGGCGTGGTGGAATATGTAATAATGCAAAACATTTAGGTTGGCCCCCATTCTACACAAATATGTACCAATTGTATTGTAAGATTTGTAAAAAGTTGAATGTGCATAAAAAGGAAACTTCTAATCATACCTGTCAAAACATGGTTCGACTCATTCATGCCTCATTTGAGTTGTAATTAAATTATTGTGCCATAGCATAGTAGCAGTTAATAAACAGGAGTTTGTCTTATTCATAGATGATAGGATAAAATACTGTAAAATGTATTGAGAGATGCTGATCATAATGCCATGATGGTTTTGTTTGCGAGTGTTGTGTGAAGGTATGCCACTGTGGCACTGCTAAAAAGCAGTTGTGTCATTTATAAAAGTAGGGTTTTAATGGTAGGAATATTTTATAATGTACCAGTTATGTTATTGAAATGACGTCAGGGCATGCTGATGTCCGTTTGAATTTGTGAGACTTGATAAATGATTGTTATTGTTATCACATGCATTGTTATTGTTATTTATACGATCTGGAAAATTGAACTTCCTAAATAACTAATGTAGTATTGTAGCACAACTTGATAAAATTGTAATGTATTTGTGTTCAAGTGAGGAATAAGAATTCTCAAACTCATATTATTCGATTATTATAAAGATATGAAATAGTATTAAATACCTATCAATGCATGTCTTTATATACGAAATGTGCGATATTATAAAGAAAATCAGATGATTATGTACGACAAATTAAGTGTATTAAATGTGCATAATTAAAAACTTTGCTGATGTCATGTGATCAGTCATACAACCGTACTCGATGTCATGTGATCGTAGCTGTTTTATTCTATGTGTACATGGAAAACGCTTCAGAGTTTCAAAACACTATCGAGTTGCTTACACCGCATCTCTGCATATACTGATTCAGCCACGGAACATAGTGACTTTTGAACTTGCGAAATAACAAGTCACTGTGTCATCACACACCTACCTGCCCACAGTATATCACCCAACAATTTTATCAAAAACTGACATTACCTGTAATAACTTTACAACTGAAAACGGACGTCACCGTTTCCGCACGCCTGCGTAGTAACAGATACAGGCAGAGTATTTACATTGACGTATGCCAGAAACAGAATAGCGACGTGCATTGACATATGTGCTCAGCGAAATAATCGTCATACAAGTTTATCAAGCCAATTATGTACAGCGGTTGCGTTGCCGTGACTTAGGAGTATCGTTAACTGTATATTGATCTCTGTCATTGTCACGGCGTCATTTCAGCCGATATATAATCCTTCATTTACACACAGGGTGCATTAGCTGTACAAGACGTGAACGAAGAAACAGTTAAAAGTAGGCGCAGTACTGTACAAGTTACCTAAGAATGCAACAGATTGCCCGGGAATGTGACGACCTACCCAGACAGGCTCTTAGTCTTACACTGCATCTCTGTCGTACACCGACATACACATCAGCCCTCTGTAGAAGTCACACAAGTCATAAGTCATTTATATCGAGTACAGACATTCTTGTCAGGTACAAATCATTTGTGTCAGGTACAAGTCATCCACATCAGATACAGGTCATTGTTGTCAGGTATGTCATTCATGTCAGTACTGTACAAGTGATTCGTGTCAGGTATAAGTCATTCATGCCAGGTACAAGTCATCCACGTCAGGTACAAGTTATTCATGTCAGGTACAAGACATCCACGTCAGGTACAAGACATCCATCTCAGGAACAAGTCAGTCATGTCAGGTACAAGTCATTCATGTCAGGTACAACTCGCCCGCATTGGGTAACAGTTGTCTGAATAGCACACAGGGCGTACTTCACACACAAGTCATTTGTCGCATACAATCCTATCTGAATCATATTGTAGTCATTTGTAATGTGACATATGATATCTGTGAGAACGCAGCAGTACCAATGTGATGTAGCTAACTTCATCAGCACCGACCCTCTCTTGGTGATATCACATGACCATCATGTGACAGACGGCTATGTGGAGCGCTGTGCAGAAGCAGTGCTCTTGTTATATCAAGAGAAACACTGTCTACGACAGAATAACCTCGCTTATATAACATTGCGGTGTTTGAATTAATGCTGATGAAGGCCCTAAGACTCGTTATAAAGCTCCATGATACGCGGGTATATTACTCTGACACTCAGCAAATGTATGACAAGATGTGTGTGACAAGTGCCGAGATGATGTGAGGAGTGGGTACCACCTGGGCACACGCAGTAAACGCTGTCTAACTCTCACACGGCCGATAAGCACCCAACAAACAGACACACAGACAGACACTGAGACGACGGACAGACATTGAGAGGCTGACAGACAGGACAGAGAGAGACAGACACAATCAGAGATATGGTCGTCCACAACATAATACAAGGCACTCCAAGCACTGATATGAAAGCAATAGCTACACGACTTGGAGTGAACATTTATATATACAATCATTCAATGGTAGTCTAGAGGGCAGCACTGTTCCAGTACAGTCCAATGCTGCGAACATGTCGCCGGATGGTCGACAACGCAGTTGTTTTTACATGGCACTGCACATCGCTGCACAAACGCCCTGCCTAAAAACCAGCGCAACTATATATATCCAAGATGTGTGACAGGTGGTGTCATCTGGCAGCGGTACATGTTATCACATGCGTCACCATGACAACAGTCAGCGTCACACAAACAACGCAACTGGCACATCTCTAATTGTCACCACAGATCCGCTTCACTGGGTCGAGATATCTGCCAATCGGAGATATCGATCCGAGTCGAGATATCTGTCATATCTATCAACCTCCTGTCGACAGTCTGCACTGGAAACGACGGTGAGTGTCCGGTGGTGGCCGCAGCCACGCGGCCGTCGCTAGGGGAACAAGTCTAAGGGGATGGTGATGGTCATAAGAAGATGTCAGGACACCGGTCCCACTTGCACGTGTCCTTGCACTGCCAGTACTCGCCCGTGTAGATGTGCACTAGATTGCCTGTCTGCGGGTCTGTCTCCTTGCGAAACCACTTTGGCTCATAACTGACGTACTCACGACCTGTCAACACACAAACATACGTCAACACACGCACATCCTGTCAACACACAACCACACGTCAACACACCACACATCCTGTTAACACACAAATACACGTCAACACACAGCATGACCTGTCAACACACAAATCAACGCACCAGCGCATTAATGCACTTATTTTGTTTGAAACTGCTTTTCCACCATCAATGTTTGGCAGTTGTTTGCTCCAAAGACAACTTTTGCCTGTCCCCATTTATGATCATGCCAAATTATTGCATCTCTGAGTGAATTTTCAAGGATATAGGCGCTATAGAAATGTTACAATTATTATTAGGTAAACCAGCTTAATTCCAACAAGGGACGGTGTTTTAGGACAGTTTTATGAACATGTATTTTATTTACATTTTATTAACATTAATCTGATAATAATACATCTATCTGATGTATTATGTTAGGGCTCCATCGTTGAAAATCAAAGGATATTCAGCTTAACGCAACACATGTCGGCAACGTTGCTAATAAAGCTGGTTTTAAAGCCATGATTCTGTTCACCATTTCTCACGGGCGTATTAAACATCACTTGTCAGAAAATAAACACTCAAATACATTTATAACAAACTCAAGAACATTACACTAAAAATAAAAAACAACAGACTCTCTTAAACGCCCCCACTGGGGGTGTTTCCCACCTTCCTCCGCGGCTAGTAGTGCTTCCTGCTCCTTCTCCCGTCGCTTCTGTCGCTGTTTCTCCTCCAGCTTCACCTTGACGTCATTCGCCTCGTCCCAGGCACCCTCCTCCATGAGGCGCTGGTCGGGGCGCAGGCGGCTGTCTGTGGGTGCCACGCCCTCCTCCGGCTCATTCAGGGTCACCGCAAACTGCGTGAAGCAGTAGCACTTCTCTAGCTCCGGCCTGCAAGTAGACAGCACTCAGTGAGCAGGCCAAGTAGACTACACTCAGTGAGCAGGCCAAGTAGACTACACTCAGTGAGCAGGCCAAGTAGACTACACTCAGTGAGCAGGCCAAGTAGACAGCATTCATCAGCAGGCCAAGTAGACAGCACTCAGTCAGCAGGCCAAGTAGACAGCACTCAGTGAGCAGGCCAAGTAGACAGCACTCAGTCAGCAGGCCAAGTAGACAGCACACAGCAGGCCAAGTAGACAGCACTCAGTCAGCAGGCCAAGTAGACAGCACACAGCAGGCCAAGTAGACAGCACTCAGCAGGCCAAGTAGACAGCATTCATCAGCAGGCCAAGTAGACAGCATTCATCAGCAGGCCAAGTAGACAGCACTCAGTCAGCAGGCCAAGTAGACTACACTCAGTCAGCAGGCCAAGTAGACAGCATTCATCAGCAGGCCAAGTAGACAGCACTCAGTCAGCAGGCCAAGTAGACTACACTCAGTCAGCAGGCCAAGTAGACAGCATTCATCAGCAGGCCAAATAGACAGCACTCAGTCAGTAGGCCAAGTAGACAACACTCAGTCAGTAGGCCAAGTAGACAGCACTCAGTCAGCAGGCCAAGTAGACAGCACTCAGTCAGTAGGCCAAGTAGACAGCACTCAGTCAGTAGGCCAAGTAGACAGCACTCAGTCAGTAGGCCAAGTAGACAGCACTCAGTCAGCAGGCCAAGTAGACAGCACTCAGTCAGTAGGCCAAGTAGACAACACTCAGTCAGTAGGCCAAGTAGACAGCACTCAGTCAGTAGGCCAAGTAGACAACACTCAGTCAGCAGGCCAAGAAGACAGCACTCAGTCAGCAGGCCAAGTAGACAGCACTCAGTCAGTAGGCCAAGTAGACTACACTCAGTCAGTAGGCCAAGTAGACAGCACTCAGTCAGTAGGCCAAGTAGACAGCACTCAGTCAGCAGGCCAAGTAGACAGCACTCAGTCAGCAGGCCAAGAAGACAGCACTCAGTCAGCAGGCCAAGTAGACAGAATAATTGAAAGTTGTTCAATTTATCGACTGACATTTGTTAAAGAACCCCTGCTACTACGCTATTCAACCCAGGGAAGAAAATGTGGCTACAAATGTTAGCTTCGCAATAATGAAAAAAAAAATTATGATGGTTAGTTTTCTAGTTACACTGTATTACAGGATCTAATGGGTTAACAGTAACAGTAACCCTGTGACTTATAGTACAGGGCCCAGTTTCATGGAGCGTACTTAAAACGTCGTAGCGGGCGATAACCCGTCGAAAGCCTAAAACGACGTAAAGTTGCGCTAGTTGCGTTTCACGTTTCACGAGTCTTTACGCTAGTTGAAATATTTACAGTGTGCTCCCGAAGTTGCAATATGTACGGTATGCTCCCGACAAGCCTACTCTCAACATTATTATTTTTAATGTTTACACTGGATATCCTTTACATTCATCATAGCTATACAAACGACAAAGGCGGAAGCTAGAAAGAAAAAGGTTGTTCAGACACAGCACAAATACAGGGATTCCCCACCGCGACCTAACTAGGTCAATACTACGTTGATTTAGCTGCGCGAATGCTAAATTGGTCTCATGAAACCAGCCAGAAGCTGCATTGACTATTAGCTGCGACCAGTAGACTGCGTAATTGCACGTAAAGTTACACAGCTTTATGAAACTGGGCCCAGGGTGTTACCTCATTGCATACAGTGAGTGACTTACGGAGGGTAGTCGCGATGCCACATGACTGTGCTGGGTCCTGTGTCATAGAGCACCTTGCCGCGGGTGGATTCGGCCGTCTTAATCACAGGCGCTCCCTCGATCTTCTCATCCCAAGTGCCCTGGATGACCCACCGCTCCTTACCGTCTTTGTCTGTCACCACACCCGTCACCTGTCAACACACGGCTCATGTCTTCACAGGGTGACATGTGGCCAACCACGTTGGGTTTTTAAGTTATCAGAAATATAAAAAATCAGAGGTAAAAATATAGGAATAACAACGGGAGATTAAAAAACAATTATGGTTAGGGCTATTCCACAAATTGTTGTATCCCCCGGGAGGCCTTTTTTTCTTCAGGGTGGTTACTTCTAGCTAAAAAAAATTACCTGGCGTGGAAAAAAATAATTTCTTGACAGTCAAAACAAAAATGCCTCCTGGGGGAGTAGGGTAATTTGTGGAATAGCCCTAATGAGGAATTGCCGATTATAACACTATAACATTATTTTTTAAAGTAATGATGAATTGCATAAGACACACAAATCTCCATCATTATTCGGAAGTTATAGGATTTTTAATTGTATTTATTCTATAGGAAGCATCTAGGTAAACATTGGAATTAGTGTAGGAAATAAAACACAGGAATTGCAATTAATATATGTATGGATAAGTGAAAATATATTGGAACTACACTTAAAATATAGGAAACAGGAACATACGGGAATTACAGATAAAGCACAGGAAACATGGAAAATACAGGTACTGCAATAATAAAATGAGACTTGCAATTTAAACAGATCATGGAAACAGGATAAAATTGACAGCGGGACAACTACATGCTAAACACTAAGATGTTTGACTTTCTAAACCTATGACACGACCCCTCTATCTGTGTGACTGGTTGAGTTGACTCATTACCTTCCTGGGTGTCTCACGGGAGAAGTAGCTGTAGGGCATATATTTCATGTGACACTTGTCCCCGTTCTTGTGGTTCACGATCTCCATCTCTCCGTGGTTGTCGACCCACAGTCGACCCACGATGATGTTGTGTACCGTGGTTGTCACCTTGCGCCATGTGTAGTGGTTGCCTGATGCCGGGAACACCAGGTGGGCAATACCTGGAGGAGGAAGGGAAGTGAACGTAAGTGATTAAAAGGTAAGTTCATATTAGCGCTGTACCCAATCCTCACGATTGCTCAAAGTGCTTTATGCTTTATTCCCGGGCAGACCTATTCAATCAATCACCATCGCAAGTTTTCTGGGAAGCTTCCCACTACGCTGCAATTAATGCGTGAAGACTATTCGTACACAAATATCAATCACTGTCTATAGCCAGGTGCTCATTTATATAGCTAAATGAACTGGAGCATGTAGAGTGAGAAAACGTCCCCACGGTTTTACATGGTAGCACAGGGTATGAACCCAGGTTCTTAGTTGAGGGTCCGATGCTCTAGCCACCCTGCTACTGCTCTACTACAGTATGTTACATACATGACATCTACTACAGTACGTTACATACATGACATCTACTACAGTACGTTACATACATGACATCTACTACAGTACGTTACATACATGACATCTACTACAGTACGTTACATACATGACATCTACTACAGTACGTTACATACATGACATCTACTACAGTACGTTACATACATGACATCTACTACAGTACGTTACATACATGACATCTACTACAGTACGTTACATACATGACATCTACTACAGTACGTTACATACATGACATCTACTACAGTACGTTACATACATGACATCTACTACAGTACGTTACATACATGACATCTACTACAGTACGTTACATACATGACATCTACTACAGTACGTTACATACATGACATCTACTACAGTACGTTACATACATGACATCTACTACAGTACGTTACATACATGACATCTACTACAGTACGTTACATACATGACATCTACTACAGTACGTTACATACATGACATCTACTACAGTACGTTACATACATGACATCTACTACAGTACGTTACATACATGACATCTACTACAGTACGTTACATACATGACATCTACTACAGTACGTTACATACATGACATCTACTACAGTACGTTACATACATGACATCTACTACAGTACGTTACATACATGACATCTACTACAGTACGTTACATACATGACATCTACTACAGTACGTTACATACATGACATCTACTACAGTACGTTACATACATGACATCTACTACAGTACGTTACATACATGACATCTACTACAGTACGTTACATACATGACATCTACTACAGTACGTTACATACATGACATCTACTACAGTACGTTACATACATGACATCTACTACAGTACGTTACATACATGACATCTACTACAGTACGTTACATACATGACATCTACTACAGTACGTTACATACATGACATCTACTACAGTACGTTACATACATGACATCTACTACAGTACGTTACATACATGACATCTACTACAGTACGTTACATACATGACATCTACTACAGTACGTTACATACATGACATCTACTACAGTACGTTACATACATGACATCTACTACAGTACGTTACATACATGACATCTACTACAGTACGTTACATACAAGACATCCAGCCAAGAGGTCTCTATACACTTTACTCCTGGGCACAGCTGTAGTGTACATTTTATATAGCGCAGTAGCCAGTCCATACTGCAGGAGTGTTCAAACCACTAAACAGTTCAATCCCTCACAGACATTGTCAATCAAATGTCATGTGACCTTCTCCGGGAAGTGTTCAACAGTGTTCAAAATCTTTGAACTGACGCCAACATATTCAACTCTAGTAATAGTATTCGTTCTGGAGATAATATTTTGAACAATGAAGATATACGAGTATAATTAGCTCAAACTTATTTTTTTATCTAAACAATCTTGATGAATACAGCAATTGATAGACTTCAAGTGTATTGCTGTAGTTTTCAATCATTTAGTGAGGCCAGTTCAGACTCAGCCGGGCATGCTGAAAATAGTACAGGGGCAGTTTGCAGTCATAAACTTATCTCGTTCATGTTATACGTTTTGGGAGAAGTGGAAGTGGCCGGCAGACTGCAGTGTTGAGAACAGGGAGAAGACACTGAGGCCCGGAGTCAAGTCTAGCCTCACGCTGCAGTTTGAGAACAGGGAGAAGACACTGAGGCCCGGAGTCAAGTCTAGCCTCACGCTGCAGTGTGAGAACAGGGAGAAGACACTGAGGCCCGGAGTCAAGTCTAGCCTCACGCTGCAGTTTCAGAACAGGGAGAAGACACTGAGGCCCGGAGTCAAGTCTAGCCTCACACTGCAGTGTGAGAACAGGGAGAAGACACTGAGGCCCGGAGTCAAGTCTAGCCTCACGCTGCAGTGTGAGAACAGGGAGAAGACACTGAGGCCCGGAGTCAAGTCTAGCCTCACGCTGCAGTGTGAGAACAGGGAGAAGACACTGAGGCCCGGAGTCAAGTCTAGCCTCACGCTGCAGTGTGAGAACAGGGAGAAGACACTGAGGCCCGGAGTCAAGTCTAGCCTCACGCTGCAGTTTGAGAACAGGGAGAAGACACTGAGGCCCGGAGTCAAGTCTAGCCTCACGCTGCAGTGTGAGAACAGGGAGAAGACACTGAGGCCCGGAGTCAAGTCTAGCCTCACGCTGCAGTTTGAGAACAGGGAGAAGACACTGAGGCCCGGAGTCAAGTCTAGCCTCACGCTGCAGTGTGAGAACAGGGAGAAGACACTGAGGCCCGGAGTCAAGTCTAGCCTCACGCTGCAGTTTGAGGACAGGGAGAAGACACTGAGGCCCGGAGTCAAGTCTAGCCTCACGCTGCAGTTTGAGAACAGGGAGAAGACACTGAGGCCCGGAGTCAAGTCTAGCCTCACGCTGCAGTGTGAGAACAGGGAGAAGACACTGAGGCCCGGAGTCAAGTCTAGCCTCACGCTGCAGTGTGAGAACAGGGAGAAGACACTGAGGCCCGGAGTCAAGTCTAGCCTCACGCTGCAGTGTGAGAACAGGGAGAAGACACTGAGGCCCGGAGTCAAGTCTAGCCTCACGCTGCAGTTTGAGAACAGGGAGAAGACACTGAGGCCCGGAGTCAAGTCTAGCCTCACGCTGCAGTTTGAGAACAGGGAGAAGACATTGAGGCCCGGAGTCAAGTCTAGCCTCACGCTGCAGTTTGAGAACAGGGAGAAGACACTGAGGCCCAGAGTCAAGTCTAGCCTCACGCTGCAGTTTGAGAACAGGGAGAAGACACTGAGGCCCGGAGTCAAGTCTAGCCTCACGCTGCAGTTTGAGAACAGGGAGAAGACACTGAGGCCCGGAGTCAAGTCTAGCCTCACGCTGCAGTGTGAGAACAGGGAGAAGACACTGAGGCCCGGAGTCAAGTCTAGCCTCACGCTGCAGTTTCCAAGACAACTATAACAATAAGGTAAATTCCTTCACACTCAATATTCAGGAACCAAATTCAAACTCATACCAAGCAAGTTTTTAAATGACGGCAGAAGTGTGTAACTAGAAAGGAGCAATTTCCAAAGAATCCATGCAGAAATAGTTCCCATAATAATAGATTTCAGGATACCTATAACAAGCGACACACTTGTGACGGTTTCTACAACACAAACTCACCTAGGGGGATGATCTGCAGGTATTTGCCCCTGAATTTACTGGACATCGTGAATTCCTGCCACGATGTCCAGTCTTTGGCCTCCGTATGCATGGCAACCAGGGGGGTGGTGACTCACCTGTAACCATAGCAACGGTGGTCACATGCTTTTTAAAAACCTCCACGCCCGCCCCTATCCATGCTAACTACGTCCGACCGCAGCCATTAAGTAGCCATGATGGTCAACACGTACTCATCACTAACCTGTGATTACATTCATGTAATTACAGTCATGTAATTACAGTCATGTAATCACAGATTACTTACAGTGGTTTTATTCAGTTATATGCCAACTGACAGTTGTACCTAGTCCCTGTACGGATTACTCCGTTAAACAAGGTTTGTTTCACACCTTTTACTGTAACATTAAAATTAACATATACTGTCTACTAACTTGTGTTGAACTGTTTCAGCGCAACAAAGTTGATTTTTCAATCACCAATTTTGCCAAAAATCGCCATTCAACCAATTGTGCCATCTCATTTTACAATGTCTACTGCCATTGGCTGGTGATGTCGTCATTTTAAATGGTCCAATAAGATTCATCATAACAAAACAGCTGCTCGTTTTATAAGTCTGTTAGTTTGACGGCAAAAATAAAACAAAATTATAAACAAAAAACCCAATGTCATGTTTACCATGCAAAACACATTGGACAGTCTATATACACATATTAATCAAAGTTCTGTCATCTGATTATTTCGTTTTTGGAACTAAATAGAAAATTATCTCTGTCCTTTCAGGAAATGTATACTTTACCAGGTGACATTCGATAACTAAGCACATAAAAATACAAGTCTAGAACGACAGGCAAGTCTCTCTAAAATGGCATGGCACTTTTTGTATGGTAGCACAATTTTTGCTGGTGCTATAATGCTTAATAAGCCTGAAATATAGTTTAAAATTTGATAGTCATATTTGTAATTGTTTTTGAGTAGAATTTATTTGAATGGAAGACCCAGCCAATCATCCTAAACATCTTACCTCAAGATCTTACTTCAAGACTGGTAAATAATTGTCTAAAATTGAGCACAGAGGCCATCTCAGGGTTTATTTTCTGATGATGTATGCTTTTATCCACTTTGCATAATGTAGGCTGATTAATTAGAAAAATTCTATCTCCATGGGTCTGGGTGACCTCTCCAATCTCTTTGGAGGCGTGACTTAAGTTGGTTTTTGTCCTGGCCCGGTGTCGTCTGACAGAGAGTTCCACTACTTGGGTCAAGAAGTGCTGTCTGTCACCTGTTGCACTCTGCATTCATAGTTTTTCACTGTGACATCACAGACTGAAAATGCCTAAAATACGGTTCACAGCCAACAGACATTGTACCTGTTCTGTGAAGGAGCGCCAGCCGAGGTCTTCCGTTCTGTCGCACTCGTACGTCTCCCCGAGCAGCGGGTTGAATGGTTTTGCCGACCGGTTTGTTGTGGTTGAGTAGGAGGACACCGTGAAGGCAGCGACGTATGCCAGCTGCTCGCACGAGTCCCTTACACTGGGCCGCCTTGTGCAGGATGTGGGCGTACTCATTGTCCTCCGTGAGACGCTGCAAGAACGACAGCGGCTCACTGAAGTTCACCTGAAACACATCATGTGATGGTTACTGTACAGGTAGTGTTTGTTCCCGCCACGTTTCTTCAGGGTGGTCATCAGCGATCGTCACGGTGGCCGCCAGCGATCGTCACGGTCTTAGTGCAGGTCTCCCTGGGTCAGTCGCTATTTATATTCTAGTATGTGTTGTAAATATAAATTTTATGAATCGTATGTTTGAATATGTATGTTTACGGCTGATCTGAATAAATTCTTCTTCTTCACCACCCATTTCAAATACACTTGGAAACATGTCAAATGTTGAATACAGAATAAAAATACTCAATGCCATGTGTGTGTGTGCGCGCGTGCGTGCTGTGTGTGTCTATACACACACACACACACACACACACATTATATAATTTATTATACAATTGGCTGCTATTCGGCAGTTGCGTAAAATGGAAATGTCGAAGGTGGACAATTGTTGAACCTTTGATAAACGCCACGCCACGCCACGCCACGCAAGCACGGACGTTACCAACAGCCTAGTCAACTGTACTGATAAATCACGCACACCACACACACGCACCACGCCACGCCACGCCACGCCACGCCACGCCACGCCACGCCACGCCACACCACACGCACAGCACACTGTGAAATAACGAACGGTCTGTCGCCTCAGTGGAACTGGTACGACCAACACAACGTGAGAGAGAACACAATGGCGCCCACTTGTCACGACGTCAACGAGTCACTTACAGGCATGGGGATCTTGCTGAGGTCTCGGCCAATGCTGTTCTTCATGATGCTCCACAGGTTGATGCTGTAGTTGGGTCGCTCGGGAATACACTTACGTCGTGTGCCGGGCTTCCTCATCGCCAGGCAGCTCTGTTTGTCTGCCTCACTCCGCTGCAAGTCGTTTGTACGCGCGGTTGATCTCGACACAACAGACTTGACAGACTGCTGGCGGAGTGTCGACACACTATTCACGGCCGTCTGTTAAGGCAAACAATGACAAATTGACGTCATCAAAAGTATGGTTTAGATTGACATCTTTAAAAAAGTAATTCAGCATTAGTAGTATTTTTAATACACACAATAGCTTTAGGTGAGTACAGAGCATTTTTCTTTTAACTGTTACAGTGTTAGTTCTTGCTACAATGGTCTACCCATTTGTGATGCCTACCCCCCCCCCCGCCGGGTAACTGAGATATCCCTCTCCAGCGGGAATAACGCTGCAGTGGCTTATCCCAAACTAACATTAACAGTAACGCCACCAAACGACTATCACTAGAACTGCAAAATATTGAGGTTTCCATTGATTTAAATATTGCAGTATGATTCCATGGCAAAAATTCAAGATTTTCAGGATTGTTTACTTTGTGGATGAATATGACAGTGTGGGTCTGTGATGCATATAATGACTATTAATGTGTTTACTGTAATTGTTTTATTGAGCATTATGATTTGTTATCTTCATAAACAACGATGGTGAATCGAAATGGATGATGTTAATTGGCTGTCAAGATACTGTTCACTGAAAAGGTTAGATACAACAGTTCACATTTATGCATCATCACTCCACGTAGTACTTGATATTTTACCCTAACCCTTTCACAAACAGCAGCATTTATGATAACCCTGTCAGTAGGTTGCATGGTTAGTGACAACTAACGTATTATGATGCAACATTTGCCAGTTTTTCGTTAGGTTATCTTTATAAGTTTCTCATTAGTAATCAACATTAGTGAACAAATGTCATTAGAATGCAACATTTGCAACAATTTTTTTATCAGCAGGCAACATTTATGACAGTTGCTCATTAGCATACCATGTATGTAACAACCTTGTCCCGGTTAAACATAATAATTAAAGTTAAAACAAATTTAATAACAAGATTAACTACTGGGTTAGTGTCTAAGTCAGAAACACATTATGTAGAATACCTGTTCCTTGACAAATGGAAGCGCGGGTGCAACCTGCTAGATGAATAGTACACCCTTTGTGGACTTTATGTCTCATAACTACACAGGTTTACGATAGTGTAGAACAAAACACACTCAATGTTATTAAACAATTTCGCCAACTTATTTTCTACCTTAGAATAAGAGAAATAAATATGGTAGAGATACTTTATTCTTGGTAGAGACAAGACAGTTTACATGCGCGCACACATGCTTGCTCATTGTCACTCGCACGCATGCACGCATGCACGCACGCACGCACGCACGCACGCACGCACGCACGCACGCACGCACGCACACCTGAATGTGTACTCAAATTACAGAACAACTGTGACAAGATAAGAAACAACGAATACAATTTGAGTGACAATCCTATATTGTTTGCAATTTCTGTTATTACTTATGTTTACCTTCTGTTCGCCCTCCGAGTCCGTGCTACTCGTCTCATAATTGTTCTCAGTGACCGGAGCGGCCACCATTGGCATTGGGGTGGCTCCAAAACTGTCCGTACTTAATTCACTTGGGGTACGTCTGCAAACAAAGGGTGCCCATTACTTACCTATCAAGCCTATTTCACCCCATCCCAGACACACTGTCACCCCCTCTCTGTCATGCTCTCATTCCTCAATCCCATGACTTCACAACCCCAGTCTCCTATACCCTAAGTCACTCTACCCCACCTTTAATTGCTCTGCTGCACAATCAAGTGTAGTCATGCACTGTGGCAGCCACTCACCCACCCACAACCCTTATGCACCCTCCCTCCCAAAATGAGAATCAGCCACCCTATCCATAATTCGTCTTACCCCTCACCCACCCTGCCCCCATCCACTCAACCCTCACCCACCCACCCCCATCCACTCTATCTCTCACCCACCCTACCCCCATCCACTCTATCTATCACCCACCCTGCCCCCATCCACTTGACCCTCACCCACCCTGCCCCATCCACTCTACCCCTCACCCACCCTGCCCCATCCACTTGACCCTCACCCATCCTGCCCCATCCACTCTACCCCTCACTCCACCCTGCCCCATCCACTCTACCCCTCACCCACCCTGCCCCATCCACTCTACCCCTCACCCACCCTGCCCCATCCACTCTACCCTCCCCCACCCTCTCCTCACCCACCCTGCCCCATCCACTCTACCCCTCACCCACCCTGCGCCATCCACTCTACCCCTCACCCACCCTGCCCCATCCACTCTACCCTCACCCATCCTGCGCCACCCATTCTACCCCTCACCCACCCTGTCATCATCAAATCTACCATTCAGTCACCCTAGCACTCAGCCATCATATCCACCCTACTCCCTTACCCACCCTGTCCCATCACCTCTACCCCCTCAAGCACCCTACCATACCTCTTAACCACCCCATCAGCCGCCAGTAGTGCACGTACTTGTGTGACTTGTCTGCGGGCACACAGGCACTGAACTCTTCTGTCTTGTCGTGTTCATCTAGAGCATCGTAGAAGTCATCCTCGCCAAAGTCTTCCTCAGAACCTGCAACAAACAGCTGCTGTAGACCGGGCACCCCACGACAGACAGTCTCACACAGCTGCTATAGACCGGGCACCCTATGACAGACTGTCTCACAAAGCTGCTGTAGACTGGGCACCCTACGACAGACTGTCTCACAAAGCTGCTGTAGACTGGGCACCCTACGACAGACTGTCTCACAAAGCTGCTGTAGACTGGGCACCCTACGACAGACTGTCTCACAAAGCTGCTGTAGACTGGGCACCCTACGACAGACTGTCTCACAAAGCTGCTGTAGACTGGGCACCCTACAACAGACTGTCTCACAAAGCTGCTGTAGACTGGGCACCCTATGACAGACTGTCTCACAAAGCTGCTGTAGACTGGGCACCTAGACGTGTCTCACACAGCTGCTGTAGACGGGACCCTAGACAGACTGTCTCACACAGCTGCTGTAGACTGGGCACCCTACGACAGACTGTCTCACACAGCTGCTGTAGACTGGCACCTACGATAGACTGTCTCACACAGCTGCTGAGACTGGCACCCTACGACAGACTGTCTCACACAGCTGCTGTAGACCGGGCACCCTACGACAGACTGTCTCACACAGCTGCTGTAGACTGGGCACCCTATGACAGACTGTCTCACACAGCTGCTGTAGACTGGGCACCCTATGACAGACTGTCTCACACAGCTGCTGTAGACTGGGCACCCTACGACAGACTGTCTCACACAGCTGCTGTAGACTGGGCACCCTACGACAGACTGTCTCACACAGCTGCTGTAGACCGGGCACCCTACGACAGACTGTCTCACACAGCTGCTGTAGACTGGGCACCCTACGACAGACTGTCTCACACAGCTGCTGTAGACTGGGCACCCTACGACAGACTGTCTCACACAGCTGCTGTAGACTGGGCACCCTACGACAGACTGTCTCACACAGCTGCTGTAGACTGGGCACACTACGACAGACTGTCTCACACAGCTGATGTAGACTGGGCACCCTACGACAGACTGTCTCACACAGCTGCTGTAGACTGGGCACACTACGACAGATTGACACAGCTGCTATAGGCCGGGCACCCTACGACAGACTGTCTCACAAGCTACTGCTGGCCATCTGCCCAATACTTGGTGTTTTGGACAGAACACTGCTACGAATACAGAGAATGCGTTGCATGAGAAGGACACATGAATATGATTTTACAAAATTGTGAAAACCAGAAGTGTCAAAAAAAGTGTAAATTATTTGAGATATCAAATTTCAGTAAATACTATATAACATTTCTTTGTAAGAACTTAGCAAGAAAAAATACTCTATTTCATGATAGTGATTATTGTGTGTCTCTTTTCATGTCTGAATCATCCATACAGTCTACTTGGGGGTCTCAAAAATTCAAAATGTAGCATGACGTACACACAGATGGCCGGGGAGGGGGCTCAAAATGTAGCATGACGTACACACAGATGGCCGGGAGGGGGCTCAAAATGTAGCATGACGTACACACAGATGGCCGGGAGGGGGCTCAAAATGTAGCATGACGTACACACAGATGGCCGGGAGGGGGCTCAAAATGTAGCATGACGTACACACAGATGGCCGGAGGGGGCTCAAAATGTAGCATTCGACGAACACAAGATGGCCATGAAGGAGTGTGCTCTTTTCATGTCTAAACGTCCATACAGATTGGCCGGGAGGGGGCTCAAAATGTAGCATGACGTACACACAGAGGGCCCGGGGGAGGGGGCTCAAAATGTAGCATGACGTACACACAGATGGCCGGGAGGGGCTCAAAATGTAGCATGACGTACACACAGATGGCCGGGAGGGGGCTCAAAATGTAGCATGACGTACACACAGATGGCCAGGAGGGGGCTCAAAATGTAGCATGACGTACACACAGATGGCCGGGAGGGGGCTCAAAATGTAGCATGACGTACACACAGATGGCCGGGAGGGGGCTCAAAATGTAGCATGACGTACACACAGATGGCCGGGAGGGGCTCAAAATGTAGCACGACGTACACACAGATGGCCGGGAGGGGGCTCAAAATGTAGCACGACATACACACAGATGGCCATGAGGGGGCTCAAAATGTAGCATGACATACACACAGATGGCCGGGAGGGGGCTTAAAATGTAGCATGACATACACACAGATGGCTGTGAGGGGGCTCAAAATGTAGCATGACGTACACACAGATGGCGGGAGGGGGCTCAAAATGTAGCACGACATACACACAGATGGCTGTGAGGGGGCTCAAAATGTAGCACGACGTACACACAGATGGCCGGGAGGGGGCTCAAAATGTAGCACGACGTATAAACGGATGGCATTTACCTTTTTTCCGACTACTGAATGACTGAGATGAGGACTGAGTTGAGAGTTGTTCACTCACTGGTTTGGTTGATGTTGATGCCCTCAGACTTGCTGTTGTTGTGGCTGTGACTGTGACTGTGACTGACAGTGGCCAGTTGTTTGCGCCGGGCGGCCTGTTTCTCTAGTGAGTCGTGCTGCTTGGCGAGTTGTTCAACTATCTCCTCGAGACGTAGTCGCTGGTCGCGCTCATACTTTAGCATCCTCTCCCATCTCTTGCCCTGCACCTGGGCGAGTTCCAGGTAGTCATGACAGGCCTGCAACACAGAATACAGGTGGGTGACAGGTGGGTGACAGAAGAGAGACAATGCGTACATGCTGATCACATTTTGGGAGTGATTTTACAATTTTTTTAGGCAGGACGCCGATTCGCAGTTTTTAAGTTTCACTGCATTCCCAAAGAGTGTTTTTCAACTTTTGCTTCATCCCTTTGACAAAACTCTAATTGTTTAAAGCTCTTTCTTGATACTCTTTAGGCAGGATGTTTATAAAGAAATACAAATATATATGTATGTATATATATATATATATATTATTAGTATATATATATAAATATATATATATATATATAAAATTATAATATATATATATATACACATATATTAATATATATATGCAGTGTTGGTTTGCTTTAGTAAGCTGTTTCACAGTTAAATTGACAATTACACTTTCATTTTGCAATGGTGAAATGGCGCAGCCACCTAGCGACTAAGCTGTGAAACACCTCACTAATGCATGTCAACATCACCTGGTGGATAGATGTGAAACTAAGCAGGTATTGGGAGAATGACTTAGGTGTTGCATGGGGTATGCCATCCAGTCACCACCATATTATTTAAGTCACTGACATCATTAGCAGTTACAACATAAAAGATGTAGACAATTCAACAAAGACTGGCTATCAAAATGTGACTGGTTGATATTTGAGAACAACAAAATGACAACACAAAATGAGGGACATTATAATATAACGGTCAGTCAATTGCAACCATGTAAAAAGTCTAGTGCTGTTCTCACAAATTGGTAGCTGCACCTGTGAAACATCCAGATTGGAAACAAAAGTAATTATATAAATACTTACTACAGAAGCAACAGGAACTACCTTTGAAGTTTGCTGTTTCCCACACACCTCACTACAAAGTGGGATCCCGTACAACTGATTCATTGTACTTCCTGCTAATAACTACCATACCTGGCTAACTCAGGGTCATGAAATGGATAACGTCGCACTTATATAACAAGAGAACGTTCTGACTTGACTGCCAGAACCTACTGTTGCCAGCCCTCGGAACAAGCTATAAGCCTGTAACTACCCTGGTAATCTATAAGTTATACAGTGTGTCCTGGCTGGACTTCACAGTCAAGTGGTACAAAGGTCAAGTCTCCGGATGTTTATGTCTCTGGTGTCCAGTATTGTCACACACACTCCATTCTGGTCACCCACACCCCTGACCTCTTGCAACATAGGGACAGAGCACAACTGTGTTTTTCTGGACATTGTAATTTCAGTCCATTTGGTGTCAAACCGCAGCTAAACTTCCTGTGTCACTACCACAGCTGTCCACAAGGTAAACGGACAAAACCCCACTGGACATAACCCCACTCAGACAAAACCCCATCGGACAAAACCCCACTCAGACAAAACCCCACTTGGACAAAACCCCACTTTAAAAAAACATGAAGCCTTCTACTACTGATGTCAGGGATGATCCTTTCATGATCAATTCACAATTACAGTGGCTTCTTGATCTAAGGGATAATCACAACTATTACAGTAAAGCACGTCAAATAGTTATTGAAGTTCAAACCCACACACACACACACACACACACACACACACACACACACACACACACACACACACACACACACACACACACACACACACACACACACACACACACACACACACACACACACACACACACACACACACACACACACACACACACACACACACACACACACACACACACACACACACACACACACACACACACACACACACACACACACACACACACACACACACACACACACACACACACACACACACACACACACACACACACACACACACACACACACACACACACACACACACACACACACACACACACACACACACACACACACACACACACACACACACACACACACACACACACACACACACACACACACACACACACACACACACACACACACACACACACACACACACACACACACACACACACACACACACACACACACACACACACACACACACACACACACACACACACACACACACACACACACACACACACACACACACACACACACACACACACACACACACACACACACACACACACACACACACACACACACACACACACACACACACACACACACACACACACACACACACACACACACACACACACACACACACACACACACACACACACACACACACACACACACACACACACACACACACACACACACACACACACACACATATATTCTTCAACAGTTTATGTATATATAATAATAATAATAATAATAATAAATAACAGTATTTGTCTACGCCAGATCTCTAGCAATAAAACCATTCAGAGGCACCTTACACTTTACATGAATATACAGATTACCTTAAAATAAACAATGAGACGTAGTTGTAAAATAAATAGATCAGTAAAAAAATTTCAATATAAATAAATTATAATTAAATAATAATAATAATATTAGTCTTAATAATACTAAAATACTAATACTGATAAATAATAGTTAATTATATTACAATTTAAAAAATAAATAATAAAATAGTTGATAAATAGTAGATATTAAAAATATATATAAATAACCTTTAAATAGTTAATTTAAGTCTTATTTTACATGTAAAGCACTTTTGAACATGTTGTACAATATTATGGAGAGTGCTATATAAATGTTGTATGTATTAATAAAAATAATTACTTAATTAATCAATCAATCAACAGCACCAAAGGCCTAATAAAAAACATTTATTAAATATTATTTTAAGAGTGGGGTTATGTCCGAAATGTGTATTAGTGAGTGGGGTTTAGTCCGATGGGGTTTTGTCCTGGATTCGTCCACAAGGGACACCACGATTACACTTCTTGGGTATTTGTCACTGCTGTCCATAAGAGGTCAGATCACAATTATATAATCTTGGATTTTGTCACTGCTATCCACACTGGATGTTTTGTCTGATTAGAGGAAAAGTGGACATGAGAACACTTAAGCCTCTTCATTGCTACTGCTACGCCATTGCTAAAGGCTGAACAAGTCTTGTTAAAATCAAGTACCATCAGCTCTTTTAAAATGCATGCAGGCGCCATGGTGATCAATATTTACAAAACTGCTGTGTAGTGATGAGAGATTAATTAAAACAATAAATGAATAAAACATTGCTGATGCTTTCTTGAGCGCATCCAGTCACTGCTCACAGCCCATTAAGGATACATTTAAATATATACAAACGTGTTCTACATATTTTCAACATGACATCAGAGCAGCTAGGATGGAGTTTTCAATTTTGTCAGAGGTTCCTTTTTGGGCGAACCTGACAACAAACATGGCCGCCAATGCCAACAGTGGACCGGCTCAACTGGATGACCGGTTCACGGGCTGACCTAAGGCCACCTCACATCAGCCCATCACATGCACCGATTGTAAGACGTTGGTACGGAGGCAGAACAGGACACGCACTGCCAGAAGGCAAACATCGCCTGCTGAATAATACATGCAAGACACTGAATGCCTTAAACACAACTCCGATAAGCTCCTATTCCCTTCCTTGCGATCCATGCTTCCCGTGGGAGCCAGCGAGCCTGGCCATGTCCCACAACCATACGGAGACTCGTTCTTCCTCTAACCAACTGATCGGAGAGTTTATTAAGTGTCAATCGCACCACATAAGATCTCTAAGTGCATCACTTGCAGAGCAATTTAATCAATTCATATCGCAGCGGTCTCGCGATGTAAAATCAATAGGCGCCTGTGTCTTCTATAATTCAAAGTAGGAGCTGAATTAGTCGTTGTCATGTACATGGTATTGAGTACAATGAACTGTTTGATTTATCGTAAGATCACGCCAAGATGACAGGGAGGGAAAATCAGGTCCCTTGTACACGGAACTTAGGTTATTTTAATATACAAAACTATGGTGACAGTGACAGGTGTAATACATTACATAATTGACACATCACAATAATGACGCATTACACATATTATATGACAAGTCATACATTAAATTGCACATATGTAACATTGCAAAAGTCACGTATTTCACAAATAACACAATATACACTGACACATTTTGCTGGTCTTCATTAATCATTACATGCATTGACACCATTCCTGTTTTGTAACTTTCCCTTTTGTCTAGCAAGTTAACTACGAACCTACTGTATGGTAAGACTGCCATGGCTTCAGACTTGTCTGTATCCAGAAGATGACAGTACCAAGATGTTTTTAATTTCACTTTGAAATCTTGTCTGATGACGTGTGTTTCCAAAGGTCTTGATACAAAAAGCAACTGTGTGAGGGGTCTTAAGAACTAACCATTGTACATTCACAGATGACTGTACGTTAATGGTTGACTTTACCAACACAGTGTCAACCATACACAGACGATATAATAATAATCATATCCATGCCCGCACGCACGCACGCACGCACGCACGCACGCACGCACGCACGCCAATGAAAATTTGTAAAATCAAATGCACACACATTACACAGAAGGATCTGCCTGAAACGACCACAGTTCCTCACCCATGACAGGTGAACTAACATTTAAAGACTCTCAAGAGAAACCAGGAAGGCAGTCGTTGAAAACAGGTAATCATTCAAAACAACGGTCGCCTTAGCCAGGTTTCCTGTACTAGTTTGCTAGTACTCGACAGCTGTGTGGACCCCAGAGTTAGGTGCACCCGCACTGAGGCTCTATCAACAAAGCATTCCAAACACCTCCAATACAAGCAAGTGGCTGCAGCACAAGGCACAGGAATAGCCGAGTAAACTTTAGGTTAGTCCCTGGGCCGTGCTGTCTGTACTCAATCTACACCGAGACAACCTTCGCGGTCTGGTCGGCCATGTCTAAGTCTGGGTCATCTGAGGGGCCAATCGCCATGACAACCACTCAATGGGCCTCCCCAGACATAGATTGATTTTAATTATATGCAACAGGAAAAATTACTCAGTGCATTGGATGCAGGGCAGCGGCACCGGTAATAATTACAGTAATACATCATAACTCGTGCTATTGCGTCCACAATGAAGCGAGTCATGTTGCATTTGATATTGAGATATGGCTCAATATTAAGCCATGACGTTGTCTGGTTGATTAGGGGATGCTGCTAAGGAATTAATACATAAATTAGCCATTTTGTAAATCTATTTGACCGAGAATTGTCTATAAATTCTTTAAATGTACCTTTAAAGGTATATACCTTCAGGCCAACACATGGTCAAGCTTTTGGAGCATATAAATCTTCTTGTGAAATGTATACAAAGATAAAACTGCATAAACTTGTGCTCATCTAACTGGCAACATATCACTGGTGTCGCTGGAAATCACTTCTCGTCACACAACAAATAACCAGAAAAAGATGAATGTTGCAATTAAACTCACTTCATGGAGAGCCACATGCAAAAACCACCCCGTTCCACGGCTGCAACTCTGGTGGTAATTAAGTAATGTCATCCAGTAGTTGAGGTGAGGAATGCCGCATTGAATGCCTCGTTGTAATCAAATGAAAATACAATTCCCACGCTGGGGGCTACCGGACCAACGTGTCTATTACCACAGACTGGGTGTGTCGATTAGTTCACCATACACCCACGTTCACTTTTTTCTTGGAGCCAACACGACTGATTTTGTCTGAGTGCTGCGGTTATTGGGAATTCTGCTGCCTGTTCTGCCTAAAATACGCATGGCTTATGGGAAATGGAAGCTGTTTGTCAACTCAGATTTTTAGTCGACAATTGACCGAGTTCAAAAAGGGAATATGTTTCCTTGGGACATATTGGGAGCAGGGTCAAACTGCTAGAGAATCACGGAAGTTATGGATAAGTATTCTCGACTCTTGCTGAATTTTTATGTTGCCTTTAATATGACACATTCAGTATGACCCTCACTTCATCCAAAGGGTCTTCAACGATTTAGATTTTCTCATTATATGCTGTAAATTGGGTGGAATTCCTGGAGAATCCCAGAAATACTGTGCATGGCACTTGTTAGCCGAATGTTTACATTTTCCTGAAATGTGGGACAGTAGGTCAAATTCCTGGCGCATCCCAGAAGTGTTGAGCTGCACATGTTTGTTGTGTCAGCCTCCCAGGCATCGTTCTACTTTGTTACATACCAAAAACACTGGAACAGTGGGAATTGTCGATTCACGTGTGTCTATGTCGCAGCTAACAATTTAGCATTTGCGCCACTAAATCGACTTAGAGTTGACCTAGTTAGGTCGCGGTGGGGAATCCCTGTATTTGTGCTGTGTCTGAACAACCTTTTTCTTTCTAGCAGCCGCCTTTGTCTCTCGCAAAGCAAATGGGAAGCTATGATGAATGTAAAGGATATCCAGTGTAAACATTAAAAATAATTTTGTTGAGAGTGGGTATGTCGGGAGCATACCGTACATATTTCAACTTCAGGAGCATACCGTAAATATATAAACTAGCGTAAAGTTACGCCTATTAAATACATGGTGCAGCTAAGTGCAACTATGGAGCAGACTCATGAAACGCAACTAGCGCAACTTTACGACGTGTTAGGCTTTCGACAGGTTATCGCCCGCTACGACGTCTTAAGTACGCTCCATGAAACTGGGCCAAAAAATGTATGACTGGCCAAAAATGACCCTGCATATGGCTCTAGGAGTATTGTGTATAGTGTTTTGAACAGTCATAAGTGCGGGACACTGCATGATGTAAGAACTTACTTATACATCATTGTTTGACTAGTTGTGTTGGTAGATTGCAGACACTTACATTGATCATAGCATTGGATGTGATCCTGAAGAGAGTGGCGCGTTCGTTGACGGCCTTGATCTTGGTGGTGGCGCTCTCTGACGCTGGCTCCAGTTGCTCCAGCTCACTGAGAGCTCGCTGTAGAGCCGTGCCGTGCTTTGTGATCAGGTCGTTGCAAGTGTTCAGGTCCTCGAGCTTAGAGTTGAGCTGGCGGAGCAGAGTCTGGAGCTCACTCTTGTCTGGCTGCTCATGAGCCGTGTCACTCTCCTCCTCTGTCAGAGAAACAGTCAATTATAAGACAGTTGATTACATTTCTCAAAGGAGAGAACTTTGTCTTGTGGTCAGTACAAAAGCATAAAAACAGTCATTACATAGACAGTTGTAGACTCTTTCCATACATTCACACTGGTTATTAAGTGGTGGTGACAAGTTGCAGTTATAAAATAAATACATAACTTTCCATAGATTCACACTGGTTATTAAGTGGTGGTGACAACGTTGCAGTTATAAAATAAATACATAACTAAATAAGTATTGATTTAAAATAAATATTAAAATTTGTAAAAATATACTATTTCAAGCAGATGAGGACATGGTCGTTTAATACATTAGGAGTTGTGTCATGCATTCGTCTCACACTACACAGGCTGTTTCATACGTTCATCTCATATGTTAATCTCTTTATATCACGGGTCGTCTCACACGTTTATGTCATGAATATTAATATACATCAGTATGCGAGTCACACGTGTGTCTCACAGGGACCGTCTCACACATTCATCTTTATGTTAACTTAATAGAAAAATCTAAAAAAATCGAGGGGCACAGTTTGGTCAGTAAACTGGTCATTGCCACAGACCATGTAAGAATTGAATCACCACAGTGGTGCTATCTCACAAGTGGAACAGGCAGCCATGCACATTGAGTCTGACAGACTGACACTATGAGAGATATCTGAGCCTGGGAGTCTGATGTATAGTCTTTGCAGTGATATCACATCAGTTGAATCCGCAAAGTATTTTGTGTGACTTTGGGTGCCATTCTGAGATGCCTTTGTGAACACGTCTCGTGATGATTTGTGTCAGGAAGACACATTATAAACTTTTTCTGCACTTTTGTGAACTACAAAGACTAAACTTAGCTGCGTGATGATTAATTGTATTTAGACGTGTCAATCTCACTACAGTGTATGTCCAAAAGACAGCATTTCAAGTTACTGTTCGATTTTTACAGCATTTTGAGCATTTTTTAGAAATTACAGTTTAAAATATGATATATTATTAATACTATTCTGCAATTAACACAAAGATTTGTTACCAGTATAAATATCCACCACTAGTTATATCCATGTACTCCTTAACACATTTAAGTGACCTAGAGCATCGCTGCGGTCCAAGGTCATAGGGAGCAGCAAGAGAAAGGGACCATTCACTATGTTGTTAGAGCTCTTAAACATGACTTTGCATTTTAAAATAAATTTTGATTCTTAACAGCGATCTTAAAGACCTGAAAACTGTCAACACCACAAAGCACCAGCAGGACATTGTCACTGGTGTGTCACGGGAATAGTGTTCTCTGTAATATGGCAATATATATTTGCGTTTTGAATAAATAACTTAACAACAGATATTATTTAAAGATGTATTTTCCTGACGAGCTCTTTACCTTAGGTCCCCAGAACCCATAATCTCTTGGCTCAGGGTCCACAAATATCTAACCACTACATTACACCGCCCGAGAAAGTTTCCGTATACGCCGTTAAGTATCAACTGAAACAACGTAGGTGACGTCACCATCTCCCTCCACAGTTAATCTCATTCTAAACAGCTGCTGAAGTGATGTGATTAATCAGACGTAACTGTGAGACTATCACGAGAGTAAATGCATTCAAATCACCACAGTCAGAAGCAATCTGGATCAATAACTCCAGTCACATGACTTCAGTATTGATGTGCACGCTAGGCATGCGTCCATAGACACACGACTGACGTGACGTCAACACTGACCCTACGTGGTCGATTCATGTTCATTGACAAGACAATCACAAGCTGGGCTTAGTCGATAGAGCAATGAAAACTGGGCAAATGTGACTTTTCAGAAGCGTCACTCCGCCATTACTGTCAACCAGGCTTGCAATAATGTCATCATCACGGTCCAATATACGCACAGGAACAGGAAAAAACAAATCGTTCCTGTTACATGTATAATTCACACAAATCACTGGTTTTCGCTGTAAATGCTGACACTATGACTTGACGTTGTGACAAACACACGATTCCATGCATGACTGTATCTTTTCTGAAAATTATTGGTTGCATGTCTTGTGGAGTAAAATGCCAAGAAATCATTATTTCTGGGAAAACGATGCCAAGTGTGTTAATCAGCCACATTCTGCAGCAGTTCCACAATATTGACTTTCTTCATTTCCTCCTCCACCTTTACATCTGGCCAGTTCTTCCAATCATCATTTTACTCAGTAACATTATCGACTACCGACTTGTGCAATCGTTAGTTCTGGGAATTGGTTTGATAACCGCTTTCCATAATCGATTACCGGGTTTGCCAGATTGATCAATTATAAATAATTGGTGAGTGAGAGTAGTTTGTACTGACCATCTGTAACAGCCAGCAAAGGAAAACTACTTGTCAGCCTTGTAATAAACACTCCCATGTTGACGATTCCAAACAGGTACATGTATAGAACGTTTGAACAATGGTGTCTTCTGCAAAACATACTTTCACTGTTCTGGTTCTTTGTATAACTAAGATACAAGGTTGTGAGCAGTTGATTGATTAGAAGCACGAACCAACCAATCTTGAACAAAATGGGTTAATTGGAACAAAGACAGGGGCCACCCTACACTTGCTATATTTGAGAGGCTGCAATGTTTCTATACCTGACTACTTTATCAATTTTGTACAAAAGTTATAAGCTTGATTACATATTGTAACAATTCTCCATATTTGGTCAATGTATCACCATAGGATGTTTAATTGTTAAGTATACATGCCTAAATACACTGTATGCTATTTCATGCAACATCGTGAATCTGTACTCTCAATATTGCTCAAATAAAATAAATTCCAAACGGCTTCCTCCAAAGTTAGATTGGAATGGTAACACTACCAGTAACTAAACAAACACATTTAAAATTGAAAAATACACCTTCCACAATAAATTCAGTACAAATATAACATAGAAATTGCATTAAAACTTCTGCAGGAGTGATTTATTTAGTGAACAAACTGGCACTTTACCATCAAGAACATTTAAACAAAATTTCTTTAAAAATCACCTTGCCTTATTAAAAATGCAAGATCCCATTAATGATATATTAATACTGTTTAATACATGTACTTGGCACACACCCTAAATCAACCAAGCAAACAATCTGCATCTATAAACATTACAAACACACACCATCTTTCTGTACATGTTTTGGCATTCAGTGGCTTTCTGTAATTATGAATACATGTATTATTAACGACAGACCAGTTCATGCATTTGTTAACGTTTTCTATCTAGATAGTTTACACATTTGCCTAACTTTGAGGCTTTAATCTAAGACCCATTTAATTTTGCAAGACACCTTTTGTCATCATTTCACGATCATAAATATTTCCCTAAAAAGTACCTTTCTAACCATTTTTCCTCCTAACTGATGAAACAACAGTGATTTTATGCATTGTATTGATCTTGATGCACGGATTATGCGCATATACACATACACAAAGCAGTGTCCGGTCCATTTCCTGGAATCTGCCTGAGGTTGCAATTATTAGCAGGAAGTTCGCTGAATGAAAACCACTCAAACATGTCAAACATCAAAGTGTCTCATCATTAAACACAACCAGCCCCCGCACTACTGTCAACAGAACCCAATTTTTATTTAGAATCTCCAAGTTTACTACACGAACACATTGCAATTAAAAATTGTCAAAATGTGACCTCCATTTTGGGTTTACTAAATGTGATTTGATTGGCAGTAGATCTTTACACATCTATTCTCATTCTAATGGCAGTAGCTGTAAAATGAAGGACAGATAATCTTGGTTTAATGTTCGCACACATGAGCTATATTTCACGAGTGTGTCAGAAATGTCCTTCCACTGACCCTGGCGTGATAGAGAACCACTCTAGCCTAGAGTCAAGTGTCCCCTGCAGTTGCTCCCAACAGAAGGCCGATTACAAGGCACATTATCCCGCCTTACACCGCCATAATGTCTCAACAGTGAAGCCCAGCTACACTAGCTGCCACCGTGCTGCTGTATTGATTACGAGAAGACGTCACTCGGGTCCACAGGCAGATGCACTATGCGACAAAAACAGATTCCGCCAGTTATCTGTATTGTTTTTCTACCAAAAATAGCCCAAGCCACGTCGGTCGATCGGAAAGTTAACAGGTGCTGTCCATAATCATCAAGTATTGAACAGTCAAGTCAGTCTATTTGTGGCTCACCTGATTATCTGATGTGACAACCTCAAATCAAAGCAGTACTTCTTTTTAAATACATTGTCCTGACTAGTACAATAAATATAATGTTTTCTGTTGAAAGGTTAGTAAGCCTCAAACACTGTCAGCAGTTTGAATATTACAATTGTAAAATGTACCAGTTATAAAAACATTGACTTATATCATAAACAGACTTAGTGGCTGCACTGCAGAATGGAGACACTGACTGGGCTGACTGCAAGGCTCTAAACAGACTCTAAGCTCACTCTAGTGGCTACATTGCTGACACCGGCTGGGCTGACTGCAAGGCTCTAAACAGACTCTAAGCTCACTCTAGTGGCTACATTGCTGACACCGACTGGGCTGACTGCAAGGCTCTAAACAGACTCTAAGCTCACTCTAGTGGCTACATTGCTGACACTGACTGGGCTGACTGCAAGGCTCTAAACAGACTCTAAGCTCACTCTAGTGGCTATATTGCTGACACTGGCTGGGCTGACTGCAAGGGTCTAAAACAACTTAAAAATACCAGTTTATTAAAACATTGGGGCTTATAATCTAAACAGACTTATGGCTCACTCAGAATGGAGACACTGACTGGGCTGACTGCAAGGCTCTAAACAGACTCTAAGCTCACTCTAGTGGCTATATTGCTGACACTGGCTGGGCTGACTGCAAGGCTCTAAACAGACTCTAAGCTCACTCTAGTGGCTATATTGCTGACACTGGCTGGGCTGACTGCAAGGCTCTAAACAGACTCTAAGCTCACTCTAGTGGCTACATTGCTGACACTGGCTGGGCTGACTGCAAGGCTCTAAACAGACTCTAAGCTCACTCTAGTGGCTATATTGCTGACACTGGCTGGGCTGACTGCAAGGCTCTAAACAGACTCTAAGCTCACTCTAGTGGCTACATTGCTGACACCGGCTGGGCTGACTGCAAGGCTCTAAACAGACTCTAAGCTCACTCTAGTGGCTACATTGCTGACACCGGCTGGGCTGACTGCAAGGCTCTAAACAGACTCTAAGCTCACTCTAGTGGCTACATTGCTGACACGGCTGGGCTGACTGCAAGGCTCTAAACAGACTCTAAGCTCACTCTAGTGGCTACATTGCTGACACTGGCTGGGCTGACTGCAAGGCTCTAAACAGACTCTAAGCTCACTCTAGTGGCTATATTGCTGACACTGGCTGGGCTGACTGCAAGGCTCTAAACAGACTCTAAGCTCACTCTAGTGGCTATATTGCTGACACTGGCTGACCATTGACCTCACGGCTCTTTGATGTTGATCTCATTTGCACTGTTGTCACATTCAAGACAAGACTCATTCTGTTTACTTCCTGTTAATAATTCCCACCCGTGGTTGAATCCGGTTTATGGATCAGACAACCTGCCGTTAAGATATAAGAGGAATAAATATAATTTCAATAGACGTGCTGTTATTACTTTGAAAACCAAAACGGTTTTTGTTTTATTTATTATGCACATTTTTTTTCTGTGCCATTTTTATTATCTTAAATATATAGCTCATATAAATGTTTTTTTAAATATAACTTTATTTCTTAATTTTTATTTTAGTTCCATTTTTATGTTATATAACAGTGCCTTCAAACAGGGTAACCTGGATTTAAGACACTATATAAATGCTTTTATTATCATTATAAATTAAGGGTTCAAACATTGATAAGATCCGTGCCTGTCTGTTCAGCAGGGCTTTATGCAGGATGGATGTTAACTGTTAAGCCAGTTTACAAACTTTTAAATGTGTCTGATGACCTGAAATGGACTACAAACACACATGTGACAGCATTTTCACTCACGTTCAAGGCACAACTAACAATATCTATGGTTTTGGAAGACTTTTTTTGCTCCTTAATTTTTTTACCCATCCACCCATATTTCTACCCGTCCATATTCGTTTTTACCCGTTCAAATGACGGTGGACGGGTCTCTACATAACGCTATCCCTAGTCACTTCCTGTGTTGGTCTGTATCTGTCTGCCAATAGTGAAAGATGATTTTTCTTATATCGACCAGGTCCAAATAAACACCTAGTGATGGCAAAAGCCTCTGTGAGAAGAGTGATGTCTCTCAGCAGGATGCAGTAGTTCACTTCCTCAGTCTCCTCCTAGACCACATCAATAAAGATACCTCTCCTCAAATGGTCAATCTATAATGTCTAGCCGGCAATACAATTATTGTATGTTAAACATTTCTAGGTCGTCTGGCATGGTTTGTATGGTAAATGTCCACAATTTTGATTTTTGGTTTATATGAAACATATGCAAATAGGAGCACATTTACAGCTGAGACAAAAATAAATAATTTGTAACATTTGATCTAACTGGCTAATTTTAATTGATGACAGACCTTCAATCAAATATCAGTAGATCTTTGTAGTCTACCAGAAGTCATCATAAAAATAAAACCTACAGGAGTTTGCATAAAACTGATGGTGGATATGCTGGCTATGAAATGGTTAATACATAAAGTCATCAAGAACGGCCAGGTAATGGGAGAAGGGGGCTTATAATTTCACTTTTGGTTTACAGAATACTGGCCCCTGGAAGGTCTGATTGGTAAAGAATATTATGTCACATAGGAAGGCCATGTCGAGCCACTAAGTCTAAGAAGCCTACGGAGTAAGGAATCCTCTATTGTGGCTGCACTGGACATGTCAGAAGTTACATCTCCATGTGGCCTTGATGGATTTTATATATAAAGTATCTACTTTGGCACACCATCAAATACACAGACTCCACATGTGGGACATAGACAGAAGTGACCCACTGGCTGCTAGAGGCCAGGCACCATTTCACCAATAAATAGAATCTACCATTAAATTCAATGGCGTTTTAAAATCAAAAGCAAAAAGACACTGTCAATTTACGTAGGTCACTATTTCCATGACACACTGGCAAACGTATCCTGGTGGTCTTAGTGGTGACTATTTTCATTATGTATATCACTGCTAAGGGGATACTCTAGTCAGTGAGAGATTCACAGCATTTACTTACATATGTATCATATATTGTTAGTGCATAGTAATTGTGCACAAAGATCTTTAATAAACAATTAATTATAGAATATTTGTACCAGAGACACTCAATGTTGGATTCAGGGTGCTGCCATCTTGAGACTTATGCGCCAGTGACGTAAAACGCTTACGTCACCGGCGCATACACATTCGAACAGCTTACGTCTGTCTGTCCAATGGTACTTGATGTATCCAGTACATCGCGGATTGCTCACGTCACTATCACAATTTTTAGCGAAGAATCCACCAATCCTTGCCTTTTTCAATAATGCGCTAGTGACGTCAACGATTTCGCTTACATCACTGGTCCATAAGTCTCAAGATGACAGTGTCCTGAATCTAAGATAGCATGTTTTTGATAATTTTGATGTTTATAACTAATTGTTTATTAACGATCTGTGTGCACAATTACTAGGCACAACCGATATAATGTTTATATACTTATACATATGTAAGTTAATACTGTGACGGTCCCTCTCACTGACTGGAGTGTCTCTTCAACGAGCAGATCAATACTTAGTGCAAGGTAAACATCTTGTACACAAGGTTGTAAAAACGTTAATGAGATGGCCCCCATGGGTGTAAACAATACACAGCAACAAACCCTTACCCTTTCTGTATTGCCCAGGTAGCCTAAAGAATACTCTAGTCTGCAAATTGGTCACGCCTGTTTCTTGTACTATGATTAACAGAGGCCTACGGTAATGACCACACCTATCACACGGCCCATGTTGACTGTTGACAGACGAGTCCATCAGCAACAAGACACCTGGAGAGTAAACAATGTCTACCTGGAACACGAGCAGTAGAATGACACAATCCAACTGTCATGCTATGCTGCGTATGCCACACACAGTACGTGATTATCATGTCTGCCCAATGCTGCATATGCATTAGTTAGCGGCAGCTAAATATAGGATGCTTATTACACTAAGCAGCTGCTGGGTGTTCCCACGCACTCAAATTGGGAAGGAATAAAGGAGGAAACGAGCAATGTGACTCTGCATCCAGTCAACTTCACTCCTTACATCTCATCTGGATGTTCACTTTGAGGACCACAGGTTCACTAATGGCTGCGTGAAAAATCAATGTTCGTTCCGAGAGCTATCAACTGACAATTCACATCTCTTCCAGCAGAAAGTGTACTCGCTTGGTGACCAATTCATCATATTGGCAAAATTTGGCATGTGTAAATAATTTATCTGAGAAATCAAGACAATTTACAATCGTGCGTATCTGAAATGTGAGTTGTTAAGATACATATGCCTACATCTTACTGACTCTACCCATACAATAATTACTGTAATTCTGTAATTTTCATGACTGACTCACATCAAAAACATCAGCAGTACACATCTCTAAACGGCTGCTATCTAGTCCGCAATCTATTTTTAAAGCTGAATTCAAGCATAACTAACCAAAATTACTCATATGTGTGTAAATCTTCACAAAAATTAAAGACACAAACCTCCATGAATATTTCATGAGCTTCCTAGGAATGCCTAGAAATAACCACCTGCTACCTTTCCCGAACTATTTATAGTTCACAGTTGACACACCGACATCATATAGGATGTGTACCTACAGTTCACCTCCACAAATGCTTTGCCTACCTGGTTTCCGCCAACTAGCGAGGTGATTTATGGGTCGCATCCCCGTGAACATGATAATGACTATGACGTGTACGAAGCAACACGTGCACACTAAAACTGCACATATCGCAAGACAATGCAGATTTGGGCGAGCAAGGAGCCAATGGTGTTGGTGTTACACATGTATGCACGTCAGTGTTTCCCGCACTGTATATACGTAAGCAAGTACACGTACTTGACCCAGCTGTTGTATTTATGGCTAAGGACGTTCTCATGCTGACCCAGGCACTGCTTGGAACATCACAACAAATCACCAGCTGTACTGCAAGACCTGGTCCTGGCAGTTAGCATCAAGGACCATTGCGTAAACAGCCAACAGACCTGGTCCTGGCAGTTAGCATCAAGGACCATTGCGTAAACAGCCAACAGACCTGGTCCTGGCAGTTAGCATCAAGGACCATTGCGTAAACAGCCAACAGACCTGGTCCTGGCAGTTAGCATCAAGGACCATTGCATAAACTGTCAACAGACCTATTCCTGGCAGTTAGCATCAAGGACCATTGCATAAACTGCCAACAGACCTGGTCCTGCAGTTAGCATTAAGGACCATTGTATAAACTACCAACAGACCTGGTGCTGTAAAGAACCACTAATTTACACCATCCACAGAACTGGTTGCCATAAAAGACCACTGTATAAAATGTTAACATACCTGATCCTATAAGTGGGGATCTAGAACCACAGCATAAACTGCCAACACAACAGGTATGGTCCTGTAAGTACTGAGTAGCATAAAAAACATTGCTTAAATGGTCCACACACATGGTCCTTTGGGTTAGCCTCATGGACCATTATATAAACTATCAACATACGTGGTTTGATGAGGCATCATCAAGGACCATCACATAAAATAAACTGTCAATGGACCCAGTCATATGACTCAACATTAAGTATCATCTTACAAACTGCCAAGACACGGCCATGTGACCATGAAGGACATCACAAAATACTGCCAATGAAACTGGTCCAATCCTAACCACACCCACCTTGACCTTCCTACAAAGTACAAACTGAACAGTACAAAGGAGCTGTGTAGTGTGTAGTGTGTAGTGTGTAGTGTGTAGTGTGTAGTGTGTAGTGTGTACTAGGGACTGAGTTCAGAGTTGGTTTAGGCCTGATACATGAGCCATGTCCTTCTAGACAGTACACATCCTGTAACACTGGACTCTCCTGGATATAGTTGACAGTTGAGTTGACATTGATGTTTTGGTCATTAGTGTCCTACACTGCTGCCATGCTGTCTTATCAAGTCACAACAACCCAATGTAGCAATCCCAAACTGCCTTTTCGAGAACCACTAATGCCTCAGACATGCTTAAAACTTCCCCAGCCTACAACCCCTGAATCCCCAAAACCTCTGACATTTGCAAGCTTGGTGACCTTTGGTTCAGCAGCAAGGCATCCTATCAAAAGTAAGTATACATGTTTATAACATAAAACTACATCATGATGAGCACTCCCTGAATAGACGGATTAAGACAATGCCAACATATTGTGGTCAAATAAAAAATCAAGGATAACAGGTCGGATGAAGGACGGAGCAGCCAGGGTGGGAGAAGTGTTCTTTCCCTGCCACTTGAGCCCAGGAAGTCCCACCGGGCCAACATGGAGGAGAGATAAGCTGCTCTATCACCAAACTTCCAGTGTAAATTTAATTCTGAAAGCTGACGGGTATCCAAGGCTACATATGCAAATGCATTCACACGTTATTGTACGTGTGTAATTTGTATCGACTATTGGTAGAAGTGTATTAAATTAGCCAAATTGAAGTGGTTTGTTAAATGATGTATGCTGTTGCATTGCCAACTGACAAACTGTAACACAATGTACATATAATGGACACTTCCAGCATCCAGAGTAGGAGCAGTAGGCTTGATTACTTGAACAGGGTAGTCAGTACTAGTCACACGCCGCCAAGTTACATTTCAGAGTCCTTCATTCTACACTTGAACTGCTGTGGAGATGTCTTAACCTTTCCCATGATTTCATCAGTGTCATTGTGGCAGCTTTATTTAGTCATGTGACAACAGTGTTGGTTGTCACATGACAGCTGCTCAAAAACCACAGGAAGGTTGTAGCCACCATCTATGTTAATGACTGGCTCTCTATGTCTGTCCGTCCGTCCGTCCGTCCGTCCGTCCGTCCGTCCGTCCGTCCGTCCGTCCGTCCGTCCGTCCGTCCGTCCGTCCGTCCGTCCGTCCATCCGTCCACCTGTATGTCTTTCTGTCTGTCTCTCATATTTTGATCACTGCTGATCTCTTTGCATCAATCAGAAGTCTGTTTCTACCAATATTATTTGTACCATTTCTGTCTACGATGACATGACCCTCCCACAAAGCACACCCTGGTACTCAAGAAATAACTTTGTAAATGTATCAGTAAGAACTACTGAATGCAACAGAATCCAGAATAAACATGCTGAAATGATCAGTGTTATCGTCAGTGAGTTGACATGTTGTGCTAGAATGACATTTACAATATCCCTAGATCTTGATCAAGCGGTGTAATGTAATGCCATTTATGTGATCAACAACATCGTGAAGTACCACATAAAGTACATACCGAAATGTGTTGTTTTATCAAGAGCTTTGCTAGACTGTTGTAGAACACTGACATTGGTGTACTTGCCATAGAATACTGCCATTACCCCTGATGCTGTTAGTTCATGTTAATATAATGTTCACAATACTAGAAGTGTAGAACACCCATGTGTTGATGGTATATCACCCACCAAACTGCATCTAACAAGCGAATTTGTTGCAGAGAAATGAACCCTACTGACAAATAATTTTGAGGTTGGTTGGCTCTAACCCTCTTGAAACCAGATTAGGAGGGGTATTGCTAATTCAGTGAATTGCCCTGTTAATAATTACTTCATCTGTCTTATTCCTGCTGATGAAACAGTCAATCTTACAGTAAAGTTGCTAGAAGAACCTTTGATAAATCTCACTGTAACTATTACTTTGTGCAGTGACAAAGGAGATGGCAATAGAACTACCTAGTAGCTATACAGTGTCTGAACTTAGACTCGTGTGTCAGACGCCGCAGTGCTGTGTTCAGTGTTCATCCTGCATTTGTAATGAAGGTCATGCAGCACGATTCATTTATTGACAAGACCAGATGATGTATTTATTGACCAGAACATGGTCCAGGCCACGACACCTGACAGTGTCACAGAACATGGACCAGGCCACGACACCTGACAGTGTCACAGAACATGGTCCAGGCCACGACACCTGACAGTGTCACAGAACATGGTCCAGGCCACGACACCTGACAGTGTCACAGAACATGGTCCAGGCCACGACACCTGACAGTGTCACAGAACATGGTCCAGGCCACAACACCTGACAGTGTCACAGAACATGGTCCAGGCCACACGACACCCGGGACCAGGGGTTCACAGAACATGGTCCAGGCCACGACACCTGACAGTGTCACAGAACATGGTCCAGGCCACGACACCTGACAGTGTCACAGAACATGGTCCAGGCCACAACACCTGACAGTGTCACAGAACATGGTCCAGGCCACGACACCTGACAGTGTCACAGAACATGGTCCAGGCCACGGCACCTGACAGTGTCACAGAACATGGTCCAGGCCACGACACCTGACAGTGTCACAGAACATGGTCCAGGCCACAACACCTGACAGTGTCACAGAACATGGTCCAGGCCACGACACCTGACAGTGTCACAGAACATGGTCCAGGCCACGACACCTGACAGTGTCACAGAACATGGTCCAGGCCACGACACCTGACAGTGTCACATAACACACTACATTACACAGTGGCTGGCGCCCTCATCTCTATCAGTATCATGAGTTCCTACAGCTGACACAAGCAGAACTCTGCCATGACAACTGCTCCACAAACACCATATTCAAACATGATGGATACGCCATATAATCTCAACGTGTATGCACAAATTATTTATTGTCTATTATTATAAGTCATGGGCCAATCTGGCAAAATATTGTTTTAAGTGTCAAGCTGCAATGGCCTACTACTACAGGAATGCTGTCACTATCAAATTGTTTGTTGTTTCTGTGTATGCCCGGAGTAACACAACATGTGACTGTGTCAGATGGTGTGGATAAGGTTAGCACCAAAGACACAAAGCTCACCTATGGGTTCTGGGCATACAACCTTGTACTAACATTGTTTAGTACGATGATAACGGTTTTCACCATACAGAGTAATTTAAATTCCTGGCATTTACCATATCTCAGCCTCACCTATAGATACCAACAGGGCATATAAGATCACTTCTACAAACAACACATTATTGCACACTTTGAAGAAAAAAATGCAGCTGATAATCACTAATTCTGCATTATATAATAAACCATTTTTATTCCAAGAAATTCACAGACCAGAGCGTCATTTTCTGTTAAAGGTGATGTGAAGTGGATGATTAATATATCAAAGTGATCCACATCAAGTCGAATATGAGCTGAAATGTTGAGCACTATTCGAGGCAATTTGTGAGTCACGTATCCGTCACGTCGAGCCAGGAAGGTCGCCGACATTCACCGAATGACTTTCCAATCATGCCACCTTCTGCCATTCACGTTGCATTGACTGGACGGCAGACGGTCCGAGAATTACGAGGAAAAAACGACACGAATCAATACGCAGACTACACAGCATTATTCACGCATCCATCGTCCTGTCTCCGACTCAGACACTAAGTGGCAGTCAGGTTACTCAGGTATAGAGTAAACTACCATATGATGGCTCAGGTCATGTTCCAGTGCACGGTTATTTCAGAGCACCAAACCATCACTCCAGTGGCTGTGTTACGTGACTGGCTCACTGATGTTAGCATTGCCCAAAGATCGAAGACACAAATAGGTGGTTGTGAAATCACAGTTGTCTTCATAACTTAACTGAGGACAACTGGGAAAAAAAGGCGGCTTTTAACGGCACACCAATCGTACAAGTCATTGTTGATATCATATCTTCGGAATAAAACATTCAAATTTCCCGGCTACTGCATGAAATCTGACACAGCAGAGAACGCATCCGTACATGTGCACAAGCATCACAGCAGTGTACCCTACCGTCAGCTGGTGTTGTAGAATCCTGTCTGTCGTACAATATCTCCGAGATAGACTCCGGTGGTCGGCTGTTACATCCAGTGTGTGCCCTTGTGGTCCAGGGTAAACTGTGTGACACTCAGATCCTACCTACCTACCACCGACTGACTGGCGAGTGATTCTCGCTCACTTAGCCGCTACCACTGGTCCAGTAATGAAGCTGTATCGATTACTGTGCACTGACCTCTACACCACCCAACCCCTCCGCTCACGTTCGTTAGCCGGACCAGCAATCACTCATTGTCACTCAATTGTGGATTACATAAAACGCCACCGGGTAAACTCAATCGAGAACAAAACCACCAGTTACCTGGTAATAACTGGCTGCACACAGACAGGAATAACGACTTGCCCCGGCCCGGTAGCAGCATTCACACATCCGTCACTGCGAGACAGGTATGCCAGCCGGCATTCTTCAGTCATTAGCAGGCTAGACTGCCTTTCCCAGAAATGACAACACTTCATGGATGACGCAAAAATGAGCACTGTTTGCAACGAACGTTTATCATCAATAGGTGTTCTGTATAATCTGTAGTGTTATCCGTGTGTATAAATCTAAACAGTCTCAGTTATAATGAAAACACCATATCTCAGCTGCAGATCTGCACTCTGTGATCAAATCCTTATAGACATACAAACATCCGAATATCTCATATACAATTTAAGGACACTTTCTCACTTAAACTATTCACTTTCTTCACAGCGAGGCTTACACATTTGATGTCACAGATAACTATATCCCAGTGGATTACCTGTCCATTCCGTGAAACAACCCCAATTTTTTTTTTTTTTTGACAACACAGTTGAGCCACATCATTTGGAAAATAAACTGCAACACAGTAATCTGAGGTAATGTTGACCTTCACCAAGAATTTAAATACAGATAATGTCATAACTGCTCAACTCTCAATAAGGGACAGGATTCTTTTGTCCAATTGCTATGTAAGGTACCATTCATAAAAGGTTTTGTTAACCACAATGATGTTCGACTCTAATAGTTATCAACATGGGTGGCTGATTCTGGGAAACGGAACACAAAACTTTATTCTAAATGAACTTGGTTAAATCAAATGTTTTACATTTAAACACGACACAAACACTACATAACTACAGACTGGATCACTGATGCATGGCTTTATGCAGGATGAAATCTGTACCAGGACAAAATGTCTTCATAATACTGTGTGTGTGTGTGTGTGTGTGTGTGTGTGTGTGTGTGTGTGTGTGTGTGTGTGTGTGTGTGTGTGTGTGTGTGTGTGTGTGTGTGTGTGTGTGTGTGTGTGTGTGTGTGTGTGTGTGTGTGTGTGTGTGTGTGTGTGTGTGTGTGTGTGTGTGTGTGTGTGTGTGTGTGTGTGTGTGTGTGTGTGTGTGTGTGTGTGTGTGTGTGTGTGTGTGTGTGTGTGTGTGTGTGTGTGTGTGTGTGTGTGTGTGTGTGTGTGTGTGTGTGTGTGTGTGTGTGTGTGTGTGTGTGTGTGTGTGTGTGTGTGTGTGTGTGTGTGTGTGTGTGTGTGTGTGTGTGGTGTGTGTGTGTGTGTGGGTGGGTGTGTGTGTGTGTGGTGTGTTGGGGTGTGGTGTGTGTGTGTGTGTGGTGTGTGTGTGTGTGTGTGTGTGTGTGTGTGTGTGTGTGTGTGTGTGTGTGTGTGTGTGTGTGTGTGTGTGTGTGTGTGTGTGTGTGTGTGTGTGTGTGTGTGTGTGTGTGTGTGTGTGTGTGTGTGTGTGTGTGTGTGTGTGTGTGTGTGTGTGTGTGTGTGTGTGTGTATTCCTCAAATTTCCACTGTCCACTCAAATTTGTTACCCATCAAAAACATGTTGCCCATTCAAAAAGATGGTCTCATGGGTCTCTTGCTGAAGTTATACACTAGCATATAATACTATTAATATGGTTCTGTATGGCCCCTTTCTCAATACAGTCCCTATAACCTCACAGCAATACAATATATCGTTCACTGAAGATATTGATAATTGTCCTGCAAGTCACTACCGGGTAGTGAGGACTAGGAAAGAGAGCTTCATGCTAACGAATGACCCAGGGAGAGATCTAGCACTCATGCTAATTGCAAGATGTGTTGCTCCCACTGAAGGAAACATCAAGGAGGTCATGTCCTCTTAATTAGCAATGTTTACCAGAACTGTGATGAGTGGATCTGATTAGTCAGTCGTCTCACAGATGGTGACAATACTAATGACAGCAGGGTTCAATTGTTGACAGTAGTAAAGTGGACATTATGCCGTGATATGGGGTTCACAACCTTGACAGTTGGCAATATTATAATCACACAAATAAGATAATCTATATTCAACAAAATGCACACGGGAGACATCCACCCACATTGCAATTAATAAGGCAGTTCCACAGCTGAGTGAAATGGAGCAATTAGAGTGAAAACCATTGCCCAACGTTTCCCACTGCAACAGAGGATTCGAACCCAGGTTCGTTTAGTTGAGAGTCCAAAGCTCTACCCTAATCCACTATGCACAACATTAGGGGTCCTTGTCATACCACATGATAATATTGTTTTAATATGATGGCATAACACCAATTTTAACCCCAGGGTAACTTCAATTCATGTAAGTTTATAGATTTCATTATTAGAAAATTAGACAGTCTGAGTACATAGCTCAATTTAACCAATCCACAAATAAGCCATTCTTAGTTCCAACTAGTTTGAGACCTTAGGCATACATGCATGAACAGTTGAACACTAATTTCACTGTGAAAGATTTAAGACACATTTTGAATGTGAGAAATGGTTACAACATAGTAATTTCTGGAGGTGGATGAAAAAACAGGGGAGTCGGAGGTCTCAATTACTGCTCTATATTATACAAAGGTAGACTGATGGCTTGAAACTATAGTATGAGGTAAATATAATTATTAATAAGTTTTGACATACTGTCCAATAAGGTTAATATATCAATCGTGCTAAATACTCATTACTGAAGATTTTTTTATTCATTTCATACAGCAAAATTTATAATATGAAGAATTTCTATTCACTGTAAAAATGGGTTTATAACCATGTTTTGCCGTTATCACGATTTATTAAATATTTATTAGCAAAACAATCATTAGTACATAGGAGTGCATTTTCATAAAATGTAACTATGATGATGAAAGTAAATTGTGACTGACTTCAAACCATGCAAGAGTGCTTGGCACAGTTATCATGGCATGGGCAACATTAGGGGTGCCATCTAGTGATCATCATCTATACTAATTCTGCCCCGCTACATGGCTACAGTAATTTTAGACGGTGCTCAACTTTGATTCCACTTCCTTGCCATTAACCAGAATGCAAAGTACAAACATCTTGGTTTTGGACAAGATAAATCAAACTTCAATTAATAAGCCGAATTGCATATAATCTACTTTCGAAGGTTCTGAAAAATCTGGTGTGCTTTCAATGGTTTAAATAAACTTCAAATGAAAAAATAATGATGATTCTCAAAACAGCACAATAAATAATAAAGAAAGATCATGAACAAAATTAGAATGTCATAACAAGTAAGTTTTACTTGCCACATAATGAGAACATGTACAGTGTAGTAGTAAATAAGTAATAATAGGGGATATTAATGGGGAAACATGCAGAGGAAGCCAGAGAAGAAAAAGTAATTAGTCCGTCAATATGGTTCTGGGTGATGACTGCTGACTGCTGACTGCTGACTGCTGACATACAACACCAGTGACAGATACTACATACGTGTACGTTCACTTCAAATCACCCACCCACTGCACCCAGACACCATCACATGACGCACCCACTGATCATCTTTTTATACTGATGCATAATCACAAATCGTCTACAGATGCATTAGTGAAAGTAAAAATGGCAGACTCATGAGATTGGCCACGTTCTGATGAATTCTCCAATTTCATATACGTCTACCCAGACATCACCCACCATGCTGCACTAACATCCATAACACCATAACTGCACATAAATGCCTGTTTCATTCACCAGGTGGTGCCACTGACCCCATTTATTTTTGGTAAAGATCACGATCACCATCTATCACCCAGGCACCTACCAAGTGGTAAAGCAAAACATTTGTTCAACCTATCCATTAAAATCTGTTTCACATATTCTATTCAAAACATTTCGTAACATTCAGTGCCTCGACATGATGTAACCTAGCGACAAATTGAGAAACAAAGCAACAGGGGCCAAACAGATTCAATATTTAACAAGCCACGTTGAGTTCAGCGTAATCCATCAGAATAATGCACAATTACCCACCAGCTTGCAGCTGAGAAACAGCACTTTTTACTCAACAAACAGCTCCTTGAAACTAAATCGTGTTTCTCCAGGGATTCATTTTTTGTCCTATTATCCCAACATGTAATTTCATCATTGTCTCTAGATGGTAATAATTTAACTGTTGAATGAACCCAGGCAGCCAGACCTGAAAAAACTTGCAAATACTTCAAAGAACGGAGAGGGAATATTGAATGGCAACCTGTTGCGAGAGAGACTAGTTATTACCACGTATCATTGCAACTTTGTCTCAAACTCTAGACCGAGTCATTTTGTTTGATTTATGAAGTGTTGCATCTACTGTAGCCTTAGGTTTCAGTCAATCTCCAAATGTCGAGTCAACTGTAGCCTTAAATTGAGTCATTCACCAAATGTTGATTCAATTGAAGTGTTAGATCAAGTCATTCACCAAACGGTGAATCAACTATAAACTTAAATTGAGTAATTCACCAAATGTTGAGTCAACTGAAGCCATAGATCTAGTTATTCACCAAATGTTGAGTCAAATGAAGCCATAGATCTAGTTATTCACCAAATGTTGAGTCAACTGAAGCCATAGATCTAGTTATTCACCAAATGTTGAGTCAACTGAAGCCATAGATCTAGCTATTCACCAAATGTTGAGTCAACTGAAGCCATAGATCTAGTTATTCACCAAATGTTGAGTCAACTGAAGCCATAGATCTAGCTATTCACCAAATGTTGAGTCAACTGAAGCCATAGATCTAGTTATTCACCAAATGTTGAGTCAACTGAAGCCATAGATCTAGTTATTCACCAAATGTTGAGTCAACTGAAGCCATAGATCTAGTTATTCACCAAATGTTGAGTCAACTGAAGCCATAGATCTAGTTATTCACCAAATGTTGAGTCAACTGAAGCCATAGATCTAGTTATTCACCAAATGTTGAGTCAACTGAAGCCATAGATCTAGTTATTCACCAAATGTTGAGTCAACTGAAGCCATAGATCTAGTTATTCACCAAATGTTGAGTCAACTGAAGCCATAGATCTAGTTATTCACCAAATGTTGAGTCAACTGAAGCCATAGATCTAGTTATTCACCAAACGTTGAGTCAACTGAAGCCATAGATCTAGTTATTCACCAAACGTTGAGTCAACTGAAGCCATAGATCTAGTTATTCACCAAACGTTGAGTCAACTGAAGCCATAGATCTAGTTATTCACCAAACGTTGAGTCAACTGAAGCCATAGATCTAGCTATTCACCAAACGTTGAGTCAACTGAAGCCATAGATCTAGCTATTCACCAAATGTTGAGTCAACTGAAGCCATAGATCTAGTTATTCACCAAATGTTGAGTCAACTGAAGCCATAGATCTAGCTATTCACCAAATGTTGAGTCAACTGAAGCCATAGATCTAGTTATTCACCAAATGTTGAGTCAACTGAAGCCATAGATCTAGCTATTCACCAAATGTTGAGTCAACTGAAGCCATAGATCTAGCTATTCACCAAATGTTGAGTCAACTGAAGCCATAGATCTAGTATTCACCAAATGTTGAGTCAACTGAAGCCATAGATCTAGCTATTCACCAAATGTTGAGTCAACTGAAGCCATAGATCTAGTTATTCACCAAATGTTGAGTCAACTGAAGCCATAGATCTAGCTATTCACCAAATGTTGAGTCAACTGAAGCCATAGATCTAGTTATTCACCAAATGTTGAGTCAACTGAAGCCATAGATCTAGTTATTCACCAAATGTTGAGTCAACTGAAGCCATAGATCTAGCTATTCACCAAATGTTGAGTCAACTGAAGCCATAGATCTAGTTATTCACCAAATGTTGAGTCAACTGAAGCCATAGATCTAGCTATTCACCAAATGTTGAGTCAACTGAAGCCATAGATCTAGTTATTCACCAAATGTTGAGTCAACTGAAGCCATAGATCTAGCTATTCACCAAACGTTGAGTCAACTGGAGCCATAGATCTAGCTATTCACCAAACGTTGAGTCAACTGGAGCCATAGATCTAGCTATGCACCAAATGTTGAGTCAACTGGAGCCATAGATCTAGTTATTCACCAAATGTTGAGTCAACTGAAGCCATAGATCTAGTTATTCACCAAATGTTGAGTCAACTAAAGCCATAGATCTAGTTATTCACCAAATGTTGAGTCAACTGGAGCCATAGATCTAGTTATTCACCAAATGTTGAGTCAACTGAAGCCATAGATCTAGTTATTCACCAAATGTTGAGTCAACTGAAGCCATAGATCTAGTTATTCACCAAATGTTGAGTCAACTGAAGCCATAGATCTAGCTATTCACCAAACGTTGAGTCAACTGGAGCCATAGATCTAGCTATTCACCAAACGTTGAGTCAACTGGAGCCATAGATCTAGTTATTCACCAAACGTTGAGTCAACTGGAGCCATAGATCTAGTTATTCACCAAATGTTGAGTCAACTGAAGCCATAGATCTAGTTATTCACCAAATGTTGAGTCAACTGAAGCCATAGATCTAGTTATTCACCAAATGTTGAGTCAACTGAAGCCATAGATCTAGTTATTCACCAAATGTTGAGTCAACTGAAGCCATAGATCTAGTTATTCACCAAATGTTGAGTCAAATGAAGCCATAGATCTAGTTATTCACCAAATGTTGAGTCAACTGAAGCCATAGATCTAGTTATTCACCAAATGTTGAGTCAACTGGAGCCATAGATCTAGTTATTCACCAAATGTTGAGTCAAATGAAGCCATAGATCTAGTTATTCACCAAATGTTGAGTCAAATGAAGCCATAGATCTAGTTATTCACCAAATGTTGAGTCAACTGAAGCCATAGATCTAGTTATTCACCAAATGTTGAGTCAACTGAAGCCATAGATCTAGTTATTCACCAAATGTTGAGTCAACTGAAGCCATAGATCTAGTTATTCACCAAATGTTGAGTCAAATGAAGCCATAGATCTAGCTATTCACCAAACGTTGAGTCAACTGGAGGCACAGATTGACTTGTTCATCAAACACTGAGTCAGCCTTAGATTGTGTCATTCACTTAATAAAGCTTATTTTTGTTAAAACCTCGGACAAATTAACTTTGATAACTAGACTCTGAATTTTGGCATATACACAATTTAAATTATTTATGAAACTAGCCAAAAATGGACCAAAGTAAAATTCTTTTTTGAAGGTCATACGTAAAGGATTGTTACAGACAGAGACAGCTTGTCTCAGGATTAATTTATTCATCTGGCAGATCAAGGCTACTAGCATGTGTGTGGACTGTGTACAGTAAGCCAGTCTTGATATTAGCTGACTTATCAAGCTGTACTAATTAGTGCTGGTGGTTGGCCTGGGACCTGGGTGCCATGGAAGCCTACTGCCTGGGCTGTAACATAGTCTCCAGGGAGGGAGGGAGGGACAGAGGGAGGGAGGGAGGGACAGAGGGAGGGAGGGACAGAGGGAGGGAGGGAGGGACAGAGGGAGGGAGGGACAGAGGGAGGGACACACAGCACACCCTGGTAGACAGCACTAAAGCTGTCAACTATACCTCCCAGTGTGGCTAGACATAATATCAACACTACAATATCATTAGTTCTATATCATTAGTTGCACAATCCCAAGACAGTAGGTCATGGTCTCATGGCGTTGTGAAATATTGATTGCCAGATATCAGAACCACAGTCACTGTAATTATTATATTCTTATAGTAATGCCATTATTTTGTGTGTAGTTTTATATCTGAGAAATTTATAATTTACATTTCATTCTATACTTAATTGTTAATTGTTATTTATTTATCGATGACTACAAAAATAATGCAAATAAAAAGACTAATATTATATATCCATTTAACTAAACAGTATAAATATAATAAATATAACTGATAATATAATAAATTATATTCTCATTAGATATCTACATTAGGTAAACAGTCAGCAAGCCAGTGTTATACATTTCAAACCATGACAATCAACCATGATTTTTGACACATTTCTAAATATAAAACGTAACAAATCCATCTGTTGTGGACAGGTTCCAAAGAGAAGCAACAGTTGCTGTTGGTGACGATTTTTGACCATACACAAAATGTACAATACCAGGCCTCAAACGATTCGCTGTGGGGAAGGATTTATACTGTAGATTACTGTGACATAATATCATGCGCTGTCATCATACCTGGTACCTGGACACAGTTACAATCACTGCTGCGCAGCCTCCAGACAAAAATCCATACATTGAAGACTTATATTTATATGCCATTGCTGTGCCTTTATATGCATACCCTAAATGTCTGCATTTAAACGCAATCCAAAACATGGATTTTATAGTCTCTATTTTCATGCATTGTGTATTTGGCACTGTATATTCTGATTGCATTTAATCAGTGTGGGTAGATTCTGCACATAACCTGATATTGTTTTAACTATTCCTTAATAAACCTCATGCCATATGTACACCTCAGCGCCATTTTCCAAAGTCAGTACATTTTACATAAAAATTTGACGTTTCACAGTATGTTTTATGTGCACAATTTGTAGCATTTTGTCAGAATGCACAACAATGCCTTTAAAAAAAACTGGCTTAATACACAGTGTGTACACCTGTTGAAATGTGTGTTACTGTTTTATTAGCAATATCACACAGAATATTATGTAAACAAAACAGTATATTTATTGTGATGTGTATTGTGTATGTGTTATATAATTTCCCTCAGTTAACTCCGTTAAACTAGCTTATAGAATAAACACTGATTAAACCAGGGTTTCATGGGGATCATGTTTTTGCCAGTCACACATTTTCTTGGTGGCCACGTAGATGTCAACTCACACGAATACAGCCAGGTTAAGATGTGTTTTATGATCTGAAATAAACAACGAACACACGTGTGACACCGATTTTCGAGGCGTCACTGACAATATCTATAAAGTTTGATGCTTTTTTGTCTCCTTCATTTTTTACCCATCCAGTGATGTATTTATATTTTCTACCCACCCACAACAGGTTTTACTTGTCCAAATAACAGGGTGACAGGTCTCCGCATAAAGCTACATGGGTTAAAATGGTATCTAAGTGAACGGTAAAAAAAGATCTGCATATTAATGCAGGTCACTAGAAGCAGGACAATAAACAAGGCCAGAGAAGATGTAGCAAGCCTTCACCATAACATTTTAAATTTATTGCAACCTACCATTCAGGGATGTAGGCATAGCTTTATGTAGAGACCCGTCCACCCGTCATTTGGACGGGTAAAAATGAATATAGGTCTTCCAAAACCATATATATTGTTAGTTATCCCTTGAAAGTGAGCGAAAATGGTGTCACATGTGTGTTTGAAGTCCATTTCAGGTCATCTAAAAGTTTGTAAACTGGCTTAACAGTTAACATCCATGTGTCCACCAAAACACGTGTGACTGGAAATAATGTTATCCTGCATAAAGCCCTGGGTGTAGGTTACTGATACAAGTACATTGTTGTTATACTCTGTAGTTGTGAGACAGAGTGAGGTCACTGAGGTGCAACATTGATATTAGTCAAGACAGCCTCCCAAGTCCACAAAACACCCCCCCAGGACTGTTTACCAGGCCAACACTTGGACTTCAACAAGACAGCACAGAACTGCAGAAGTAAACAAATTACCCATATAAATATTATCTGTACATCTCAACAAGTCTGATCAGACAACTTTGGACTGACAGTAATACTCACAGTATTGCTGATTTGAGTGGTATGATTCTGCTATCAGAGGCTTTATGTTAAACAATACAAGAATAAATGAATTTTTTTACAAAATGTAAACATTTATCATCATATATCTTAACAGGTGCTAACAAATAATTTGGTCTAAGTGTTGTAGAATGTAACATTTTAATAACTTGCTACAATAAACTATCAGAATGGATGACAAAATGACGAAATGTCACAATTATTTGAAAACATTACTGATTAGCGATTTAATGTTACTTCTTACATAGTTACCCCAACCAGTCAGTGCTGTTTTCATGTCATAAGCTTTACCCGAAAAACTATCAGAACTGATGTGCCGTGAGTGTCGAACACATAGAAAACCTCAAATTAAAAAAATTCAACAATACACTTTAAATGTCATGTTTCATTCTAAAAATGTTAACAGATATGTACATGTATGTGCAATAATCAGTTGATCACACATAATAATGCATTGTATGCAAGTAACACACACACGCACGCACGCACGCACGCACGCACGCACGCCGCACGCACACACACACACACACACACATAGGGATATCTTACATGCACTTTACAACAAACTAAAAACAAACTTCTGCATGGTATATACATAATCAATTTGGTTCCAACTGTAACTGGTTCTAGCCCTACACGTACTTCTTAAGTAATTCTATCAAATACAAATTTCATAACAATTCCTGCTGCTTTAAACTTTTAAAATTAACAGTTATAGATATGCTATGGGTAATAAATATATTATCAACAAGCAAGGTGCTTATGTGGACAAGAAACCATAAATGATTACAATGTATGACATTATGTCGTTATGTGTATGTTTTATTTACGAGACCACATATAATAATTATAAGCAAACTCTGCAGGGCACTATGGGATGGTTTCACTGACCAGTTTACTTTGAATGGAAACTGGAAAAGTGCAATCAAATATAGCCATAAATGTTTCCATTGCATATCATTTTCCATATAAATCTGTGTTTATTTGATTGATGCATCGTGTGAGGTACTTCTCGTGTGACATGTAATGTATACAGGCAATGAGCAAGCAAAAGGTGCCATTCAGATCAATTTCGTCCAGACACCAGCCAGACGTACTTATGCTGAGTGTATACGGTATCAACGCGATGTGTCTCCGAGTGTCTCGTAAGGTGTATAAAAGAGGCCACACCTAGTCAACTATTAGATTTACAGTCAAATTATGCAACATAATTTCAAGTGCATCCTTGATTAATTTTTGTCCCATTTTGCAAAAGGCAAATAATATAAATATTCATTTCATTACGTTATGTAGTAATGTGTACAACAGTACAAAGATTGCATGAATATTACTTAAACTGAAATAATTTTAGCTTGTTTTTTTAGCAACTTCACTGAATTTAGTAAGAACACACATCATGCTAACAATTCCATCTACTACCATACAACAGCTACATTAAACTGACCAATAGAACCAATCAATTGACTACTGTCTGCAGCTGGTGTGTGTGTGTGTGTGTGTGTGTGTGTGTGTGTGTGTGTGTGTGTGTGTGTGTGTGTGTGTGTGTGTGTGTGTGTGTGTGTGTGTGTGTGTGTGTGTGTGTGTGTGTGTGTGTGTGTGTGTGTGTGTGTGTGTGTGTGTGTGTGTGTGTGTGTGTGTGTGTGTGTGTGTGTGTGTGTGTGTGTGTGTGTGTGTGTGTGTGTGTGTGTGTGTGTGTGTGTGTGCATGCGAGTGTGTGTGTCTGAGTGGTGCGTGCGTGCGTAATATGTGTATATGTGTAGACTGTGCATGTGTGATTGCATGCGTGTGTGCCTGTGTGTGTGTTTACGCATTTATGCAGTATCAAATTTTTGCCAGTCACAGATTTTGTTGCATGTTAACTCACATACACACAGGCTAGTCAAGATGTGTCCATTATGACCTGAAATAAACTACAAACACATGTTTGACATCTATTTTCAAAGCCTTCTTAATTTCTGAAGAAAGGTTTTTCTAACCTTTTTTAACCTGTCCAACCATCCAGCAATATTTCTACCCATTCAAAACGGGTACATAAAGCGGGTGTTTGTGTGTGTTCGCGTGCTTGCGTGCATGCTTGTGTAATCCGCCGGCTATGATGGCATGTGTTTGTACATTCAGCAGATTATAAATGCATTGCACAATATTTATTTTTGATATTTATGTACATTCTAACATTTACGCAAGTTACAACACATTTTCCTTGAGGGCACTCGCACCAGATAGCACTCAAGTGTTAAACCAATAAGCACATTATTTGTCTGAGTGTATGATTTGTTATTGACTAAGTACTTTGTTTTAGCTCTGTTGCAAAATTCTGAAATGACAATGTATTCTCTATGGCATAGTAACTCTTTGTCCAGTAAACTAACTCCACACCCATGATTAGTGTACCACAATGTACAACTCTTGACACATACTATTTACACGAATGAGTCACATGCAGCTATGCTGAGACCATTCCTGTGACCAAAAAAAGTCATAAAAAGAAACACACACACACATGTAGCCACACTAGATTGCATCTATATTCAGAATGGGGCCAGGATTAGGTCAACAGACTATACATTTGTAAGTAAAGTTTATGCTAATTTATGACGTAGATTACACCTGGAGTGCTCACCTGAAATTACTGGGCAACTTTTTACAGTTTTAGTGAATGAAACTGACACAATTATATATTAATGCACACACAACAACGCAGAAACCATACAAGATATGAATTCCACCAATCCTTTCTTAGATTTTTTTCAGGTGGAAAGCAAATACAATAACAAATGTTATCAGCATTACATATTTTACAAAAGAAACAATGGTTAATGGACATTTAGTTGTATTTTATTTGGTGATGCTGATGTTCAATTTTTTAACATTATGGAAGTAAAGCAGCTGCCTTTCCGGGCATTTCCATGAAAATTTGGAAAATGGTCTGAAATTTTATTCATTGAATTTCAAAGGAATATTACATGTTTTTGATAGGACATAACTTAAAGTAACAGGAAAGAAAAAAATTCAATATTTGCACAATGCTTTATGTGAAAATGCTACACCCAACCATTAGCACTGAAATTATAACATTATGCATATCTAAAATGTCAATAATTAGTGGCCCTTTACAGCCCTATTTTCTGTTACTTTCTTGGTTTGCTCAACTGCTGTTATTTGTTAAGCCTTAGTCTCATGTATTATGACAATAACATTTCTGAGTCTGTTCTGCATTTTCAAGATATGCTTCTACACTGAGGTGGCAATTTTTGCGTAATGCGAGTCACAAAATCATAGATTTTTTATTTTATACAGCAGCCTTTGGTAGTCTGAGACTGCCCATTATAAATCTCCTCCTTCTTTTTATAGCTTATTAAATGATACAAACTATATCCATATCTAGTGAATCTATACTGTGATATTGGACACTGAATATGTGTAACATGAGTCACATGTAACGCGAGTCACGAAAAATAAGGTATTGTAATGCGAGTCACAATGCATTTGTTAGATTTTTCTCACTTATTCTAAGACATATATCAATTTGTTGCAAAAGCATAATATAGACTGCAGTATTAATATTTTCATTAATGATAATTCTACCACGAAAATAAATTTGTTTACTAATATATCCCATAAGCTTTTTATGGTCCAGTTTATTATTAATTCACATGCTTCTTTAAAAACAAAAGATTTTGAATCTGATTTCATCTATCACCAGTGAATCTCTTTTCCAACATTATTAAATAATAAGAAATTACTTATGTTCAAATTGACTAATTAGATGTGTACATTATCCCCACACATGGACATGTGCTGAATGCATGCCAGACTCATGTATACACGATTTTTCTACTATTCAGATAAATGTGTTCATGTTTAATTTCCATTAAGTTTTTACATATTAAAATGTTTAGTTTTGTTTTCCTAGATAGCAGTCAGTGTAGGAATTATTTAGTAAAATTTACTTCTTACCTGTATACCTAGGTAGGTGAAAATATCAGCATGAATTAATGAAAGATGTTAAATTGGTGATGAAAATGGGTTTTTCATAAGAAGTTTAAGATATTAATTGTTGCTCTTAAATAAAACAACATTCAGAAAAATTTCTTGTATGTTTATTGATAAACTTTTGACATATTCACTGGAACCGAGTACAGGTTCTTTCTCGACATTCACAGTGAAAGAGACTTTTGAAGCTCTGTACTCAAGGTAAATATAAAGATTACTGCAAACATCAGAATGAAATGAGTACAAAGAGCCATGATGCAAAGAAGGCAAGGGAAAATAAATGCCTTTGTCTGAACAAAGAGTCTGAAGAAAAAGTGGTAATCGAATAGTCAAATGTCGAGCCCTGAAAAAGGCAAGAGTAAATAACAATGCCAATTGGCAAAAGCAACAACAAAAGGGAGGAAAGCTGTCATGTGAAAACTGTACAGCACTGTACAGCACTGATCAAAAACAATCTTATCTATGACAAAGCCAGATGAACACAAAGGTGCTATTCCTGTGGTCCACATTGAAGCAGTCAAGTTTTTCTATGCTAGAAATAACAACATGTTTAGTTGGTTTTTATAATAAAACTTGCATGTAAGTGGTCTTGCAAAATAATTGTAAAGACAACTTTTATGAAAAACAATCCCCTTGTGTATTTCTTTAAAAACTATGAAATCTTTCTGGAATTGAAACAAAGTTCAAGTGTGCAGTACTTCCTTTAAAATTATACAATATTTTAGAAGGTTAATGTATTTTTTAAATATAATATTGTGTGTTACCTAAAATACAGACTGAAAAAATAATTTCCCTCAAGCTAAAATATGCATAATGACTTATCTGTGATAATGGATTTCATGTAACGTGAGTCACAGTAACGCGAGTCACACTGATTATCTAATATATTTGTATGTTATTGAGAACATTTCAAATCACTAATGCCATTTTTTGAAACCTTATTTATTTGTGTTTCACACAAGGGTATTCATTGTTTGCTATTATTTATACATTGAGTAGAAGCTTGTCATGTATCAAGTGACATTTTTGGATTTTCTGTTTGCTGTAACGCGAGTCACGCTAAGATTAGATTCAAATAAAAATCATACAATGTAATCAAATTTTTATTTGTTGGCATCATTTAATACCTTATACCTTTAAGTTCCTCCATGCATAAGTTGAACTTTTAAAATACATTATTATAAGAGATATGTAAAAATAGTGTTCACGGAATGGTCAAAATATGTAACGCGAGTCACGTGGAAATGCCTCTCAGCAGAGAATTAAAACTCTGATCATCTAGAGCTGTCTGACAAGGTAGGAGCAAGCAATAGTTGTATCTTTTTTTATTATTATGATTATGTGTCTACACAGCTGACTTGTTAAATGATTATCATTATACCCACTAAACTGAATATGTGGTATTTACTGGAGAAAGTCTGTGGGGTGTCCAAGGTAAATTATGGCACAGTTCATGCCAAACATGACAAGGAACGGCACTCATATTTAATTCATATCAACATTGCATTTCTATGTTACTATGTATATATGCCACTATGCCAGTGTCAACTGTCGTTGAGGAGGCTAAAATCTGGTTCTTTCTAGTTTCTACCTGGTGTCTGCGGCTCTGTTCATCCGGGGAAATAAAAGATCCTACACACAGAAACAATCAGTCATAGACTTGCTCATTTTTAACCCTGCTGCACATCATGCTGACGTCTTCTAAGTCCAAGAAAACATGCAAGTACCATGTGTGTTGTGAGTTTCTTGTTACCACATGTTACGAGGAACATGAAATGATAAACAGTGATGCCACTCATGTTAATCAGCAAGTCACTGTGGGTCACAGCTGGGCAACCATGTCACATAGGTAAATCCGGTCAGTTTTGGCTGTAACTTTAAAAACCATTTTGGCTCACTTAAAATAACAAGGTACGCAGCCATGCACAGTCGCACACATACAGTTCGCGGAATGGTGGGTGGTGTTTGTCAGAAATTTGCAAATGAAACCACCGCTATTGGGGGACCTGGGGGCAAATGAAGAAGAGGTGGTTCTTACCTGATTCCATCAATGTGATGGCCTTAGTCTTGGCGAGCTCAAGGGCAGTCACCCAGCGTTGGCGTTCTATCTCCGAGCTAGCCTTCAGATGGAACGTCTGTGTGCTGCCATTGGAGATGATGAAGCTACACGAGTCCTCTGTATGGATGAAGGCATTGGCCAGGTTGATTGTGCCCCGGCATGTGTGTGTCATTTCAGCCTGGTTTCTGCAGCACAATTCGCAGACAGTCATTGTATGCAAGTTCAAACAAAGACGAACATGAACCGGTTCATTAAATAAAAATATTAATCAAGTAGAAAATATATATTGACGTTAGCACTGTACACAGAACCAGACGAGGTGGCATTGTGATTCAGAAATGGCAAGAAATGTTTACTAATTATGTCAAGTGTCAGTTAAAACAAACTGGTATTGCATATTATTTTAGAAGATTTATTTATTGGATATAATAATGTGAGAACTGGCCACGTATGGCCTATGGAGCATATTTTTAGCAGGAAGTAATGTGCTGTTTGATTACTTCCTTTCCTGCCTCCAGGTTCAACGTATGATCAATATGATTTGCACTAAGGATTTGCACTCATTTGCACTAGAGTACAGAATGGTAAACACATATTGTTCATTGTAAATACTAAGTATCACATGACAATGTCAGGGTAATTGGGTGTGCACTTTAACCCTTTTCAAATTTCAGACTGTCAGACATGCATCTCGTGTCAGTCGTGACTATCTGTGTCAGCACTCGGGGGGGAAAGGGGGACATGACACACCCCGGCAGTTGTAATTTTTAACACGACTAACACTGTATATCACTATACTGCGAACACATGTCATGCTAACGTAGTAACACAACTGTAAATCATATGCTGTCCACATCAGTAGAAAATAGCAATCCTAGGTAATCATAATGCAAATAAAGTCTGACACATGACAGTGATCGTATGCACATACCGGTAGTACGATAACAAGCCATTCTGCAGCACAAACCATCGTTTTTGGTATCCTTTTATATAATTTGTCCACTTGTAAAGCCATCCTTTATACTGATCCGATGTGGAGTGTTTGGATTCTGACATTTTGGAAGCGAACAGGTGACAGTACGCATCACCTTCCAAACTACTGACGTAAGATGGATCTCAAAATGGCGATGGGACACGCGACACCGGATATACAAGCGCCCTAAAATTGAGCACTCTCAAGGACGCTCACCGACTGGACTTTAAAGTTACAAATAAGATCTACTTCCACTTAAAATGCACAAAGTGCATACAATCTCCCAATTGGGAATGCAGATGTTGCTAAAATAAACCGATTGATACTCAGCGCAGTAATATTGGAAAGTTGACTACGTGCAGTAGTCCTAATCGCTTTCCGACAGAGGGCATTACTGATATTGTACAAGACAGTTACAAGTCCACCATGTGGCGCCACTTTTCTAGCGTTCATAAATGGTATACTTATTTAATATACTTAGTTGTTTCCACTCTTTTAGCCAGCGGCCAGACACCTCGATTTCTTATTGAAAATGCTCTATGAGGTTGTTGTCGCTACTTCGGAGAGTCTGTTCCAAGACTCCGACTTACGAAGAAGTGGTTACGGATATCCTACGCGAGTATAGCTTTTCTGTAGTTTTAGACTATGATCATGGCCTTTCAGATATCTATTAAAAATTGGTCTGGGGTAAATCTGCTGAGGCCTCTTATGTATTTAAATGGTAAATACATAGCAGAAGTCTGCCTGGCGTCGTCTCTGTTCCAAAGAAACGGTACCCAATGATCTCGGCCTTTCGCGATTTCGGTCTGAGTGATCTCGGCCTGTTTCGGTGAACTCGGCCAGTGACCTCGGCCTGTGCGGCAGTGATCTCGGCCTGTATTCAGATGATGTTACCTAGCGCATTTGTGCAACATACTGTGGTAAATATTATGCAGTGTAGGTGTGTGTAACATTGCATGGTTGATAAGCCTTGTTTTCAACAGCGGTCTCTGTTTTTTAGCCAGCGATTTCGCCCTATTTGCGGGATGTTAGCCACATATAAATTATTGTGCAGCAGCATGTAACTTAGCTGTATCCAACAATTTATTCTGTATAGGTGAATTTGTTAATAAAACTTACTTAAAATAACACATTTGTCAATACACCGTAACTGTTTTAAATAAAAAGCACACTACAGTATTTTCTTTCTTGTAACAAACTGAACTGCACTGACTGGGAATACAGTGTAATGCACACAAATACACACAAATCACTCTAAATGTAACTTAGCTGTATACAACATGACAAGGTTCATATCGCAAAAACTATGAGTACATTAAAATAACTTATTGTTTACATCTTACAATGAGATACAGTGTTATACAGTTTCTGAAAAGATGCATTCATTATGGTAACTCAACATAAACCCACAAGCATTCTTGAGTAATGTATAACTGAATAATGCACACATAGTTTTACCATTCGTTATAAAAGCTGTATCAATTGCATTGCAGATCCTAGCTTAGAAAAAACATTGCTGTTACCACCTTTACATGTATGCCTTTGTTATATTTAATATGCACGATTTTTAGTTTGTGTTTTTCTCTTTTCTCTCTTCTCACTTATTCCATGTAAGCATGAGAACTGTTGCAAATGTAGTTTTACATCTGAACTAACTATGGCAATCTATTTTGGAAAATGTGTTATGCAAACAACTTAATTTCCAACAACACATTTCTAATATCACAGGTCTTTTTAATAAAAAATTAATAAAAACTTCATAACAATTCTATATTTTCACAGTGTAGATCATAAGATTATTATGGATAATTTGTTTTAAGTATTTATGAAAATGCAATAATAAGGCAACATTTTAAAATGCCTTGTCCACTGTCACATAAACTACAGTTGATATAGGCACTTCAACAAAATCTGCTGCGGCAGTGATTTTGCGTGCGCGCAAAACCGCGTAGCTGCAGCGTCGTTCCTTTTACTTGGATCTGGGTACCATTTTGTTTTAACTCTCTGATTCACACGCATTTTTTATGATTGACGTCATCGGATGGCGGCTCCAACTTGGTGGTAAGTTGAACTTTATTTACGTCGTTTTATTTTTAAAATTTGAAAACAATTAAGCTAGATTTCACCGATATTATAACATAGCTGTGTTTCATTAATGGTCATGTAGACCACCTCACCTCAAGTTTAAATAGTTGTTATATATATCTCACAAGAGAGAGCCATGCATAAATTGGAAACATTGGTCTGTTGAGCCATTGGCCTCTTTGTTAAAGAACTATCTGTATCTTGGTAATTTGTTTTCTGAAATGGTTTTTGCAATGAAGCAATACGTTATTGTCATGGGCATATTCTATGCAATGCGGCAGGTGATTAATAAATTTTAAGAGTTATACAAATACTACTCAGACATGGTCTTTGTAATAATAAAACATTGCCTAGACTGATGTGCTCCAACAATTCAGGTTGAAACAGATTTGTCTCTGTTTTGTGTGCAGCTTTTCAAGAAAGAAGAGAACAGCAACTCCAATCCTGTTCAACTTCGTGTTGAAGTGGTGGAGAATGTGGGAGATCTAGTTGTAGTGTGGGCTCCTCTCTCTCTTTCACATGTGGTGTTACTGCTTCTAGGTGCAACGTGCAGTTCACGACTCATCTCTTGCTTCAACACACTCCACCTCTTCTGCAAGGTGAAGTCAGAGGTGCTGATACCACACGCCAACACCATACAGCCGTACCTCGACATCAAGTGCAGTGTAAGTTGGCCATCATAGCCAAGCTGTTTGCACATGTAACCGTGCAATGCTGAGATATTTGGTCAACTTTAAATTGTTCGATGCTTACATAATGTAGTCAGGCTAAGTGTTGAAGCCAGCATTAACTTTCTAAATGTTGACTACGCTTTGAAGTGATGGTAACACCTAGTTGACAGCGAACATGCATCCTGAATATTTTCATATGTTTTCTTTTGTCAGCATCTTATAATGGTTTAATTATGGAGAATGTATAGAGAACTGAGATACAGTCACCTGAATTTAAAGACAATGTGCTTCATTACAGTTGCTGTAGAACTTTGGTTTTATATTATTACCCGATATGGTACAATAAATCATCAGCAAACGTGAAGTTTTCAAGGTGCATATAATTACATTGTTCGCTAACTGTATATCGGGGCAGCTTCTTTTAATTTTGTTTTTGATGTTGTATAGACTACATGGTGCTACACAATGTTGCGAGGATCTTCAAACTGGCAGTGCCCCTCATGGACCACCCTGGCGAGAGTTTCCTTGCTCAGCTCGAGGAAGACATGATGAAACTTGTGCTCAAGCACGGCATGCTGGTAAGTCACTGATTCTCAGCCCTTGTTGGGACTGTCCTGGTCCCAACACCAGTGGTAATGAATTATAACATGTTTATGTTATTACTGTTTAAAGTCACAAAGCTAGCTGCTGCAAACATTGGTGGTATCTTAATATAGAACTGGTACTTTACTAGGGATGTAGCACTTGAAATTATCACTAACGAATGCCAATTTTGCCCAGCTCTGAGCAATCTTGTGATTATATCATTCTTAAATGACGAGATTGAAGAGAAATGACGAGATTCCAACTAGGACGATTTCTGTCTCTTGGTTTTCATGTTAATGTCTTAGTCAATCATGTGGTAGTATTAGTGTTATACAGTTGGTCAGTACTACAATGTTGTACGCGTCGAGAAGATTTGCAATTAAAACTACATTTTAAAAAGCCTGTTAATTAAAAACCTGTATTGATTTCTAGCATTATTGTAAAAGGATGATGAAATATCCGCCACGAAGATGAGGAAGTGAAGCACAAGGCCCTGGCAGGACTAGGTCAGTTCAACTGAAGATATCATGCAAATGTACTCATCTAACGGGTTGTTTGTTCATAAATTTGTACAATGATTACTAATTTTTTAATCTCCACTTTCTTACTAGAATTAGTACTTTATGTTAATAATGTCCAGATTGAAAGTTATGTTTTGCAATTCTTTATTGACAGTCATTATGGTTACGCAGTTCATGTGCAAGGAATATTTGTATCAGTATCTAATGGCAACTATTGTGATCATTACAGTATGTTGATATGCAGTCATCAGCAGTAGAGTTTCACCATACAATTTATCCAGTGACTAAAATAAGCTACCTTTACTGCACTTGTGTGTTTTAAAATACATGACAAATTAGTAGATGAGAGGACAGAAAGAGACATGCGGGCCTTTATACCTGGGAAGAGTAATTAATTACAAGTTATCAGGTTATTGCACAGATAAACACTATGATGTTTCTTGCGAGCAGGGTTCTTTGTGATGCGAGAGTATGAGTACAAGCTGGGCCAGGACATGCAGGAGTTATACATTGACCTGCTGACACGCAAGGATGCACCTGTGAAGATGCGCTGTCAGGTGCTACGCAAAATGCTCATGTACGTGATGGAGGAGGATGATCAAGGCTGATCAGGAGTGTAAGTTCATCTCAGTCATACCCAGTTTATTGTATGATTTAACTTACTTTCCAGCAAAAGTTTGTCGATGAGTACTTGTCGACAAACTTTTGCTCCAATGTAAGCTAAATCATACAATAAACCATTCTTAGAGCCATTAACAATATATTCAGTATTGTCATACCTAGTGTCGTGAGTTTGCATCAGAACTAGGTGTAATAATATTATTAATATTCTGACAATAATAAACTGCTTTCATACATCCACAACACTGTGGTGGTTTATGTGTGTGCATGTCAATGTGTTCCTTCTAAATGGTGTGCATCCCAGACTTAATATATTAATCTATACCAACTCAGATGATAAGCAGTGCCTTTAAAATTGCAATTTGTGTTGATTGTTCTTACCATCATTGAATGTAGGGTTTACACTGGACATTAGACATGTTAGTTGAATGATCACATTATCATGCATGTTTTATTTTTATTGTTCGGGCTATAGGGGATGTTTTACATAACTAGCACTGTGAAACACTGATCAGAAGCATCATCGTCTGGAGCAGTGCATTTTTGCTAGCAAGGAAAATAAATGCGATATGATATAATAATTATTAAAATATATGTGTAGCAATAAATAATGATGTGTAATAATACATTTGATGTGTTTGTTTGATACAGGGAAGAAACTGCAGAACAAGGAGGATTTGAAGGAGATGGGTGATATACAGTCGGGGTAAGGTGTCTTGTGGAAACTGCTGTTTTCAGAAGCACATGTGCTTCCTTAGTTCTGTCAAACGGCTGTTTTTGGTGAGTAACTCTAGTTTTAGGAGAAATGCATGAGTTAACAGTGTTTTTGTTTCAGTATACATTCTGATGTATCCGTGTGTGAACATTTCTATAAAATGATATGATCCTTTATCTAGATTTAATATGGTAAGTTTTGTAGCAGTGAAACATGCAAATCCTCCAAGATGGCAACATGCGTTTGACTCCTTTTATGTTTGTCTGCATCCTTGAACTTCTGAATAACAATGACCTTTCTCTTACTTGAGAGAATTGTACAGTGATGAGTGCATCAGATTGTGGCAGTGTAAATGCGTTAAACCATGTAAACGTGTGCATTAATTCTCTTTGGCAGGATACAAGCTAGTAGTATTGATCTTATTTGTTTTTTATTTAATATGGTGACATGTATAATATCCGTATCTGCCACACAAGACCCTTATGACGTTTGTTTGAGTTGTGTGTTTCTCTTGCAGTATGGCCAGCACAATCATACAGGTGTACATCAAACAGATACTTGAGACTTTCTTCCATCATCACTCACAAGTGAGGATGATTGCACTCAGTGTCATCTGTACATGTAGGTAATCACCCTTATTATGTAATCACCCTCACCCTATGACTGTACCATGCACCCAATGCAGGTAGGTAATCATGTGATATACACATGTATTCGTTGTACTACTTTTTATAGAATTCTATATAAAACATCGTATAGAATATTTTGTCGATATTTCTTAAAACAATAAAAATATATAATATTCTATAGTATTTTTATAGTTGTCTATATGAAATATCCTGTAGAATAATCTATGGGATTTCTTTTTAGTTTTCTATTGAAATTATCCTATGGAATAATCTGGGATTTTTTCCCAGGAAATATCCTATTGAATTTCTATAGGATTTTTCCTACAGAAAACTCAAAATCCTGTACAATATTCTATAGCATATTTCCTATAGGATATTTCCTATGGAAACCTAAAAAAATACTATAGAATATTCTTTAGGATATTTCCTGTGGAAAACTAAAAAATACTATAGAATATTCTATAGCATTTTTATGGTTTTCTATAGAAAAACATTCTATAGAATATTCTATAGGATGTTTATGGTTTTCTATAGGAAATATTCTATAGGATATTTCCTATAGAAACCATAAATATTCTATAGAATATTCTATAGAAAATTATACACAGAAATCCTATAGAATATTCTATAGAAAACTATATGCAAAAATCCTATAGAATATTCTATAGAAAATGCATACATACGACGAGCCGGTTGCTGTTGTACATTATTGTTTCGGTTCCAGATTTCCTTTGTTGTCCTTGTGGAGTATAACATTAATGATTTTCTCTCAGATTCTCACGGGTAATCGATCACCAAGCGTCTATAAGCTGTACAGCCTCTTATGCTACCTCTTGCGTTTATCGTGCGTTTACGGTGGCTGATCAATTCCAGGGTATAAGAGTGGGACAGTGTAATATAGTTTAATGGGATGGATTGTCCAATTTTATAACATTTCCATGTATGTGTTTTGGTGAGTTTCAGCTCTAAAATATTATGACCAGACCGTCGCATATATACCGCGAAACGAGAGGTGTTTGATGAGTGTGTAATACCAAGATTCCGACGTGTTAGCGTTATTGTGTTGTATAAATACTATAAATACTATTAAACTGTTTTTGCTGCTAGACGAACAGTGAAAAGCACAGCTAAGGCAAGCCATGCAACGTACCTGTCCCGCACACTCCGTGTTACCATAGATTGCATCCGTCGACAAAAGAGAGCCACTACACAACGGCAGTGAAGGCACGAGTGAGCCTTGCAATACATGATGAACCCCTTGTAGCCGTACTTTTGCATAAAATAAACGCTTGCAAATGAACCGGTAGTATTCATTCATTGCGTGGTGCGTAACATTTGATAAAAAAAATTGGCGAACGAGCGTTTTCTTGCGCAACACTAAGTAGATACTCTACATGTAGTGGAAATACATTTAAAGTGGCAATAAAACTTCAAAAATAATGTTACCATTACACGATCATCTTAATTAATTAATTCATATATATATATATATATATATATATATATATATATATATATATATATATTATATATATAAAAATAGATAGATAGATAGATATGATAGATAGATAGATAGATAGATAGATATATAATGATAATTAGATAATGAATATGATAAAGATAGTTAGAAAAGTATGCAATAAATACAAATATTTAGGAATGATATAATATATATATATATATATATATATATATATATATATATATATAATATATAAATATATATATATATATAATATATATATATATATATATATATATATATATATATATATATATATATATATATATATATATACCATCCGTTGCCGTGGGCCGAACCACCTGTCTGTGTGGGCTGAACTCGTCATGGGCCGAAACATCCAGGACCCAATTTTGAGACATTGTCGCTGTGCATCACATATACAAATAGTGATGACACTTACATTGTAATATTGTCGTGCGGCGATGGCTGTCGTCGTGTCGGCGTCTTACGGGCGTTGAGCGTTCGTTCGTTCGTTGTGTGCCGGGGTGCAGCTCCTTTTATACCGCGGTCACGCTTGGTTGGCTGCGGCGTGATCGGTTGGCTGGATGACGTTGTTGAGCCGCTGTGTGGCGCTGTTAACTACGACAACATCAACACGGAAGTAACTCAAATCCAGCAATGGGTCCAAACGTATGCTCCCTACTGGCAGTGGGTTTAATCCTAAGTCTAATGCACATTGTCCAAGTCAGGTCGCAATGTACCACCACATTCTGTAATGGCGACGACACCGACGAGAGAGCTCTGACGGCGATGTTGTATCGGCTGCAAGACACACTGGAACGACAACAGGACACCATTAGGCGACAACAGGACACATTGGAGCTCCAACAGAAACAACTTATGAGACACGAGGAGATTCTTGCGAAACTTCAAACGTGTATGTACCCCTAATGTGTAACTACAGTTGTTAACTAAAATCGATAATAGTATACAGTGACATTACGCTATACTGATGCTTGGTGACGCGTCATCACGTGGCATAACAACGGCAAGTCCGCCATTACTCGGTGAATGGTGTCGTGTTGTGCGCTACCGTTGTATATCCATACATGAAGTCTTGTTTTACTTCTTTATTTATCGTTAATTTCGGTTAGTTATATTATGTGTTGTACGTTTCGAAGTTAGTATAGTTAGATCATTATGTCATACGGATATTTGGACGGTTTATTTAGTCAATCAGACTGAGCGCGCTACAGTACATGTCAAAACTGGCGCACCCTAAAGTCGGGCCAAGAACTGGCAGACCGCCCGGAAACGGCAGACCACATTCACAAAAATGCCACCGATCGATACGCTCCATGTTTACGTGCGTTGTTATAGTTGCTGTTTTTACGGTGCTCTTCTGCTACGACTGATTGTTAGTGTTTCCTGACATCTGGCTGTGGGCAGGTAATTGTTGTCAATAAGTTGCTTTTGGACTTGTGTATTTATGAGGTGCACCTTGCGTGAATCTGTGTAGTTACGTAGGCCAATGAACGACAGGTACAGATGTCAGTGGGCATTAAAGTGTCACGGCATAGGATGCCATGCAGCTGTGGTCTTAGTATGGTTACCATGTGTTCTTGAGATAATTATGGAATAATGTGTATGTTGTTGTGGGATATTTCCACCAAACTCACGCACTATTAATTACTTAGTGTAATACGCAGGGTTTGCGTTATTTATTCAGTTAATTGCCAGGGTTGGCATGTTGGTTTAATTATTGAACTTAAGTAGTGTGAGCAGAGATGAATCTTCTTTTATGAGAGACAACACACACACACACACACACACACACACACACACACACACACACACACACACACACACACACACACACACACTTTTACCACAAAACCCAAAAAAAACCAAAAAAAAACCAAAAACACACACACACACACACACACACACACACACACACACACACACACACACATATATATATATTATTATATATATGTGCGTGAGCCTCCTGGCGTGGATGTTGAATGTGTTCATGTCATTTGTTTCAGGTTTATCCGTGCGTACGTGGGACGTGAATCTTGTCTAACCATGATATATGTCGGTCCTGTTTACCTTATTCACACACCCCTCCGAGCACGAAACAGTTTGAGACGTGACCTAGTTGGAGTAGACTAATAAACGCCCAGGCATCTATAAAACAAACATCCGTGTTTCTGATGGCTGCGATTAACTTTTCACTCTAGTTAGTAAACACCGAATTTCCCAGGCCAGGCACTGTAAGAGAGCCGTCAACCGGGAGGTCACATCTAATGTCGGGTTGGTATTCATATGGATGCGTCATTTAGTATTTTCGAAAGGTGAATGGTGATACTATTTATTAGATTCATGCTAGTGACTAACATACCGATGTTCACGTGAGTAATACTGAATATGCGCGACTTGGGTAACGTGTCAGGCCTACTGTTACGATAGTATTCCGATAGTTTTGTTACTGTTGATATAATGTTGTGATAGCTCATAATTTTTGCGATAGCATTGTGGACGTAGGAATTTTCAGGAAAAACAGTCTCAAAATACAGCGCAGACGAACGCTGTGGCACCTTGCTTTTACTTATAATATCGTGGAGGCGGTTGATTAGCAAGTAGAATAATAATATAATATATACTATATATTTTTATATATATATATATATATATATATATATATATATATAAAATAAAGTATATATATATATATATATATATATATATATATATATATTATATATATATATGTATATATATATATTTTATATAATATATTAATTATATATATATATATATGTATATATATATACATATATTTTATATATATAATTATATATATATTATATATATATATATATATATATATATATATATATATATATATATATATATACAAATATATATATATATATGTAGTTATATATATATTATATAAATAAGTATATATATACTGTATATTTATATATATATATAAAGTTAATAATATATGGAATATGGAATGATTATTTGTGGTGGTGAATGAGAGGGAAAGAGAGAGAGAGGGAAGTGAAGATACAGGACAATGAGGAAAAACATGAAAACATGTCGATGACCATTATTCAGGACGTACACACCCGACATACAGCTAAAAGGCGGAGATACATTAAATAAATACATAAAAGTCAATAATTCAAGGAACACACATATTAAACTTTTAAACAGATGATGATGCTAGATGAGACATTACGTGGGAAAAGACCAACGCATACAAAGTATGTGATTAACTCAATTTATATTGCGTCTACATCCGGGTTATAACTGACATACATGCGAAGCCTCGCAAGGAAGGTTGTCTTGGCCGGGTAAAAATGATTATTCTGATAGTGACCCCTTAGTCGGACACACGAACCCCGTAGAACCCACTAGCACGCTGTTTGTATCCGGTTAGTGCAGTCGTTGCGACAGACAGGACGATACAATGGCGGATTGGGCGCTAAGTGCGATGCGGGTCATGGGTCTATTGTGTGTCACAAGCGGTCAAAGGTTCGGGTCCAGCAATGGTCAATGCAGCTACACGTTCAACTGCGATCACGACTCACAGGGAGCTGCCGACCCGTTGATGAAGAATTCGGTGGTCATTCTGCAGGTAATACTGCACTACGTTCTACGGGCATACGTTCAAGAATGCACAAGCACACACCCACCCATCCATTTCCACCTACAACAAAACTATTAGTCTTGAAATGTTGTATGGACAACTTTGTTATGTTTACAAACACCAGCATTAGGGCCTACTCATGATGTCAAATAATACAATTAACAACAAAATTATACATGTTTACCATCATACGGCAACACTTTTAAATGTTTATCACGGTCCTTTATAAATCTACAAGTACAAAAGCACTGAAGGATAAATTATCAACGTATACAGTTCCATTGCGCGTTTTCATGTATTGTACAGTAACACATAATATTATTTTATAAATATGGTGCCACTTAAATCTATAAACATTTACCGAAACCAACAGTAGCATGAAGCCGGAAGAAAGAGAATGAATCGTGTTTGTACATCGTGTATTCGATCCCGCAGACACAAATGCAGCGGTTGATCGGTGAAGTGGCGGACTTGCGAACCGACAACGCCCAACTGCAGAAGAACAACGCCCGACTACACCAGCAACTGGAAGCCATGATCGCAGGTGCGGGCGGTGTTTTCAGTACTGCGGCAACGGCAGGAAGTCATTGATCAATTTTCGTTAATGTTTTGTTTGAATGAAATGACATGATAATGTACACGTAACCTCGATGGAAACTATAGTTTTATCAAAGTTTTGGAGTTGATGTTTGTGCATGTAAATTGTGATGTTGGCGCACTCTGTAGGTGATGCTGAAACAATGAATATGTCCGCGGTCAACCTGAAGCAGTGCTCGCGACAGAATCTGAACGACGAGCGTGAAAGTGGACTTATATTGGTAGGTTCTTTCTGACATAGTTGAATAACACCAGCAGTAAACAAGATTAATTGAATAACACCGGCAGTAGAATTGACCCAATTAGGTCGCGACGGGGAATGCCTGTATTTATGTTGTATCTGAACACTCTATTTTCCTAAGCTGCCATTTTGCTGTTCGTGCACCAGACACCAATAGTCAAGTTGCCATAATGATGACCTTGCAATGTTAACTACTGTAAACTTTTTTATGGAAATGTATTTTATATTGTGCAACCTTGAGCATTTCTTGAGCATTTCTCAGAATTCAATACTCCAGAAATGGACTCCCCATCAATGGAAAACCCTTATAAAGAGGTATTACACGACCCTCTATGTCATCGAGATCAAAAGTCGAACAGTGGCCGACATTCAAGATGGCCGAGACCGCCATCTTGAATTATGAGAAATGCTCAAGGTTGCACAAGGTGCAACCAAGCTAATTTTGCTCTCCTATCTATATAAAATACATTTCCAGAAACAAGTTTACAGTAATTAACATTGCAGGGTCTCCTACAGGAAGTATATGAGCGGCAACTTGACTACAAGCCATGGTGAATGCAAACGTGTAAACTTTACAAATGTCTATGTTGAGACTGGACGTGCCGGGAGCACCAACGAACATGGATAACATCCAGTAACGTAAACTTACGTCTACCAGTTTCGTGGCCAGCTAAGAGCAACTACGGAGGACACTCGTGAAACGCAACTAGCGCAACTTTACGACGTTTTAGGCTTTCGACGAGTTACGCCCGCTACGACATCGTAAGTATGCTCCATGAAACTGGCGTCCATGGGTGAATTTCCGTTTTTGTCGCAGACGTGTGACTTCGTGAAGAAACGCCAAGACACAGTGCTGCGTGTGGCCTGGAACGGTGATTTGCGACTGATCGCAAATGGCGCCACCTGTCGCCGCTGGTTCTTCACACTCAACGGCGCGGAGTGCAGCCAACCGAAGTCCATCGAGACGCAGCTGCACGTCCAGTTGCAGACCACCAACGTACACCGACCGGCCTACGGTAGGAACGTAGAGCCGTCCACTGGCACAAGTGGCTCCCTCTTGCGAATCTCTCACCATGTAATGTGTCCACTGAAAAACTAAGTCGTTAAAATAACTGTACATCTGTATAATAAGATCACCACCTAGAGAATCAACTCAATTGTAACACTTACCAATTGGTGCATTATAAGACGATAATTATTATGTTCCAAAAAGGGCTGGGAGCGTTGACGTTATTTTAAAAAAAACTTTTTATTGTAAAACACGGCCCTTTCTTGCAAAAAAGAATTACACTGTCCTACCCCACCTTCCACAACAACAACACACACACACACACACACACACACACACAACACACACACACAAACACACAGACACACAACACACAACACACAACACACACACACACACACACACACACAACACAACAAAAACAAAAACACAAAACAAACACAAACACAAACACAAAAACACAACACAAAACACCCCAAAAAACCCAACACACACAAACACACACAAAAAACACACAAAACACACAAAAACACACACAAACACACAAAAACAAAAAAACACACACAACACACACAACACACACAAACACAAACACAAACACACACACACACGCACCACCACCCCCAAAACCACACACACACACACACACCACCACACACCCCGACACTCCCCGCAAACAACCACCAAACACAACAAACACTTTCCCTCGCGCACCTTTTTATTGGGGGTTCCCGGGGGGGACACATCTTTCCGTTCTTCGTCGTAAAATTCCCCCCCCCGGTTTAAAGGAAGCCCCCGGCTGGGGGGCACCGCCCGTCTTGTGGGGAAATCTCGTGAATCCCGCGCCTTTCAGAACGACACGTGTACCCCGCAACATTTGGAGAAAAAAGGGGTTCACAGTCCCAGAAGGCTCCAAAAAATTTGGGACAATTAATCGTCCTTTAAAATGTTTAAGGTATTTTTACTAAATTTTACGTAAAATGCAAATTAAATTAATCGTCCGTGTGACCCGGGCTCAAATAATTATGTTCTCTAAATGTCTCTCCTCAACAATGTTGTTACACGTTGACCATCTAGGCAAATGTTAGCAGCCAGTTGCACGCAAATAGTTGCCGCGTAATGTGTTAAGTAGTAAGTAATAATGCTGATCATTACAATGAAAACTTGATACTTGATGTTATTGGTGAATAGTAATCCACATGATGTGTGAAATGACGTCATGGTGTAAATCAATTCCAATACTAAACCATGTCAGTCTGATTTATAACATAGCAGCATAGTGTCGGAAAGTATTTAATACAGGAAGGGCCTGATGCCCTCCAAAAATTGGCGGGGAAATTGGCGGATGTAAGGTTTGAAATTGGTGGTTATAAAATTTGAAAAACAAGCGGAAATATTGATGATAAGTATTATTCTTGTGTTAAGGTTATTCATAAAGTTGTACTGGACATTGAGTAGTAGTTTTGGTTAAAGTTTGTTAGTTAACAGTATTTTGGAATAGATTAGTATAGTGGGTGATAATAGGGTAATCTAGGCTTCGACAAATTGTAAACAAGATTGAGCAAATCTCTTTATTTGATATAGTATATAAAAGATAAAAAAAAGATGAAAATCATATGTAAGATAATACTGTGAATATATATCATTGTTATTAAAAATAAAAAAGGGTTTTAGTAGGAAACCCTTGTTTGTTTATATAGGTAGTGTCCAACTTTTCCCGCTGGGAACGGTACCAGAAAGCTAAACTTATTTTCATGGTAGCTAGGTAGTAAGTTGTTTATAACATAAATGTGTGCTTTATACACAATAAACAAACAGTCTTTCTAAACTAAGTTGGTTTAAACAAAGATTGATTTTGACAAATCTAATATGGCATTTTGAAAGCGGAAGTGAAGGCAAGGAGGCACTTGGTGTAAAACCACTGCCAAAAACGTGGTTTTTGCCGTAGGGGGGTGCGGAAAAACTTGGTCAGAGCAACGGAGGAAGGGTTTACGTTCAATGTTTAGGGTGTTGGAAAGTGGACTGTCTGACAGCAGAGTTAGCTAGGCAAAGGATATTGTGAAGGGATGGAGAGTGGAGGGAGGGTGATTCAAGGACAACAAATGGAGAAAGAACAACAGAAAACATGACATGCAGGAAGGTGACAGGGGAGAAAGTGACAGTAGAGAAGGAGGGAGGGACAAGGGGACAGGAGATGAGAGAAGTAGATGCGACAGGAGGAAAGATGAATGGAAGAAAGGAAGTGAGAGGTGATGTGACCAAACGGAATTCATTAACAAGGACGATGACAGGAAGAAAGAGACCGGAAAGAAAGGAAAAAAGAGAAACGGCAGGGGAAAAGTCAGCACCGGGGGAGATGCAAAAGGAGGAGCTATCTGAAGCAGTGATCGGGGGGGCATTGAGAACAGAAAGGGTATTTATGGGAGACTCCATTTTGCAAAAAACAGACGGACATTAAGCAAAGGAAAGACGTTGTTGTTTGTCTTCCGGGGGGCTGGGATAACATGTGACTGAAGGTAGAGAACGTATTGGGGATGGCCAAGGGGGTTATATTGTACATGGGGGGAAACAATGCAGACAGGGATGGAACAACCAGGATGAAAAAGGGAAAAGAGATTGGTAGAGACACTGAAGAAGACGGGGTTGAACAGATCATATCTCGGAATCTTGCCAGTGATAAAGGGAAAGGGGGAAAAATTTAGAAACTAAAGAGGATGGAATTAACCCATATGGCAGTTGTGAAGAAGAAGGAGTTGGTTTGTAGATTTGGGGGGATATTTTTTTGGGGAAAGAAGACATGTATATGAGAGATGGCCTCCATCTAAGCGGAAAGGCGCAGCAGTGTTCTCAGAACCTTCTTCGATCGAGGGAAATGGAACAGGTTGCAATTTTTTTAAACTAGTTTCCAGGGGGAACAAAAGGGGCCAAATACTAGAGGCATAGATAAAAATAGCAAAAGACATCAGAAAGAAAGCCTGGAAAGCCCTAGGAATTTGGTTATAAATGTGTTTGTTTAAATGCAAGGAGCAATAAACAAAAAAAATGAACTAAAAATTATGGTAGAAGATATTGCCCTCCATAATAGGTATAACTGAATCTTGGGCCACCCCGATATATCAGATGCCGAATTAGGAATGACAGGGTATGTAATGTTTAGGAAAAATAGATTAGGAAGAAGGGGGGGGAAATTATTTTATATATTAAAGAATCCTCCCAAACTTTGAATTAAAATTGAAAAAGAAGCAGAAAGTGAAGAAGCTGTCTGGTGTAACATATTAAAGGGAAAATTAACATTTAAATGTTGGGTTAGTGTTACGGGCCAAACATAAGCAGGGGGAGAATGAAAAAATACATAACGCTATCAAAGAAATGATAAACGGGATTATTATTATGGGGGGTTTTAACCATGGGCATATCAGTGGACATCTCTACAGAGTACCGGGAGGGATCAAAGTTTTAAAATTTGTACAAGATAGTTTCCTTTCTTAACATGTGTTGAAGCAACCAGGGGGAGCTTTAGACATAGTAACTCACAGAAGGGGTTTTTGATAATGTCAAGATATGTGAGCCACTGGGTGTAGTGATCCAACCCAAAACAATATCAAAGTAAAAAACAATAAAAAATAAAAGGGGAAAAAAATTTTTAAAAAAATTAAACATAGGGTAAAAGATAGACTGGAATAACACACTGAAGAATAAGCAGCAACAGAATTGGGAAAATTTTAAATAAAATTTACCTCTTGAAAAGGAAAAAACAGAAACGGGCAAAAAAAAACTTATCGAAGGAAGCCATTAGAAAAATAATCAAACAAATTATGTGGGAAAACATAAATTAACATACCGGAAATGAAAAGCTTGTTTACAAAAGCCCGTCACTAAAAAAAAATTCAAAAAAAATACGAAAAAAAAATTGCTTTTAATAAAAACATGACAGCAAGGTTTTTTTATTTTGAAGTAAACAGAAAGTTCAGGATAAGTCGGTCCTCTAGAAGGTAGTGATGGAAACATAATAACAGAGGGATTCTTAATGGCAGAAAACCTAAATGAGCTTTAGTCGGTGTTTACCAGGGGAAAATATTAGTATATTACCAGTACTTGAGATAAGTTCGAAGGGGGAAAAGTTTACTATTTTGGACAACTAATTGTAACCCAACAATGGTAGCTAGAAAAAAAGAGATATGAAGGATAATAAATCACCTGGGGTGGATGGGATTCCTCCCAAAATTTCTATTTGGGAAAATTTAGAACAAATCCCTCCCCTTGCAACTGTGTTCAATTTGTCATTAGAGGAGGAATAGTTCCGTTAGAATGGAAAAAAAAATTCCCTTAATTAAAAAAAGGGTTGGGAAAAAAAATCAGGAACTTTTAAGTGGGTTTAACATCTGATTTCAAACTATTACAAAGATAATTAAGATACCCGGTTGATTTTCTTGTTAAAAAAACCCAAATGGGTTTTTAAAAAAAGGGATCTAAAAATATTTATTTTTTTGGAAATGTCCAAAAATGGGGAGTAGGGGCCCAATAGATTAAAACACTTGTTTAAAAACCTTTGACAAATACACCAAAGACCTATTAACTAAAGGCCCATGGCAAGGGAAAAAGGGAAAGATCAACTGGATGAAAAACTTTTGATAGAAGACAAAAAGTAGATTGATGGAGAGGGTTTTAAACTGGAAATCGGTTTTGGTGGAGTACCGCAGGGGTCAGTACTGGGATATTTTATTCAATATATACAATGTTTAATGACAACAAGAATGTTGAAGTTTGCGGACGACACAAAAGTGTTTAGGAAAATTAAAAATGATGCGATAACAGCATTTACAAAATGATCTTAATAAGTTGATGAATGGTCTGAGAAGTGGCAAATGCTTTTAATTTTGGGAAAATGTAAGTGCCTTCACAGGACATGGGAATGAAATCAAATTTTACAATGGGTGAAAGTCAAAAATACCTTAAAGGAAAAGGACTTAGGGGTTTAAATATTAGGCTGACATGAAGGTATCGAAGGTGTTCAAAAAAGGGAAACCCAAAATTTTGGATTAATTAAGCGAAATATAGTGTACAAAGAAAAAGAACTAATAATACCGCTGTATAAAACTTTTGGCCTCATTAAATATTTTATACAAGCATGGAGGGCCTATCGCAAGAAAGGGTATTGATATGCTAGAAAGAGTACAAAAGAGCAACCAAATGATACCAAAACTCAGGAAATTTGTTATGAAATGCTCTAAAAGAATTGGTTTAACAACACAAAACCAGAAGATTGAGAAATCAGATTGAGTTTTAAAATATTGAATGGATATGAAAATATTGACAGAAAAATTTTTTAAGGAAGAAAGAAGGACCCAAAAAGGGGTTACATTAAAAAAAAGCATGTAGACTATATATTAGAAAATTTCATTTTCCAAAAAAAAGTAAACGAATGGAACAGATTATCAGCTGATTTTAGGTGCTAGTAGTGTTAATACATTTAAAAATAAAATCGACATATACCTAAGACGGGCGGGATATACTTAGATAGATATGTTGGACTCTCGATAAGCCAAATGGCTTCCTAGTCCACCTGCCATCTAGAGTTGAATCTCTAGGTGGCAATCTTGTCAAATCTTGGTAAATCTTGTTAAAAAAGGGAACGAAAATCAAACCGAAGCTCTAGAGACAAAATAAAACTGACGGCCTAAATACTGGGGGGGATTCCTTAAAAAAAGTAGAGCTAAACGCACTGCGTTCCGCAATGTATGGAATCACGTATTTGTGGAATCTTAGCGTTAGTCGTCTTTTTTCGGCTACTATGTGTTAAACAAGACACACGAGAGGAATCGTCTCGAGTCGTTTCATTATCGTCTTTCACTCCACGGCTAATAATGTACAACTTCTCCGCTAACAGTGTATTCGTAGTTGGTTAAAAAAAAATTTTTAATTTATATATATATATATATATATATATATATATATATATATATATATATATATATATATAAAAATATTTGTGTGTGTGTGTGTGTGTGTGTGTGTGTGTGTGTGTGTGTGTGTGTGTGTGTGTGTGTTGTGTTTTGTGTTGTGTGTGTGTGTGTGTGTGTGTGTGTGTGTGTGTGTGTGTGTGTGTGTGTGTGTGTGTGTGTGTGTGTGTGTGTGTGTGTGTGTGTGTGTGTGTGTGTGTGTGTGTGTGTGTGTGTGTGTGTGTGTGTGTGTGTGTGAGTGCAAACTGGGAGCGCATTGCGTCCGACCGCTCCATATGGCGCAGCATCACCCATGCCGATAGAGTGGTGTTAAAGGACAGTCGAATCACAAAAGCCATTCAGAAGCGAGCAAAACGAAAGGCCTGAGTCAGCGCCTCTTCCACCCCTGTCCTGACGCCTGTGGGTCCGTGCCAATACCGCCACCGGAACTTATTTCCGAGACGAACGAATTTTTTCGAGACTAATTTTCATGACATAATGGTTATCTACGGCGACGATGGACGGACTTTATATTAATAATAATATTATGTTCGTCTATCGTCGCCGAAGATGATCATAATGTCTTGAAATTTAGTCTCGAAAAAATGAGCTCGTCTCGGAAATGAGTTCCGGTGGCGGTAATGGCAAACACAGCCGTCAGGACAGGGGCAGAAGAAACGCTGACTCTGGCCTTTCGTTTTGCACGCTTCTGAATGGCCTTTGTGACAATGGACTTGTGATGAATGACAACAAATCGCAAGCTATTGTCATCCGTTCGTCAAGTCTACGTACGCCTACATCGTTAACCCGCATCAACATATATGGCGACACATATATGGCGACACTTCCCCAGTGATACGGGATCTAGGATTTACCATTGACACTATCCTATACATGACGTCACAAGTTGCCAACGTTTGTCGCTCTGCCTACTACCATCTGTCGCGAATTGCAAAGATATGAGACACCGTTACAACCACTGTATGTAAGAGTGTCATACACGGACTGGTGACATCGCGAATCGACTATGGCAATGCGGTACTATTCGGCATCAGCGATCGTCACCTGCACCGTCAGGTAATGGTTCAGCGGTCTGCAGCTCGAATTGTCATGCAAATCCGGTGGGGCGACCGGGAGTCCTTGATGACAATACTGCGGCAATTACACTGGCTGCCTGTCAGAAAGCGTATAGAATACAAGCTACTGGTACTCGTGCACGCCAGAGTATCTCGCGGCACTGCTACTCCAGCACGCACCTCGCCGTTCGCTGCGCTCTGCAGGCGGGTTACTCCTCGAAGTGCCAAGAGTGAACTTAGTACGTTTCGGCCGCCGTGCATTTGCCTGTGCAGGACCCACTCTGTGGAACAAACTCCCTAGGAATATGCGCGACAACGGCAATCTAGCACAATTTAATTAAGAAACAATTCAAGACATTTTATTTTCTACATAACTAGGTTTACACAACAAACATTATATTTTAGCTTAACTTATTATTATTATATATATATATAAATTAGTGTTTTGTTTCTAATTTCATATGCCTAGTAATCATTTTAAAGAATACAATCAATGTGTAAATACATACATGACTTAATTTATACATAGGATATTCTACACGGTTTTTACCACAGCGCATCACTACTTTATATTTTATTACTTTCATCATTATTTAATCAGTATATTCAGATTTATTATCACAACGTCTAGTTATTTACATGTATGTACACACCCGTGAACGGGACAGACGTCCCGGATTTGATGGTGTTAAAATAAAGTTTTATTATTATTATTATTATTGTTATTATTATATTTGACTGTTCTTAAACACCACTGTATCGGCATGTATGATGCTGCGCCATATGGAGCGGTCACATGCGACAAATGAGTCGAAAA